>CAWUFW010016378.1:0-312732 GCA_963921515.1 Calotriton arnoldi | reverse complement strand
TCATTGTCATCCTGGATGAGAGGCAACTCCTTCCGCACTGCCAGGTTGTGGAGCATGCAGCAGACGATGATAATCTTGCACACTTTCGCAGGGGCATATGGGAGGGACCCTCCGGTCTTGTCCAGGCAGCGGAAGCGGCTCTTCAGGAGACCAAAGGTCCGCTCAATCACTCTCCTGGTCCGACCATGTGCCTCATTGTAGCGCATCTGGGCAGGTGTCACAGGGTTCCTGAGGGGTGTCAGCAACCACGGCATGTTGGGGTATCCCGAGTCACCTACGGACAGACAAGTGCACATTAGCTGACTTGGAAAAGTGGGCGGAATACTACAGATCAGATCACACACAATGGCACAAAGTCAGTACACACCGACAAGCCAGGCACGCTGGTTCTGCATCTGTGCCATCATCCTGGGGATGCGACTACTCCTCATCACAAAGGCATCGTGTGCTGAACCAGGGAAACGGGCACACACGTGTGTGATGGTCATGTCTGCAAGACACACCACCAGTGCATTGACCGAGTGGTAGTGCTTGCGGTTCCTGTAGGCCTGCTCCTGGGCCTGTGGTGGTACCAAAGCCACATGTGTCCCATCAATGGAGCCAATTACATGCGGCATCCTCCCCAGGGCATAAAAGTCACTCTTCACGTCAGTGAGTCGTCGCAGTCTAGGGAAATAGATGTACCGGTTCAGGAAGAGCAACATTGCCGCCAAAACATCGCGGAGCACACGGCTGAACATGGTCTGTGACATCCCACCAGCAGTCGCCACAGTATGTTGGAAGGTACCAGTGGCAAAGAAGTGTAGGGCTGCCATCACCTTCACCTTGGGGGTCAGCGCTGTAGGATACGGCCGGCCAGGCTGCAAATGTGGGGACAACTGCACTGCCAAATCCTCAATCAGCTGCCTGGTGAAGCGGTACCGTCGGATGCTGTCCCGTTCCACCATCGTTGCCAGGTCTGGGAATGGCCGATGGACAGCAGGAGCCCTGCAGTGCAGAGGAGAAGTAAGCAAGATTGTCAGTCACCCCACATATGCGGCATTGAACACACTCAAGATCCCAACATACATCATTATGAGGCACAACTACATGAAGTGTGCAGTACCGGAAGGACATGTATGGTACATACATGGCCAACATCTGTCAACACGGTCCAACAGGTGGCATCAATTTGTCCCAGGTTGGCCCATTGGATATCATGAGGCCGTGTCACAGTTCCCATCTCCTGCTGCCGTGTCACAATAACCCCCACAGTGACATGTGAGGACAGATGTGCCCCAGGCACCACAGCTCAATGACAGGTACATTCCCAGGGACCCTGTAATGCCACATGGACACTGGCATTACATGGAGTATCATGTATACACCACAGCAAAACAACCATGACCCCCACAGGTAGTGGCCCCACTTGCCACGGCAGGACAGACATGGACGTCTGTGACACACACGCACAACATCAGAGTCCATGCACACACAACGTGGATGTGGAGACTGTCTCCCATTGTGCACATGAAATCAGAGACATTGTAAAAATTACATGCACAAAGACTGTGGAGGACCATCACTATTGTGCCACTGGGACACCCTGGCTCAAACATACCGTCCCACATGGGACTCACGGGGTAAGTGACATGACATACACATACACCACTGTGAAATGTGACCATGGCACATGCACAGATATGAACAGTTGCACATCACAGTGGTCACGTACACGTAACACCCAGGATCCTGTCCCCATGAACACGTGCACAGCCTGGGGGTGGCTGCCCACAGGTGACACCCACAGGACAACATGTACACCAACATACACACAATAGGAAATGCATCCTTACATGCCTTATGATAAGGTTTGGACATGCTGTCATGATGTAGGTGTGCCCCTCACTCCCTGGGAGCTATCTGTGGCTGGCATATGTCCATCTGAGACAGGCATGCTGATATATGCCAGTCACATGTACAGTGATGCGTTGTACCGCAATGGACCGATCGGTGCCTCCGGCCGGCCCATTGCATTCAATGTGTGCGGGTACGCGTTGTACCCCTGTGCGCGTTGTACCGCAATGGACCGATCGGTGCCTCCGGCCGGCCCATTGCATTCAATGTGTGCGGGTACGCGTTGTACCCCTGTGCGCGTTGAACCGCAATGGACCGATCGGTGCCTCCGGCCGGCCCATTGCATTCAATGTGTGCGGGTACGCGTTGTACCCCTGTGCGCGTTGTACCGCAATGGACCGATCGGTGCCTCCGGCCGCCCATTGCATTCAATGTGTGCGGGTACGCGTTGTACCCTGTGCGCGTTGGAACCGCAATGGACCGATCGGTGCCTCCGGCCGGCCCATTGCATTCAATGTGCGGGTACGCGTTGTACCCCTGTGCGCGTTGTACCGCAATGGACCGATCGGTGCCTCCGGCCGGCCCATTGCATTCAATGTGTGCGGGTACGCGTTGTACCCCTGTGCGCGTTGATACCGCAATGGACCGATCGGTGCCTCCGGCCGGCCCATTGCATTCAATGTGCGGGTACGCGTTGAACTCCTGTGCGCGTTGAACCGCAATGGACCGATCGGTGCCTCGGCCGCCCATTGCATTCAATGTGTGCGGTACGCGTTGTACCCCTGTGCGCGTTGTACCGCAATGGACCGATCGGTGCCTCCGGCCGGCCCATTGCTTTCAATGTGTGCGGGTACGCGTTGTACCCCTGTGCGCGTTGTACCGCAATGGACCGATCGGTGCGCACCCATTGACAATGGGCTTGCCTGGCAACGGACGCGTTTCGAATTTCGAACGAGTCGGTTGCTGGAAATTCAGTTGATCACCCACAACAATGTTGCAAAATCATGTATGCCATGAAGTTGAGGATTTGAAGGATGCTGTGGGCGTGTTTTGGTGCTGCTATTCCATGGATTGGCCAGATTCAGAAGATGCAAACGACTTGGACCTATCACTTTGGACACAAGGGACAGTATCTGCCTCTCCAGCACATATATATTGCTGGCTGTTCCCCTGAGAGCTCACTTGCCTGCACTACATGCTCCAGGACGACATCTGCCACTGCACTGCTGCTGTCTCTGCCCCTCTGGACCCTGCAATGGCACGTACTGTGGAGAGAGCCCCAGCCTTCAGCCTTGAAGAGAACCAGGCCCTGCTGGACAGCCTACTTCCACAGTACAGCAAGCTGTATGGGACACCAGGGGAGCAGGTGAGTGTTCTGTGCACTGCCTTTCTGAATGTGCATTTTGTGTGACTAGCAAGGCTGAGAGTCTGCACGCCACTGGCTAGCAGGCTCACTGAGTAGTTGTCACCCCCATAGTGTGTAGTGACTTGCACTGGACAGGTATGGTGCAGTGACAGTGCATTTGAACATGGTTTTACTTCCCATGCAATGATACCATGTAGTGACGTCTGGCAAACTGTCCATGGTCAGCTTTGCACTGCCTGTGTACATCATGTTCCCCTGTGATTGAGACATGTATATGCAACTGTGTCATGCACGGATATGTTGCATGTGTGGTAATGGCCTTTTCACTTTGTCATCCTGACATGTTAATGCCCATCGGAAGCAGGAAATCTGGAAGGACATCGTCCGGGCTGTCCGGTCCGTGGGGGTCTACAAGCGCCGGATCCGCAACTGCCAGAAGAGGTGGCAGGACCTTCGGGGCTGGACCCGGAGGATTGCACGGGTCCAGCTGAAGCTGTCGCCTCCTCGCAGGAGGGGCGGAACACGGACCCTGACCCCCACATGCTCCAGATCCTGGCGGTGGTGTTTCCAGACCTGGATGGGCAGCTGAAGGCCAGACAGCAGCAAGGAGGGGTGAGTCAAAGACTGCACTGTGAACTCTGTATTACATGCTTTGTGCCCTCCTCTGGCCTGGTTCAACTGCCACAGTGCAGCAGTCATGTTGTCCAGGAGCCATGTCCCTCTATTGTGCACTGCCCACTCCTCATCTGATACCCAGGTGTGGCCCTTACATTCAGGGAATCGTGTCACTTGGGACTGTGTCCTTGCAGTTTGCTTCACTAAAGGTGGGGGACAGCATCTGTTTCCCTAACTCTGTTGTGGGCATCATGGGTGGGTCCATTGTTCACACAACGCCTGGGTTTGGAGATGTGATCTGCGTGTTGCTTTGATATGCGGTCCACTTGCTGAGCTGAGCCACCACATGTGCCTGGGGTATGTGGCACACGCCCATGCAGCGGGTGGGAACAATGTTTGGTCCCCAGGAGTGTGCAGATTACGTGTGTCACACATACATAGCCAGCTATCCACTGTCCAGGGCACATCCCTCATTCATGTGGAGCAGGACAGTCATGCCTACTCCAGGCCATGCAATGCACTCTGTACTCCCACTCCCGTGTATCAGCTGACACATTGTGCACAGTGATTTGAGCCCTCAGGTGTCTGCCTCTGTGTCAGTGTGCTGTGGATTAGTTGCCAGGACTGCTGGGGTGTTTCTTGGTAGGGGCTCAGCATGCCCCTGGAGATGTGACCATAGTAGACGATACTTGTGTGTCACATAGGTGTTTGATCAGCTGCCCGTGCAGACTGGGGTATGCGAATGTGATGTTCAGGCAGCTGTTCCCCATTCACAGCAAATTGTGAGGGGCTCAGGTTCAGAGGGTAGTGTCACAGGTCTCCCATATGTCCAATAGGTGTGACCTGGACAGATGAGGGTTGAGATGATGTGTTGTGTGGGGATGTACATGTGCACTTGTGCAGCTCCAGGACTTGCATTCCCCATGACCTACTATTGTGACACAGTGCATAGTGTTGTTGTCTGGCTGCCAAGTCATACATCACTGAGACAGTGATGTATGACTTAGCAGTCATGCCTCTGCCATGGCATGTGTCAACTTATTTGTGGTCCTGCAGGGGAGTGACATGTGCTACATGCACACCATAGTGGCGCTGGCTATCAGGACATGGGTGCATCATGGTGTCTGTCGCTGGTATGCATCACATGCATTTCCTATTTGACTCTTGGCATCCCTTTCATCCGGAAACCTGTACTGACTCAGTGGCAAGAGCTGTGATGTGTCCACACCGTGTCCTCTGCACTGTCCAACTACTGTGTACTTGGTGCATGTGTCCACACTGGGGTGTTGCAATCCAACAGACACCAGACAGATGGGTGCAAGGCCATGTGGGATGTGAGTGCCATGCTTGGCATCAGACTGACAATTGGCTTCTCCTGTTCAGTTAGGGCACTTTTAGCAATGTACAACTAATGATGCCAGGGCTTGCTCTGTGATGTGCTGTGCTCACAGTGGTGTGTGCGTTTGGTGCAGGTGACTGATGTCTGTCTGTTTCCCCATTGTTTGCAGATACATCCACGGCCACCGAAGGGGACAGATCCACGGACCAGGAGGAGCCAGAGAGCCAGACTGGGTCAGCAGCCGAGGAGTGGTCGGAGGGACCCAGTGGCACAGAGGGCGAGGGGAGCCACACCGAGGAGTCCTCAGCACCATCCACCTCAGCTGAGGACCAGAGCAACTCGGAGGATGACTCCCTTGTGGAGGCGGGTGTCAGCAGCCACCACACCCCAGCTAGTGTTGCTGTCCCCGCCACCACCAGCACCACCACCGCCCTCCCATCGGCTCCCATTCCCAAGGTCCGTGGAGGCTCCCATGTTCGGGAGCGTGTCTCCTTTGGCCCAGGCACCGCACCCCTGCCACTGTGTCCCCTGCTGCCCTGAGTGAGGAGTCTGTGTACCTCCTTCGCCAGCTCCATGTAGGGCAGACAGCCATGCTGAGTGTCCTCCATGCGCACACCGCACTGTTGACTCAGCTGGTGTCGTTCATGGAGGGCATCTCATCGGGCATGTCTGACCTACAGAGGGGCAACAGGTCCATGGACTCCTCCCTGACGGCAGCAGTGTCCCTCCTCAGACAGTCCCTCACCCCTCCTGCCTCTGCTCCATCCACACTCCCCAGCACCTTGCCCGTCCCAAGCACACACACACTGGCACAGGCACACACCAGCACACACACATCCAGCACACAGACACACACGCCACAAACTAAACGCACACGCACGCACAGTCAGGGGACTGAAACCAGACTCACAGGGGATGGGGCCCTGGTACACACACACGCATCCATGGGCACTGCACAGTCCTCAGTTGCCTCTCCCTCCAAAGCACCCTCCCTTGCCTCACCTGCAACCCCAAAGACCCAGCGCCTCTTCCTCAGTGACCTCGGCCTCTTCCCTCCGATCCAGCTGCCCCAGCATCCAGGGGGAAGAGGAAGCCCCCACACGGAGCAGAGTGCCCCTCGCCCCCGGACACCCTCCCCCAGGCACAGACAGACTGAGGCCCCCACCCGCAAGTCCCCCGGAGTGCTAAGAGCAAGACCCCGCCGCTGCCCTGCAGCTCAAGCACCAGGTCTCCTTCCTCCATCCCTCAGGCCCCCACTCCACAGGTGCCCCCACCACACCCTGCCCCAGGTTCCCCCACCCACAGATATACCATCCCCAAGAGGCTCCGGCCTTCTCCCCTGCCACTTGCTCTCCCGGCACCACACCCCCGCTGCGCTTGTCTGTGCCACTGATGTGGTGAGGGTGTCCTCCCCCTCTGTCCAGCCCACCTTGCCTGTTCCCCATTCTCCTCCCCTGGTGGTAGGCACTGCAGTGGAGTCCACTACCACCCTGTCTGACTTGGGCACTGCAGTGGCGGACCTGTCCACTCCATCTGCAGGGTCCACTGCAGTCGTGCCGGCACCCACAACATCTGAGCCATGCCCCCCATTTGTGCCGGCACACACCATGTCAGACACCTCCACTGCAGTTGTCAGTGGCTCTTCAGCACCCACCACCCCTTCCCTGCTTCCTCCTGGTGAGCCCTGATCCTGTCCCTGCGGTGCCTGGCCTACCCCCCCGGTTGCCCCTCCTAGTGGATTGTCCCTGGTTTTGTGCAGGCATGTGTAGGGTGGCATCTGCCACTGTCACCCACTTGTGACTTTGTTGATGGACTGGCCATTGGCCTTTGTTTATGTTCTACCGGACTTCTACTTTTAATGCCACATATGCTGAATAAAGCAACTTTCTGTTCTCTAGTGCTTTTGCTTCTGATGTACATGATGTTGATGATGCTAACAATGCCCTTGCTGCAGTGATGGTGATATTTGGTCTCATGATAATGAAGTGTTACTGTGCAGGAACCCATGTGGTCCAGGGGGAATGTGTCCTATCTTGTGGTGTATCCATGTCATCCATAGCAGCATCTGAGGGTGTCATGTGTTCAGTATTTGGCAATGAGATTTCCTACTTAGATTGGCAACTTCACATCTGTGGCTTCCACCCCTGCACATCTGTTGTGCCTGCCATTGTTCTATTCGTCTACTTCCCTGACCGTGTGGCCATCTCCAGTGAACATGCAGGTTTGGGCATCAATGGGGAAGGACTCATCTGTGTTGTCAGTGCAACATTGCTATACAAGTGTGTTGGATCTGTGCTGATGATTCCGTTGGCACTTCCATGACCAGGCTGATGGGACGGGAGCCCTCATTTGGTGCTAATTGTTGATTGTGTGTCCCATTGCTGCCATGTTATGGTATCTGTTCACCTCACATCTGCAGTCTCCACAGGGTATCTGCATGTGTGTGCCCATTGGTGCAAATATGTGGGTCTGCATTCGGATGGTCACTTCTGTCATTGTGTCATTGATGATTGTTGACGGTGTCAGCCCCCATGGGTGTTGTTTGTCTGCACATGGCCAAAGTTATGTCTTATTTGCACTGCAGGATTTGGCTCCCCCAATTTATGTTGCAATGGGACACATACACTACTTTGCCACTGATGTGTTTGTTGTTCTGTGACCAGGAATCATCCATGCAGTTTGGCAGTTGCACCTCTTACTTTGTCAACACTTACCTTTTGGTCACTGTGATGATGGGTGTTTGGACCCCATTGCCACAATGTTCAAAATGTGCTGCAGCTATGGACCCCACACTTGCCTTTTGGTCACTGTGATGATGGGGGTTTGGACCCCATTGCCACAATGTTCAAAATGTGCTGCAGCTATGGACCCCACACTTACCTTTTGGTCACTGTGATGATGGGTGTTTGGACCCCATTGCCACAATGTTCAAAATGTGCTGCAGCTATGGACCCCACACTTGCCTTTTGGTCACTGTGATGATGGGGGTTTGGACCCCATTGCCACAATGTTCAAAATGTGCTGCAGCTATGGACCCCACACTTGCCTTTTGGTCACTGTGATGATGGGGGTTTGGACCCCATTGCCACAATGTTCAAAATGTGCTGCAGCTATGGACCCCACACTTACCTTTTGGTCACTGTGATGATGGGTGTTTGGACCCCATTGCCACAATGTTCAAAATGTGCTGCAGCTATGGACCCCACACTTGCCTTTTGGTCACTGTGATGATGGGGGTTTGGACCCCATTGCCACAATGTTCAAAATGTGCTACAGCTATGGACCCCACACTTACCTTTTGGTCACTGTGATGATGGGTGTTTGGACCCCATTGCCACAATGTTCAAAATGTGCTGCAGCTATGGACCCCACACTTGCCTTTTGGTCACTGTGATGATGGGGGTTTGGACCCCATTGCCACAATGTTCAAAATGTGCTGCAGCTATGGACCCCACACTTGCCTTTTGGTCACTGTGATGATGGGGGTTTGGACCCCATTGCCACAATGTTCAAAATGTGCTGCAGCTATGGACCCCACACTTACCTTTTGGTCACTGTGATGATGGGTGTTTGGACCCCATTGCCACAATGTTCAAAATGTGCTGCAGCTATGGACCCCACACTTGCCTTTTGGTCACTGTGATGATGGGGGTTTGGACCCCATTGCCACAATGTTCAAAATGTGCTGCAGCTATGGACCCCACACTTGCCTTTTGGTCACTGTGATGATGGGGGTTTGGACCCCATTGCCACAATGTTCAAAATGTGCTGCAGCTATGGACCCCGCACTTACCTTTTGGTCACTGTGATGATGGGTGTTTGGACCCCATTGCCACAATGTTCAAAATGTGCTGCAGCTATGGACCCCACACTTGCCTTTTGGTCACTGTGATGATGGGGGTTTGGACCCCATTGCCACAATGTTCAAAATGTGCTGCAGCTATGGACCCCACACTTGCCTTTTGGTCACTGTGATGATGGGGGTTTGGACCCCATTGCCACAATGTTCAAAATGTGCTGCAGCTATGGACCCCACACTTACCTTTTGGTCACTGTGATGATGGGTGTTTGGACCCCATTGCCACAATGTTCAAAATGTGCTGCAGCTATGGACCCCACACTTGCCTTTTGGTCACTGTGATGATGGGGGTTTGGACCCCATTGCCACAATGTTCAAAATGTGCTGCAGCTATGGACCCCACTCTTGCCTTTTGGTCACTGTGATGATGGGGGTTTGGACCCCATTGCCACAATGTTCAAAATGTGCTGCAGCTATGGACCCCACACTTGCCTTTTGGTCACTGTGATGATGGGGGTTTGGACCCCATTGCCACAATGGTCATGGCCTGCTTGTGTTGTGTGTGCCACACACATATTTGTGTGGCACATGTGCTAGGGGTCACATTGTATGTTAGAAGTCATGTTCGGTGTTGTAGGCATTTGACACAGTCTACACACGCTTGTCATGGTGTTGGGGGATGTCTTCTTCTTGCATTCCCTAGGTTGTGGTGTGCTGGTTGTGTCATGCATTGTCCATCCTATGGGTGGGGGTGGTAGTGGTGGTAGACATCCTGCCCCCCTGGGTGAGGGTGGTAGTAGTGGTAGGCATCCTGCCCCCCGGCTGAGGGTGGTAGTAGTGGTAGGCATCCTGCCCCCCCTGGGTGAGGGTGCTTGTAGTGGTAGGCATCCTGCCCCCCAGGCTAAGGGTGGTAGTAGTGGTAGGCATCCTGCCCCCCTGGCTAAGGGTGGTAGTAGTGGTAGGCATCCTGCCCCCCTGGCTGAGGGTGGTAGTAGTGGTAGGCATCCTGCCCCCCTGGGTGAGGGTGGTAGTAGTGGTAGGCATCCTGCCCCCCTGGCTAAGGGTGGTAGTAGTGGTAGGCATCCTGCCCCCCTGGCTAAGGGTGGTAGTAGTGGTAGGCATCCAGCCCACCCTGGCTGAGGGTGGTAGTAGTGGTAGGCATCCTGCCCCCCTGGGTGAGGGTGGTAGTAGTGGTAGGCATCCTGCCCCCCTGGCTAAGGGTGGTAGTAGTGGTAGGCATCCTGCCCCCCTGGCTGAGGGTGGTAGTAGTGGTAGGCATCCTGCCCCCCTGGGTGAGGGTGGTAGTAGTGGTAGGCATCCTGCCCCCCTGGCTAAGGGTGGTAGTAGTGGTAGGCATCCTGCCCCCTGGCTAAGGGTGGTAGTAGTGGTAGGCATCCAGCCCACCCTGGCTGAGGGTGGTAGTAGTGGTAGGCATCCTGCCCCCCTGGGTGAGGGTGGTAGTAGTGGTAGGCATCCTGCCCCCCTGGCTAAGGGTGGTAGTAGTGGTAGGCATCCAGCCCACCCTGGCTGAGGGTGGTAGTAGTGGTAGGCATCCTGCCCCCCTGGGTGAGGGTGGTAGTAGTGGTAGGCATCCTGCCCCCCTGGCTAAGGGTGGTAGTAGTGGTAGGCATCCTGCCCCCTGGCTAAGGGTGGTTGTAGTGGTAGGCATCCTGCCCCCCTGGGTGAGGGTGGTAGTAGTGGTAGGCATCCTGCCCCCCTGGGTGAGGGTGGTAGTAGTGGTAGGCATCCTGCCCCCCTGGCTGAGGGTGGTAGTAGTGGTAGGCATCCTGCCCCCCTGGGTGAGGGTGGTAGTAGTGGTAGGCATCCTGCCCCCCTGGCTGAGGGTGGTAGTAGTGGTAGGCATCCTGCCCCCCTGGCTAAGGGTGGTAGTAGTGGTAGGCATCCAGCCCCCCTGGGTAAGGGTGGTAGTGGTGGTAGGCATCCTGCCCCCCTGGGTAGGGGTGGTGGTGCGCATTCAGGCCCCTGTGTGCATATGTGGCATTGGTGATGGGCATCCCGCCCCTATGGTGCTGCTGTTGCTGGTGTAAGTATATTCTGCATCCCTGTGTGTGTGTGTGATGTGTCGTGTACGTGTTGTATGTGTTTTGTGGTTGGTGTCTGGCTTACCTTCTGCGCCGTACGCGTCCGTGCCTGTTCCGGTAGTATATGTAGAATATTGGTATGATCGGGACGAAGGGATTCATGGTTGGTTCGTGTCGTTCGTCCTTCTCGTTGCTTCGCGTCGTCTTCGTCGCTTCGCCTCGTCCTCGTCGCTTCGCCTCGTCCTCGTCGCTTCGCGTCGCCCTCGTCGCTGCCGTGTTCGTCTCGGAGCCGTGGATCGTGTTGTGGCGCGAATCGGAGCTTATGTGCGCCTCTCCCGGATGCTTTGACGTGCCGTGCGTAGCGACGGGTTCGGCGCGTACGGAAAGCGCATCGTACTTGTCCGGCCGGACGGGGCTGCATTTTTCCTTACGTGCGACTCGATTCAGCGTTTCCGGATTCGCCTCGGTCGGAGAACAGGACCTGGTTTGGGTGAGTACGGCTCGGCCGGATTCTTTGCTGTTGTGCGCATCGTACTTGCTCGTTCGGTGTGCTGTACGGATCGGTCGGGAAACAGGCTTTCGCATGGCTTTTTTCCCGACCGAATGGTATTGGGTGCGCCTCCGACCGAGATCGGAATCGGCCCCTGTGTCATAAGAGATGGCAAGATCAATCGCCTCTTCCATGGACATTGCTGCTCTTGTTCTTTTGGGTCTCTGTGGCTGGTTCAAGAGGGGGGTCGTGTTCCAGCTGTGGCATTGATCCTTGGGAGGAATTGAGTGTTTAGTGTTGGTAAATGTGGGTGTACAGTGTGGGCGTTGGATAGACGCCAGGGGTGCAGTGAGTTTCTTTAGGATTTTGTTGAGGCCCAGTATTACCGTTTCTAGCTGGTTTTCTATCAGAGTAAGTCTCTGAGTCGTCTCTGAAGAGGAGGGGGAGTCTGGGTTTGGGCTGTACTGAGCGAGGTAGTCTCGGGAAGGGGAGAGTTTGTCGTTGGAAGATTGGCTTTTGGTGTTAGTGTTGTCAATGTTGTCCCTGTGGGTAGCCATGGACAAGAGGTGTGGGAAAGCACGTCGTGAGGCAGGCAGCCGCCTATTGCGTGCTGGTAAAGGGAGGGGGTTCTGAGTCCTTGACCGAGGGTCCGTTTCCCTAGTTGTTTGTTGGGAATAGTGTTTAGGGGAGGTGGGGGGAGGGGTCGGTCGGCAGTGGGTTGGAGAGTCTCATCTGAGACGTATCTTCGATTAGTTATGGGAGGTAGGTAGGTATTGTGCGCATCAAGGGAGGGGTGGAGGGAGGAGAGGTCGGTGTTCGGGGGGAGATGTTTGCATTTTTGCATACGTCTTGGGATTATTATGTGAGTTCTCTAGGGAGGTCAGTCTATCTGGAGATAGGGAGTTGCTCGGGTGGGAGTAGTGTGGGTGAGTGAGGGTGTTTCACAGCGAGGGGAAGAGGGAGTCAAATGCATCTAGGTTGTCATTGTTGGCTTGGATCATGACTGTGCCGTTGGTGTAGATTGTCGCAGAGGTGTTGCCATTACGCGTAGGGCGGTTTGGGATTTAGATCGTCAGTTTGCAGCTGAAGGGAGTGCTAGTTGTTTTAGATATGTGAAGGTGTGTTCTAAAAATGGTGTTCCATTTCGCGGGGCTATCTGTATGGAAAATGAGATCCATTTTCAACTGGCCTTTTGAGGAGCAGTGGTATATGTCAGCGAATAGGGTTTCTGGGTGTTGTCTGATCAGTCTGTGTTTGAAGTTTTTTTTCGCTTTTAGTGAGAGGTTGGGGGAAGATCTATTCGGACACTCATGCACCTACTCACAGACCCACTCAGACACTCATGCACCCACTCACAGACCCACTCAGACACTCACGCACCCACTCACAGACCACTCACACTGATTGTTAGACTTGGCATCTTTTGGCGTGTTTCCCCTGACTTTTTGCTTTCTGACCTCCCGGTTTTGACTCTGTTTTTGCTGGTGTGATGATTCTGCGCACTTTCCTCACTGCGGTCCAGTGGGAAAGTGCAAGTGCTCCTGTATAAAATGTGTTATGGATTGGTGTTTCCATGATTGGCCTATTTGGTTTATCTGTCAGCCCCTTGTAAAGTGCACTGCGAGTGCCAGGGCCTATAGACCAAATGCTGTTGGTGGGCTGCAGCACTGGATTGTGCCACCCACGCAAACAGCCCGTAAAATGTAACTCGGGCCTGCCATCGCAGAGCCTGTGCGCAGCCTGGGGCTGCCATGTCGACTTGGCAAGTGCACACACTTGCAAGTCCCTAAACCTTCCCTTTGCTACATGTTAGTCACCCCTAAGGTAGGCCCAAGGTACCCCTGTGGGCAGGGTGCGGTGTATGCGAAAGGTAGGACATGCCCGGGTGTGAGCGGCATGTCCTGATAGTGAATTACAGCCTAGTACGTTTTTCACTATTGCAAGGCTACCTGTTCCCCCTAGGCCAGAACGGGCGGTTTTGGTTATTACAGTATATAATCCTAACTGACCCCGGGAACATGGTAGAAATTCGAGTTTAGTATGCCTGGACTCAGAATGATAAAATGCATCTTTTAGTGAAGTTGGTTTTAACATTCTGCGTTTGAAAATACCACTTTTAGAAAGTGGGTATTTTCTTGCCTAACCATCCAAGCCTGCCTCTGCGAGGTTGTGTATTCCTTGTCTGGAATGTGAGTGACAGGGGCTGCGGGATGCCAGGAGACAGGGTGAGTCAGCGCAGGGCTGAATAGCCAGATCGACCTGTAGATGGGTGGGAGGGGTCTCACCTGGGCCCTGAATAGGACAGTGCCTTCCCTCCACAATGCCGGCTCCACCTCCTGTGGTGCGTCTGATGTCCCTGGCCTACTCACTGAAAGAAGGGACGGAGACTTGTCAACAAAGTGCTCCAGAACTGGTTTGGACTAGGCGAAGGCCTCTCTGCCTTCAGAGAACAAAGGAATTTGGGATATAAATATTGGGGCCCTGACCCCTGAATTTAGATCTCGCTGGAATCAAGGAACCTGCCAAGACGAAGAGCTGGAAGAGCTGTCAGGAGGAGTACTGCCCCTTTGCTGTGTTGTTGCTTTGTTGGGTTGGCCTGCAGCTGCTGCTTCTGCCTTGGGCAGTGAAAGGACTGGACTGAACTTTCTCCAAACTTGTGCTGAGTATCTCCAAGGGCCAGAAACCGAGCTGGCCTCCTGTTAAGAAGTCTCAGGGACTACAAAGACTTCACAAGCCTCTGGGTACCGCTTCTGGAACGCTGTTTCAGTCGCCACAGAGAAAGGGAACTGCAACCGACTCCGTCAACCGAATCCATCCCTGGCCGGTGACCTGTTTGCACCGCAGACCGCATCGCCCCGCTTCGCATCGCAACCCTGGTCTCACCGTGGGCGACGTCCGACGCCGCCAACATCGAGCTGCTGCTTGCACCGTGACCTGTGGGCACCGCAGTTCGCATCGCATCGCTTCACTGGGCCAGCCGGACCAGACCGACACTGTCGCTGCAACTGGCTCAAGAGTCGAGACCGCACCGCATTTGGGGCACCGCTCGCACGTCTGCGACGCACCGCTCCGACTCGCACCGCTGTCCGACGCCAGCTCCCGCACTCCGGCTTGGTCGCCTGCATCGCAACCTGTCAGCACCGCATCGAGCATCGTCTCGCCCTGCATCGCACGCCTTGGCATCACCGACTCCGTCTGCACGACGCTCATCGAGCCGCTGCCTGCACCGCATCGAGGGACACCGCACCTTGCATCGCTCCGTCTTGCACCGCAACCGCGACGAACGCCGACCGGCTCGTACACTCCGTACCAGCCACAACGAGAAAAGGTACTGTGACCGAGTCTGTTCACGACTCTGCTGGCCCGTATCGACGCGGTCGGCTGGAACTGTTAGACTCTGGGGTTTTCAGCATCACGGTAGGCTCGGACGGAGCTACCGACTCGTACGAACTTTGCTTTTGTGCTATTCCTGCAAAGAAGAAGTTAACGTATCAAGTATTCATTCGTAAAGTATAGTATTGTGGATTTTTGTCGTAATTGGTCTTGTCTTGAGTATATAAAATATTGGTTATTTTTCTAAACTGGTGTGGTGTCCGTTTGTAGTGCTTACACTGTATTACTGCTGGTTATGTGCAAATGCTTTACACACTGCCTCTGAATTAAGCCTGACTGCTCGTGCCAAGCTACCACGAGGGTGAGCAGGGGTTACTTCACGAGTGTAACAACCCTTACCCTGACTAGGAAGAAGGGTCCCTACTTGGACAAAGGTGCAAGCCCTTGCCAACTAGAGATCCCATTTCTAACATTGGTCGTCAGCGGTGAGGATAGGACTTGTGTTTGCACTTGACTTACAGTGATTGGTGTGCACTACTACCATATCGCAGACCATTACGTACCACATACTGGTTCTTTTTCTTTTGGCCTATTTTTGATCTTGCCAGTTTCAACTCACTACGTTTGTCATGCCTGAATCAATTGCATCATCCGTTGCATCTCTGGAAGTTATCTTTGAAGAGGACAGGTTGGAATCCTACGCCGTAAAGGAGTTACGAGCGATTTGTAAAAACCTGAAAGTCCAAATCAAAGGCCTCACAAGGAAGGAGGAGCTACAGAAGGCGCTGAGGGCCTGGGTAGCAGCCAGACATGCCAATGGGCAGCCTGGTGATCTCAGTGAGGAGGCGGAGGAGCCTATTTCCAGGGTGGATGTGCTTTTGGGTAGGGGGAACCCGCCAGGTCAGGCAGCAGCAGTCTGTCCCCAGAGGAGCTGGAGGACAGGCGGGAGGCAAGGCAGTTCGAGCTGCAGAAGCTCAGACTGGAGAGTGAGCGGGAGGAGAAGAGATTGGCCATAGAGGAGAGGAAGATGCTCTTAGAGCATGAGAGAGAACTGAAGGAGCTAGAACTTAGGAGTAAGTCAGGCTCAGATGGTGGCAGCAATTCGTCCAGAAAGGCAGACAGGATTGTGCACATTCCCAAGAACGTAGGCAAGGAGTTCAAGAAGGGGGATGACATACAAAGGTGGTTTCAGGGTTATGAGGCAGCCATACACATGAATGGGGTCCCTGAGGAGAATTGGGGAGCAGGATTGTGGCCACTTTTCCCTGAAGAAGCAAGGGATGCTCTGATAGCTTTGGGTAAGGGGTATCACCTCACCTATGCTGACATGAAGGATGCCCTTCTCACGAAGTATGGTCTTACTCCTGAAAAGTACAGGGATCAGTTCAGGTCCAGTAAGAAGTCTGATGCCAACACTTGGTTGGAATGTGTGGATGTGTTCTGCAGGTCTCTGGATGGTTGGGTGAAGGGCAGTAGTGTAACAGATTTTCAGGGGCTCTACAACTTGATTGCATGGGAGCACTTGTCTAGTCTATGTTTTGCAGATCTGCGCCAGCACCTAGTGGATAGTAAGCTAACTGACCCCAGGAAGCTTGCTATGGAAGCGGACCGCTGGGTGAGTACCAGGGTCCACAAGAAAGCGTTTGGGGGAGACTCAGCCAAAGGTGGGCAGGGTCCCCAGCAGAAAGGTGGGGGGACAAGGGTAAAGCACAGGAGTTCTCTAAAGGGCCCCAAACTAGTACCCAGGGTAAAGGTTCCCAGCCCCCCGGTGATAAGAAGAAAGGGGTCTCTACAGGGAAGCCTGTTGAGACCGGCCCCCGCAAGTGTTATGCATGTGACCAGGTAGGTCACTTTAGGGGGACCCCAAGTGCCCGAAGGGGACACAGCCACCCACCGGTGGACAGTCCAAAGTGTTGGCTAGTGTAGCGCTTGGGGAGGAGGGGTGCCCACAGGAGGGTGGGGATCCCGCAGAAATGACCCTTGTCTCACTAGGGGACAGTGAGATGGTCCCAGGAAACCAGGTGCCCCCTAACACAAAGAAATATAGCACCTGGGTGACCATTAACGGGAACAGGGTAGAGGCTCTCAGAGATACTGGAGCCAGTGTGACCTCAGTCCGGTGTCACCTGGTGTCTGAGAAGCAAGTAGTCCCAGGAGCATTCCACCAAGTAGTTGCGGTCGACAACTCAGAGCGCCAGTGTATGGTGGCGCAGGTTCCCTTTGAATGGGGGGGGTCTCAGGTCCCTTGAGGGTGGTTGTGAGCCCTACCATGCCTGTAGATTGTCTGCTAGGAAACGACCTGGAGCAGTCCTCATGGAAGGAGGTTGAGCTCAGGTCTCACTTGGAGATGCTTGGGTTGCCAGAGTGGGCATGCGTGTCTACTCGGTCAATGGCAGCCAGAAAGGGTGATCAAAAGGACTTGGAGCCTGAAACAGTGGCCCAAGTCCCTGCCAAGAGAAAGGGCAGGGGCGCGGGAAACCGGCCCCCGAAGTTCCCACGGACCGGGAGGAGGCGGACCTCGAGGGGACGCCCGGTGCCTACAGGGGAGCAGGTAGCCGAACTGGGAGACATCTCTGAGCTGACCCATTGGCAGCAAGAAGGGGGTCCCACCAGGGAGGAGTTCTGCAGGGAGCAGAACGAGTGCCCTACTCTGGAGGGTCTGCGGCGGCAGGCTGCAGACCAGGCAGCTGGTAATCAGTCCGGGTCACATCTGATCTACTGGGAGAGCGGTCTCCTATACAGTGAGCCTAAGGTTGCTGAGCCTGGGTCAGCCCGTGTGCTGGTGGTACCCCAGCGCTTCAGGACCTTCCTACTGGGTCTGGCTCATGACGTGCCTTTGGCAGGACATTTGGGGCAGGACAAGACCTTTGACAGGCTTGTCACCCACTTCTTTTGGCCCCAAATGCGAAGGCAGTCAGATGCACACTGTAGGTCTTGCCAAACTTGCCAGGCAAGTGGTAAGAGTGGGAGGAAGGTCAAAGCTCCTCTCCAACCTTTTCCGGTTGTTGGAACACCCTTTGAAAGGGTAGGGATGGATATAGTGGGGCCACTGGATCCCAAGACAGCCATGGGCAACAGGTACATCCTGGTCTTGGTGGACGATGCCACCCGGTACCCGGAAGCAATCCCTCTCAGGACAACGACGGCGCCAGTGGTGGGCCGGGCGTTAATGGGGATCTTTTCCCGTGTGGGATTCCCCAGAGAGGTGGTTTCTGATAGGGGGACCAATTTCATATCGAAGTATATGACATCCCTGTGGAAGGAGTGTGGGGTAACCTACAAGTTCACCACTCCTTACCACCCACAAGGAAACGGTCTGGTGGAGAGATTCAACCAGACCTTGAAAGGCATGATCAAGGGTCTAACAGAACCCATGAGGCGTAAGTGGGACGTCCTCTTGCCATGCCTACTCTTTGCATACAGGGAGGTGCCTCAGAAGTCTCTTGGGTACAGCCCCTTTGAGCTCCTGTATGGCCACCCTGTCAGAGGACCTCTGAGTTTGGTAAAGGAAGGCTGGGAGGCAGCTCCCAGGAAAACTCCCCAGGATGTATTTAGCTACATGCTGGCCTTTAGAAACCAAACTGCCCGCTTCAGGAAACTCGCTCAGGCGAACCTAGAAGCCAGCCAGGAAGAAATGAAGAGATGGTATGACCAGAACGCCACTGGTCGAATTTCAACCTGGGCAGAAAGTGTGGGTAATGGCCCCAGTGGCACCTTGTGCCTTGCAGGACAAGTGGACTGGGCCATATGAGGTAAAGGAGCGCAAAAGTGACGTCACCTACCTGGTGGATTTGCAGGCTCCAAGGAACCCGTTGAGGGTCCTTCACGTGAACCGCCTCAAGCCCCACTTCGAGAGGTCCGAAGTGAGTATGCTCTTGGCGACAGATGATGGGGTGGAAGAGGAGAGCGAGCCTCTCCCTGACCTCCTGTCTACCAAGGAGCATGACGGGTCAGTAGAGGGTGTGATCCTCTCCCCTACTCTGACTCAGGAGCAGCAGGGGGACTGTCGCCAGTTGTTGGGACAGTTCGCCCCACTGTTCTCTCTGACTCCCGGTGTTACTCACTGGTGTACCCATGACGTGGACACCGGTGACAGCCATCCTGTGAAGCACAAGATTTACAGGTTGACTGACCGGGTCAGAGCCAGCATCAAGGAGGAGGTCTCTAAGATGTTGGCGTTAGGGGTGATTGAGCCCTCCCACAGTCCTTGGGCCAGCCCAGTGGTCTTGGTCCCAAAGGCTGCGGCGCCCGGTGCCACTCCAGAACTCCGGTTTTGTGTGGACTACCGTGGGCTCAATGCCGTCACCAGGACTGACGCGCACCCCATCCCCAGAGCTGATGAGCTCATTGATCGGTTGGGAGCTGCCCGGTTCCTCAGCACGTTTGATTTAACGTCTGGGTACTGGCAGATTGCCTTAACCGATGGGGCCAAGGAGAGATCAGCATTCTCAACCCCAGAAGGTCATTACCAACTCCGGGTGATGCCCTTTGGGTTGAAGAATGCCCCTGCCACCTTTCAGAGGTTGGTCAATCAGGTGTTGGCTGGGCTGGAGGATTTCAGTGCCGCCTACCTGGATGACATTGCTGTGTTCAGTTCCAGCTGGGAAGAACATTTACAGCACCTTGAGAAAGTGTTGAGGGCTCTGCAAGGTGCAGGCCTCACGATCAAGGCCAGTAAGTGCCAGATCGGGCAGGGTTCTGTGGTGTACTTGGGACACCAGGTAGGAAGCGGCCAGGTGGCGCCCCTACAACCCAAGATTGACACCATTCTGGCTTGGGAACCCCCAAGACCCAGACAGAGGTGAGAGCCTTCTTAGGTCTCACCGGCTATTATAGGAGATTTGTTAAGGGCTATGGCACCATCGTTGCCCCCTTAACAGAGCTGACCTCTAAGAGGCAGCCCAGGAAAGTGATCTGGACTGAGTCCTGCCAGAAAGCTTTTGATGCCCTGAAGGCAGCCATGTGCACGGCGCCCGTGCTCAAGGCACCTGACTTCTCCAAGGAATTTGTCGTGCAGACTGACGCTTCAGAGCATGGTGTGGGAGCGGTGCTCTCACAACTGAACGAAGAGGGCCTGGATCAGCCTGTAGTCTTCCTTAGCAGGAGACTACTTCCCAGGGAACAGAGGTGGAGTGCCATAGAAAGGGAAGCTTTTGCTGTGGTCTGGGCGCTGAAGAAGTTGAGACCATACCTGTTTGGGACTCACTTCCGGGTTCAGACAGACCACAGGCCCCTCAGATGGTTGATGCAAATGAGGGGCGAGAATCCAAAACTGCTGAGGTGGTCCATCTCCCTACAGGGAATGGACTTTACGGTGGAACACCGTCCTGGTACAGAACACGCCAACGCAGATGGTCTGTCCAGGTTCTTCCGCCTTAGTGAAGAGAACTCCAATGGGGTTGGGTAGTTCTCCCTACTTTCAGCTGGAGGGGACATGTGTTAGACTTGGCATCTTTTGGCGTGTTTCCCCTGACTTTTGCTTTCTGACCTCCCGGTTTTGACTCTGTTTTTGCTGGTGTGATGATTCTGCGCACTTTCCTCACTGCGGTCCAGTGGGAAAGTGCAAGTGCTCCTGTATAAAATGTGTTATGGATTGGTGTTTCCATGATTGGCCTATTTGGTTTATCTGTCAGCCCCTTGTAAAGTGCACTGCGAGTGCCAGGGCCTATAGACCAAATGCTGTTGGTGGGCTGCAGCACTGGATTGTGCCACCCACGCAAACAGCCCGTAAAATGTAACTCGGGCCTGCCATCGCAGAGCCTGTGCGCAGCCTGGGGCTGCCATGTCGACTTGGCAAGTGCACACACTTGCAAGTCCCTAAACCTTCCCTTTGCTACATGTTAGTCACCCCTAAGGTAGGCCCAAGGTACCCCTGTGGGCAGGGTGCGGTGTATGCGAAAGGTAGGACATGCCCGGGTGTGAGCGGCATGTCCTGATAGTGAATTACAGCCTAGTACGTTTTTCACTATTGCAAGGCTACCTGTTCCCCCTAGGCCAGAACGGGCGGTTTTGGTTATTACAGTATATAATCCTAACTGACCCCGGGAACATGGTAGAAATTCGAGTTTAGTATGCCTGGACTCAGAATGATAAAATGCATCTTTTAGTGAAGTTGGTTTTAACATTCTGCGTTTGAAAATACCACTTTTAGAAAGTGGGTATTTTCTTGCCTAACCATCCAAGCCTGCCTCTGCGAGGTTGTGTATTCCTTGTCTGGAATGTGAGTGACAGGGGCTGGGGGATGCCAGGAGACAGGGTGAGTCAGCGCAGGGCTGAATAGCCAGATCGACCTGTAGATGGGTGGGAGGGGTCGCACCTGGGCCCTGAATAGGACAGTGCCTTCCCTCCACAATGCCGGCTCCACCTCCTGTGGTGCGTCTGATGTCCCTGGCCTACTCACTGAAAGAAGGGACGGAGACTTGTCAACAAAGTGCTCCAGAACTGGTTTGGACTAGGCGAAGGCCTCTCTGCCTTCAGAGAACAAAGGAATTTGGGATATAAATATTGGGGCCCTGACCCCATGAATTTAGATCTCGCTGGAATCAAGGAACCTGCCAAGACGAAGAGCTGGAAGAGCTGTCAGGAGGAGTACTGCCCCTTTGCTGTGTTGTTGCTTTGTTGGGTTGGCCTGCAGCTGCTGCTTCTGCCTTGGGCAGTGAAAGGACTGGACTGAACTTTCTCCAAACTTGTGCTGAGTATCTCCATGGGCCAGAAACCGAGCTGGCCTCCTGTTAAGAAGTCTCAGGGACTACAAAGACTTCACAAGCCTCTGGGTACCGCTTCTGGAACGCTGTTTCAGTCGCCACAGAGGAAGGGAACTGCAACCGACTCCGTCAACCGAATCCATCCCTGGCCGGTGACCTGTTTGCACCGCAGACCGCATCGCCCCGCTTCACATCGCAACCCTGGTCTCACCGTGGGCGACGTCCGACGCCGCCAACATCGAGCCGCTGCTTGCACCGTGACCTGTGGGCACCGCAGTTCGCATCGCATCGCTTCACTGGGCCAGCCGGACCAGACCGACACTGTCGCTGCAACTGGCTCAAGAGTCGAGACCGCACCGCATTTGGGGCACCGCTCGCACGTCTGCGACGCACCGCTCCGACTCGCACCGCTGTCCGACGCCAGCTCCCGCACTCCGGCTTGGTCGCCTGCATCGCAACCTGTCAGCACCGCATCGAGCATCGTCTCGCCCTGCATCGCACGCCTTGGACTCACCGACTCCGTCTGCACGACGCTCATCGAGCCGCTGCCTGCACCGCATCGAGGGACACCGCACCTTGCATCGCTCCGTCTTGCACCGCAACCGCAACGAACGCCGACCGGCTCGTACACTCCGTACCAGCCACAACGAGAAAAGGTACTGTGACCGAGTCTGTTCACGACTCTGCTGGCCCGTATCGACGCGGTCGGCTGGAACTGTTAGACTCTGGGGTTTTCAGCATCACGGTAGGCTCGGACAGAGCTACCGACTCGTACGAACTTTGCTTTTGTGCTATTCCTGCAAAGAAGAAGTTAACGTATCAAGTATTCATTCGTAAAGTATAGTATTGTGGATTTTTGTCGTAATTGGTCTTGTCTTGAGTATATAAAATATTGGTTATTTTTCTAAACTGGTGTGGTGTCCGTTTGTAGTGCTTACACTGTATTACTGCTGGTTATGTGCAAATGCTTTACACACTGCCTCTGAATTAAGCCTGACTGCTCGTGCCAAGCTACCACGAGGGTGAGCAGGGGTTACTTCACGAGTGTAACAACCCTTACCCTGACTAGGAAGAAGGGTCCCTACTTGGACAAAGGTGCAAGCCCTTGCCAACTAGAGATCCCATTTCTAACACTGATAAACCCACTCACCGACCCATTCAGACAGTTACACACCCACTCACAGACCCACTCAGACACTCATGTACCCATTTACAGACCCACTGAGACACTCATGCACCTACTCACCAGCCAACTCAAACAGTGACGCACTCACAGACAGACCTACTTACACTCACAAACCCAATCAAACACTCATGCACCTACTCACAGACCCACTCACTCATGCACCCAATCACAGCCCCACTCAGACACCCACTCACAGCCTCATTCAAATACTCACACACCCACTTATACACCCACACAACCTAGGCTACAGTGACAATAAAGTTGGGAAATAACATTAAAAAACGTAGGAATTCACTGAAAAAAACCAAAGGTTACAGGGACGTTATTGTAAGGAAATAACATTTTTAAAAAATGTAGAAATTCACTGAAAGAACAAAGGTTACAGGTATGTTATTGTTAGGCTAAGATTTCACACATACAGAACTATAGAAATTCAGCAGTTATAGGTACCTGAGCTAGCTGTAACTTAAGCCCCTGCAATGCACTGCTTATGACCTCATATATTATATCACTGATGACATGGTCAGTGACATCACTGATGACATCTCAAATGACATCACTGATGGTATCATCCACAGAGCCACTCACACCCCCATTCAACCTCTCATGTACCCACTCAACTACTCACATACCCATTCACAGACCCATAAACCTCTCACACTCCCACACACTCAATAGAGACACTGACATACCCATTCACTCACCCACACAACAACTTACATACCCATTCACATATCCATACAAGCCCTCACATACCCACTCACTCACTCACCTATACAGTCACTCAAACATTTACTGTGTAATACAACCTCTCACACACCCACCCACTTACCCATACACCCACTCAAACAGCCACGCACTAACCCATACACCCACTTACACTACCAGTCACTTACCCATTGAGCCATTTATGCAGCCACTCAGTCACCCATACAGCCACACACATTCACTCACCCACCCATAGAACCACTTACATTCCAACTCAGTCACTGATACAGTCACTCGCACATACACACACACCCATACAGCTACTCGCACAGCCACTCTCCCACCCATACAACCACTCACACACCCACTCACTCACCAATACAGCCACCCATACAGCTACTTAAACACCCAGTTATTCACCCATATAGCCACTCTAACACCCATACAGCTACTCAGACAGTCTCTCACACCCAGATTCAGACAGTCTCACAGCCTCTCAGATAAGTCTCAGAAACATTTTTGAAACAGTCACTGGATAAGGTCATCAGTGATGTCACTTACCATGTCATGAGTGATCTAATATGTGAGGTCTTAAGCAGTGCATTGCAGGGGATAAGTTATAGTTAGTTCAGGTAACTATAACAGCTGAATTTCTATGGTTTTGTACGTGTGAAATCTTAGCCTAACTTTAACATCCCTGCAACCTTTGGTTTTTCAGTGAATTTCTAAGGTTATTTTGAATTCTATTTCCTAACTATAACGTCCCTGTAACCTTTGTTTTCTTCAGTGAATTTCTAAGGTTTTTTAAAATTTTATTTTAATTCTATTTCCTAACTATAACATCCCTACAAGATTTGTTTGGCTTTTTTTCATATATATATATTTTTAGCCCCCCCCCCTTTTTCTTAGCCCCTGCTTCACGGATCACCCGGAAACTTTCCATACACACCTAAAATCAGCAGTACACTTTTTGGGGAAAGGCTTGTGAAGATTAATTCAAACGGTGCCAAAGTTTTAGGCAAGTCAAAAAATGATTTTCCTATGGACCCTAGGTCCTAACTATAACTACCTACAGGCAACTGCCACTATGTAATATATAATACCCATTGGCAGTTGCCAATGGGTAGTTATAGTTACATCTGGGTTTCAATAGGAAATGCATTTTTTTCGTTGCTAATAACTTTAACACCATTTGATGAATCTCCACGAAAGTGCTAATTTTTGCCTAGTTTGCACATGGGAGGTTTTGGGGTGATCCGAAACCAGGGGTCAAAAAAGGGGTCCCAAAATACAAAATCCCCATGCATTTTCTATAGACTTTTTAGGCTCATCTGCAGCAAAGATTTCTGAACGAAGGACATCAAATTTGGCAGGAAGCTAGATATTGGTACGCAGATTGTGCTTTTTGTAATTTGGTGGAAATCCGTTTGGTAGTTTTTTTAAAATTATGGGTGAAACATATTTGTATATCTGGATGGTTGTGTTTGCGAGGGACTCAAGTGACTCTTGCAGGAGCACCAAGTAAAAAACAGAGCATTGTGATTGGGCCAGGAGCTTTTTTCCCTTGGACCATCTCACTCCCATGGGAGTCAGACTCCCGCGGGAGCGAGTGCTATGATTGGCTGCCAGCAACATGAGGAAAATATTGCTGAAAGCCATTACAGTACTCGGGGACTCAGTCCCCTGTCCTGAACTAAAAAATATTTTTTATGTAAGTAGGCAGGGTAGGGCTACCCTGACTCCCCCAGGCCCCATGAGGGAGACCCAGGAAACTTGTTTGCTCCCACCTGCCAGGATCATTTTTAAAACTCCTACCAAACAGGAGCAAACACAAAGTCTGCTCACAGCAGGTGGGAGCTTTAAAAGTGCTCCAGACAGCTGGGAGCAGACTTTTGATCTGTTTTCCTGCTTGCACTGATGCGGGCAGGGAAACAGATAAAGATATTACCCCTGCCCGGAGGGAGCAGCTTAAATCGCTGCTCCCTGCAGGCGGGAGCATTGTAGAGTCTTGGGGCTCCCCCCATGGCCCCAAATGAAGTATATGGTGGGTGCCCTGGGTGGGCACCGGGGCACCCACCTATGTTAAACTGAGGCTCTGGGGAATGGGGTCCCCGGGGTCAAAAAAGGGTCAGGTAGAGATGTTGCAAGCCTTTTCGGATAGGGTTCCCAGGACCTTTTTAAGGATCGGTGGTGGTGCAGCCCTCCTCCCCTTAATTAATAGATTGGGCCCCATGGGTTAGGGTCCCAGGGCTGAAAACAGCTGGGATGGGTGCCCCCCCTCTCCTTTTAATGATGGACATTATGTTTTCTTTACAATTGCATGTTGAAAAATGATCTGAAATCCTTGATGAAGGTGAATGCACCATTGATTTATTGGAGTGCAATCTTTTCTGTAGTGACTGTCCTAGATGACTCCGTTCTTTCATGTCGTCTCCGTGTCTGAGAGCAGACTCCATGCTTCTCCCTTTTAATTGCTGCTGAGTATGCAAAGGTGCAAAATCACCTACAAGCTCTGCCTGTTTGGCCCTGCCCCTTCCACTTTAGTAGTTAGCAACTATGTTCCCACTGTTTTCCAGGCTGATGGACAGTGTGTTTTCTCTACAATTCCACGTTGAAAAACGATCTGAAATCCTTGAAGTAGGTGAATGCATCATTGATTTTTGGAGCGCAATCTCTTCTGTAGTGACGGTCCAAGACGAGAGGGCTCTATCTTGTCGTCTCCTGGTCTGAGAGTATATTCCATGGTTCTCCCTTTTAATGGCTGCGGAGTATGCGAAGGCCCCAAATCACATATGAGCTCTGCCTGTTTGGCTGAGCATGCAAAGGCACAAATCACCTACAAGCTCTGCCAGCTTGGCCCTGCCCCTTCCACATTAGTAGTAAGAATTGGTGCTGCAGCTGGGTGGGTTGCACACAGGGCCGAAGGCTGTGTGCAGTGAGGGGTTGATTGCCTGTGGGGGGTTTGCCGTAGAGCCTAATCAGAGGCCAAGCCTTGTGGACAACCCCCCGCCATGCACGACCGAGGCCTTGTGAGGCAGGAGGTTGGCTTCACGTATGGTAATAAAATATTACTTTACATTTAAAAAACACCTAGAAATTCACTGAAAAAAACCAAAGGTTACAGTAATGTTATAGTTGGTTGTGATATAAAGATCTGTTTTTGTATAAAAAACCCTTAGAAATTGACTGAAAAAAACCAAAGGTTAAAGTAACGTTATAGGTAGGTGAATATGTCAAAGACAACATTAATGCTTTGAACTAAAAAAAAAAAAACACAGAAATTCACCAGTTACAGTTAGTAGAGCTAACTATAACTTGCGCCCCGCCATGCACTGCTTATGACCTCATATATTACATCACTCATGACATGTTCTATTACATCATTTATGACATCACTGATGACATCTCAAATTACATCATTGAAGAAATCACTGATGGCCTGGCCTACCACTGTTTGCAGCCTTCTCCCACTGAGCATCTTTCACCTCTAGAAAAGGTCTAAAAGTAAAACATTTACATGGAACAAACTGTAAGGTTTAACAGGCTGCAGACACTTTAGTTTGAGGTCCCAGTCAACCATATGGAAGACACTTCGATATTGTTTTGGATTTCCCTCATTAACGCTGAATAACCTTTTTATTGCTTTTCTAATGGGCAGATTTTCTTCAGTTTTGTTGCATTTTTCCTATTAACATGTTTTTTAAATAACTTGCCTTCCACATTTTCAGTTGTTTATTTCTCTAATATTATGAACTCTAGTGTTGAGTGTCTAGTTGTTGCATATGTGTGGTTTTTTTAAGGAAAGTGATCCTTCACTAATTAATGAATTAATTAATTAATATATTTATTTGATGAAGAATCCCAGATTCATGGGGTGGGATGAAGAAAAGGATAACTTTAATTTTGAATGCCAATCATTCAAAACGTGTCCTCAACATTAAAATAGCAATCAAAACATGGTGTACTAAATGCCTTAATTCCAGGTCTGGTTGATTTGTTGACAATGAATCTTAGAGAGTTGGACAGCTTAAAGGTTTTTGACATATGTTATTTTGAGAAGCTTATCTCCAGGCTTTTGAGGTGTTTTTCACTGCTGAATGGTTATGATCCTTAAGACATTTTGAAGCTCATTTCAGTGTCTGCTGTTCTGCCTGAAAACCAAGCTTTATGTATTCAATTTAAGATTAGTCAAGTATAAGATTCAGAAGATTTGTGCAGGGGATTAAAGTGTTGAAACGTAACAGGGGGATTGGCTTTCAACATATTCTACTAGTAATAGTCTGACAAAATGGTTTAGTATTGTGATGTGTTTATGACATATAATAAAAAATCATCCAAAAAGAATAAAGCGAGATAAATGAGTGGTATTAAGGCTGATGCAGCTGCTTGCCATACCCACGGACATCTGAGAAAAACAATAGGCAATGGGCTGCTGAAAGGCATGGATTGGTTCTGTAGCTCCCTCGGTTGCATAATATGCGTACAAATGTACTCATGGTTGCATTTACTTCTGTATTAAATTATATTATATCATAGAAATCTGATTATTGGGTTTGTGTTTCTGATGCAGAAGTGAGTAAACAATTTACTAGAACATGATCCTGAAAAAAGCATTTGTATGCAAACTCATCGGTACAGATATAATCCCAGATTTCCCAGTGTGATGGGCATCCTGTCAGAGAATAATACAGGAATTTGCAAAAATTATATTCATATTTGTGTGTCTTTCGTGGAACCATTTTGGAAAGCTACATGAAGGTTAACTATACTATTATCTGTTTGGCAATCGGTCAAGCACCACTGGTTCCTAATTTGTAGGTCAAACTGACATTTACATTTTGGTAAAACATGAACTTCTGGTTCAAACAGATTTTAACTTTTTAAAATTATAACAAGAGATCTGCCATTTATTAACTTACAATGAAGTTGAACTGAGGTTCTGACACTCAAAATGCTGCATAAATTAGAGCTCAGACAGGCCTAACCCAGGTCTAACACAGTGGCGGCTGCTACTTAACGGGAGTGGCGAGGGGGAATAAAAAAATAAAGACTTACCTGATGTTCCTCTTTGGTCAACTCCAGAAGCAGGAAGCACACAGGCTTCCAGACTCCCCTAGCCAATTACGACGCTTCTGTCACCAGCATGACAGCAGCGTTGTGATTGGTCTGAGCGCGGTGGTTCAGCGCTCAGACAGGGACTAGGAACCTGTGCATGTTCTCCACCCAGGCTGTGCAATACAGCCTGGTGGAGAACATTCTAAGTGCGCATGAATGTTTGGCAGGCTCAAGACACCCGTCCAAACCATCATGAACACTTAAGAGAGTGTCCACCACTCCTCCCCCTGCTCCGGTGACAGCCCATCTGCCCTGCCTCACACCTAAAATGTAAACCAGCTGAGCAAGGACGGAAAAATAAAATGATAATAACATGGGTTATTATCATTTTATTTTTCCTTTTTGAACTGCTCACAGAGCAGTGGGGCGACACTCCTTTGCCTTAGCGAAAGGAAAACGGGAGGAATTTAAAAAAAAGTAAATTAAACTTTTCAGTTTCATTTTTTAAGGGCCGGCAGTGGTCCCTGGGACCACTGCCTGCTCTTAAAAAATATTTACGCACCCATTCCCAAAGGGGAATGGCCCCCTGGGCACCCCTTCCCGTTTGCGAATTGGTTTACCTCCTACTTGAAGTAGGTGGTAAACTGCGAGTGTTTTGCGGCCGCAAATGCGGTTGCAAAACAACTGTACATGGCATGGTGACTCACTATTATGAAGGGACGCCCCTTCCTAATAGCGAGAGTCGCAAATGCTATTTTGCGAGTCAGTGACTCGCAAAATAGCATTTCAACATGCCTGAACCTTTTTTGCGGTCGCAAACGGGCCGATCTCGTTTGCGGCCACAAAAAAGGGTTGTACATCTGGCCCTAGATGTGATAACATACGAAAAGACTGTTAGGCAAGCAAAGACTAGGAAACCTTGCCTTTGCCAAACCAACCAGATGTGCAGGTATCACTCCTGTTTTTCTTACAAGCCATGAGTAATAGCATGCATCTTTTATTGTTCATAATGTCCTCACCACTTGGAATATGGGCAGTAGGGCATTATTCATTAGTCAAATTGGCACTTGCTTAGTGGAGATCAAAAAATCGTGACTGCCGCCCGATGCCTCTAGCACCCGCCCATACCGTGCTCCTTCAAGTTCAAACAATCCCTTAGGAGGTCGTAGTGACTTATATAATCACAAAAACTTCTCTTTTTGAAACTTTTTTTTAACTGTACTTTATTTAAAATATTTCGGTATCATTACACTCTAATTTCATTTTCTCATTTTTAGACAATACAGCCAACACATGTTTCGGTTATACCTTTTCTCAATTCTGCAAACAAAGATAAAACCAACTCTCTTATAATCAAATTAAAAATATAACATTCTTAAAAACAGTCTTCAAACGAATGCTGATTTCATGGATCAAATATCATATTTACATCCAATATGTCCAACTACGACTTATGGTGCACAGTATACCAATTGCAATAATGGTCATTCATAGTTTCAAATATTCAAATAAACTAATCTATTTAACTGAGTACAGTGCTATTACCAAATTCATAGCTTATTAAGATCAAACTTCATATCCTGGAGTCTTTAGTGTCATCTCCTATGAACATTAAACCATCTGTATAACTATGGAGACATAATTTGCTTTTGCATATATTATTCAATAGTTGGACTCCCCTCAGTATTACTCTGAATGTATTTGATACTCAGGTTATTAAATCCGCATACGATCTTGAATCCACAACGACCGACACTTTCAACTCCCCATATGTCCTGCACTGTATAAGAATTAGATTATATGCACTCACTTAAAAAAAATCATGTAGATTTAACATAGATTCAATCATCAAATTGTCAGTCTGCATCAGCATATAAACATTCCCCCAGTCATATGGTATCTGGAACAGTTAAGGGTGGATCTTTTTCAAGATCTGATCAAAGTACCAAGTATAGATTCCCAGACTACAACAGTATCTCATTACACTCACCAGAAATATGCAGGTTTCCCCATGTCCAGCCCCATAAATCGGTAACTAAGTGAAAACTGTAGCGATCTTTAATTTCTTCTTATCTATTGTTCCATGATCCCGCCAAAGCGCTAAGCAGTAGAACGAGGTCTGACTCGGAAGTAGAACCATTTTCTCCATAGGTATTACCAACCAAATAAATAGAAAGAAAGACTACTTCTCTTTTCACGTATTGAACTCATTAAAAAACGACTTCCCATAAAAATTCATTCATCATATTATAAACATGCATCATCTGCATTTTAAGTCGTAGCAGCATGAACAACCATCAATTATTTGAACCAAAATTATATTCCATTATTGTAACATAATCCATATAAAATCTACATTTCGAACCCCGGCCCTTTAACTCCACATGCCAATGCATTTGACCACTAAACTGTCACAAGACAAGTATCAACCATGGTCTCAAAATTCACTCTCAACTAACTTAATAGCACATTCAGTTGAATTCAAAACTTGCTTTTTTAAATACACAGACAACCTTGTATCGCTTGTGGGTATCAAGTCCCGCCATTCTATAGACAATGAACAATTTTCTGTCTCTTTTCGAGATTTGGCCCCACATTCTGCCATATTTATTGAAGCCAAAACAAAACCTCATCTACATGGAATCTGGATTTAAAACCTACCCACTGGGTTTAGACCCCAGATCCAATCATTCTATCAATCCCCTAGACCGCATTATTGCAGTGAGTACACATCACCCTTACTCAAATGTATTGTCTAGGGTAAATCGACTGACATTCCTTCTAACCTAATAGTTAGTATATCATAAATTGCAGATCGTCAGACCAATCTGCTATTCTCTATAATCACAACAAAGTATGTAATTCTCTGTCATAGTTTAAACCTTTCCTTACTGTTTACAGCTTACCTATCCAGAATGTCTCTTTTGATCTAATTTGACCACCTCCATTCCAAGAAATTTGAATTAAATCTCAGAGGAGAGACCATGTTTGTCTCTTATGTTCCACAATAAAATGTTTGATATTGCCATTTTTGATGGCTCTCAGATGTTATCGAATGTATGCGAGTGACTGTTCACTCGGTATCTGATAGCACAGCGTGAATTAAAGTTATTCACATTATCAAAAGTCAAACGACCAGTGTACACAAAGGGTCACCACAATTAAACAATGATACATTTACTCATTTGACAAAATGCTTTTGCCTTTATTTGGCTCAAAAATTCTTTTGACATTAAACTATGTAAAAATGCTTTTGACACAATATAATAAAGGTGTGTGTAGCATAAACACCACACTGTTCATGTAACAAAATGAATTGTTAAACATCCAAAGAACGGCATTGCCCAATGCATTTCTGGATCATCAAATCTCTTCTTCAGGGGTCTCTGAATGAAATAATAATAAACAATCTTAATGAAACAAAATGTTGTCAACTTTTAATATACAGGGATAGAAGCACATAGACATGGCAACAATGAAAAGTAAAAGATTTGTGTGAAAAGAGTATCAATCACCATAGAGCAACCAAACAAAACCACTCTGTGCCAATTGGTAACAGAAAAACCACCAATGGGAAAAAAGTCGGAATGAGACGCAGTGCCTACCTCCACATGGTTAAGCGCGTGCCGAAAAATAAGAACAATGGTGTAACCAGAAGGTACATGCCCGTCACCACGGTTGCAGAATGGATGAAAGAAAAGACTAAAAACTTACTGGATGACTTAGCCAGTAAGACAACAATCGCGAAAGAGATACTGGAATTTCTAGGTGTGTATTCTGCAACGTATGGAAGAAATATACCAGCTATATAAAAACTGGAATGATGTTGCTGACGAGTGCGATGCATTGTGAAAACTGCACACTTTATGCCATACCTCACTGTGCATAGAAACAATGAACCGCGTATTAGTTCGCAAAGCTCCTTGTTGCTGTGAACCCAACGACTTATCACAGCTGTCGCAGTCGAGCAATCACTGGACTGTCTCCCTAATTTGGAAAATAACTGCGAGTCAATTCTATGTATCTGTGTTGATTTTAATCTATCAACAAGATGAAGTGCAGAAGATACCTCATGTCGCGTCACACGCTCCCAATCCAGATGTAACCCTCGTGCCCTGATGGTTTCTGGTGAAGCAAACCCAAAGTTCATTTATCACAAAATTGTTATGCTGTCATGAAAACCGCTTACACTGCCGCTCTCGTGAAATACACGTACCGGTGTATTAGTCCTGGTGTGTCCCTCGTACACGGGAGGTTACTGAGTAAGAAAAACCACAATTAACTAGTTACGAAACTGTCACACTATTGCTAAAACCGAATATACTACCAAACTCATATAAGTCCACTTACCAATCTGAATCACAAACGAATCCCACGGCTGACAAACTCGTACGGCTCTCCGATCAAACGGAAGCATAGAGACACGCCAGAATTTAAACTGGTCTTAGACGCAGAAGACAGACTAATGCAACCAACAATGTCGGACGCCATCTTAACATGGACGCTCACACTGTATCATAAACTGCGAAACTACCAAATTCGAGCACGCTTTTTTTGTTGTTGCATGTGTACCTACTGAATGTTGACTTTAAATACCTGTATCCATCGAATGCGAAGTCAGGTGAAACAGATTCACGCTGTTTATTTGTGAACTAAAGAGTCTCCATGGCGACCGTGACTGACTGTGGCCACCATCTTAGAATGACCAATCTTGCTTCTGCTCGAATCACATGGAAATCACGACCACTACTTGTGTATCAACCAAATAGTCTGTGTAGCGACTACACCGCAGATTGGCCACCATTTATAAATGGACAGTCTGAACTGCTCCTAATATGCACACACCATTAAAATACTGTCTAAAAGTACGTGTGGCATGATGATTACTTGGTGCGTAATGTAGCAAAGTGAACGAAGAACTGTGGTAAAACCACCGCTAGGGAGCCTCGACGGGCAATTCCTTAATGCAACAAACGTCCTGCAAGAACGCGAATATCCACTTTTAATATACGGCAACTCTGATGATAGTTAGGAGAAGTAACTATCACTAGAAAAGGTGTATTTTGGACTTAAATGCCAGTAAGATCCAATGACACATAGAAAAAATCATAACAAAAAAGAAAAAAAGAAAAATATATAGAAAAGATACAGTGCTCTGCTCCAGAAGTCCTCTGCCTTGTGTGGTACCAAGCAGATAAAGAGAAAGAAGGAAAAGAGAGAAAAGAGAATTATATTTTTTCTTATACAAAACCCATGTATCATGTTGCCATGAATTTGCACATATACAATGAAGTATGATGAACTGAAATATAGAGGTACATATGAAGATGGTCAATGACCTCTAAACAGCACAATGTTGATTACATTCATGACCTAAATGACAAAGTTCCTAGTGAAAAGATCTAGAAACAATAATCAGGCAAGCAATGAAGTTATTAGCCAAAACAAACATTGTATGATACAATAAAATGAACTGTTGGTATACAATATCACTGGTGACAAGTGAACCAAATCATGTACATAAAGATCCATTATAAAATACATATCATGTCCTTTTTATCGTTCAGACCAAACAAAGTCATGGTATTAAACAACTTGATCCACCAAATTTCACGCTGTGATAACACTTTAGTGTTGCCTCTGCCTGCTCTAATCTGCACCAATTCTAGAATAGTAAATATTAGTTGTGCTATCCTGTGATGGTGTTCTAGCCAGTGTGAGACAAGGTTAGATTTGATATTCTTTGTCCTAATTGTGTTTTTGTGCTCAGTTATTCTGGTTTTTATCTTACGCTCAGTTTTCCCTACATATGTTAAACCACACAGGCATTTTATGCAGTAGATAGCAAATGAAGAATTGCAATCTCCTGTATATCTAAGATTAATTAGCTTGCCAGAATGTGGATGGTTGATAGTGTTCCCTAACATGACATTGTTGCAGTTAACGCAATTGAAACACCTGTGCATGCTGGATTCTATGGTATTGGTAAGCGCTTTGCATCGTGTTAGCATTTCTTTTAAATTGCGGCTCCTAGTATGCACAAACAGTGGTTGTTGTTCAAATAACCCATTGAATTCAGGTTCTGATTGCAGGAGTTCCCATCTGGACTTGATAATCCTTTTTATGGCCACTGATTTAGTGGAATACTTTGACACGAACACCATCCGGTTTTGTGACATCTTGGTGTGTTGAGAGTAAATCCTGTCTCCGCATAGCAGAAATTCTTGTCACAGCATCAGACAGAGTTGATAATGGATACCCTCTCTGCTTAAAATTTCTAATTTGACTCTCCATAGCCCCGGTCAAGGCTTCTTTAGTTGATGCAATTCACTAAATTCTTAGAAACTGTGAAAACGGGAGATTGTGAATAAGACTAGGAGGATGAAAGCTCGAGAATAACAGAAGGTTGTCTGTTTCTTGAAGACAGTGGTGTCCATGTTGTTGGGTCCTCTTGTAATCAGCACATCCAAAAATGACAAGCTCGTGTTGCTTATGGTATGAGTAAATTAAATGCATGGATTCCTTTGATTTAATTCTTGAATCTTACGTTCCAGTTGAATTTGAGACTTATTCCATATTAAAAAAATGTAATCTATGAATCTGCCATAGAAGACTAAATTCGAATACCATTCTGCATCTGCGAAAATGTGGTCTTGTTCAAATTTAGATATGAAAACTGTGGGACTTGGCCTTTTTGGTTAAAGTTCCCTAAACTTTTTGCTTTCCCCCTAGACCGTTTTCCTGACCTAGAGATGCCAATTTAGATGCTTTGGGTACTTTGCCACTGCTGATCAGTGTCAAAGTACAGGAGTTCCCTATGTAAAATGTAATGGTGATTGGTTGGCCATCATTGGTATGTTTGCCTTACTAGTAAAAGTTCCTAGTGATGTGCACTGTGTGTGCAAGGGCTAGTAATGAAAGGGCGCGCAGAGAAGGGAACTCAGGCCTTCAGTGTAGGGCCTGCGCGCAGAATGCTAAGTTAGCATGTTGTCCTGACAAGTGCAACAACTTGCCAGGCCTGATCTTCCCTTTTACATACACGTGGGCACCCCTGTGGTAGGTCCCAGGTAACCTCTGGGTAGGGTACAGTGTAGGTAAAAGGCAAAACATAAACTGAGGTGTGTGTTATGTTCTGACAGTGAAAAACTCTCCATTTCGTTTTTCACTGCTGAAAGGCCATTCTGCACATAGGACAGAATGGGGGAGGCTGGGTGTTGTGTTTGTTAGCCTAGTTTCCTTTCAGTTTATAATGGAGAGGTGAAGTTTGGTATGTATGAACTCACAGTGTCATAATGCATCTTTCTGTGAAGGTGGTTTTGTCACTGTGTGTTTATAAGCCACTCTTTTAGAAAGTGGCTGAGTTTTGTGCTCTGAGCATTTCTGTGTGTCTCAGAAATGTGGATTGTCTGTCTGGAACTGAAAGGTGAGAGGAGCTGGGAGAGGTCTTGACCCAGGGAGGGGTTGAGATGGCACCAGGCTGCCCTGCATCTGGAGAGTAGGGGGAGGAGAAGCCCGGGAGGTGAAAAGGCCTGGGCTGGTGCTATAAACCAATTGACCCATCTCCTGCTGAGTGATTAAGGGTCCAGACCCCCAGTATCAAAGGGAGAGAGGTGGCACTGGGAGGGAGACACCCAGAGTTGATTTAGGGAGGGGTCAGGGACCCCTGAGCACATACAAACTTCAAAGACATTAAGGGGTATAACTATGAGAGCTGAAGCCCCTGAACGTTGGAATGAAACAGATATGGATTGAGACTGAAAAGGCTTGGACCCATTCTGTGGTCAAGAGGAACCTCTGCTAAAGAAGGAACAACTGAAGAGACTGCTGTGGATAGATCAATCCTTGCTTCGTGATCTGGGGCTGGTCTGCAGTTTGCTGTTCTAACTAAGGAAGAGGCTGTTGGGACTGTGCTTGGAGGCGCTGGGTCCCCCTGTTTGAAGAAGACTGTGCTTTGTGCTGTGTCTTGTAACCCCAAGGGCCCGCGGTGAGCTGGCTCCCTGTTTGGAAACACAGGATCATAAAAGTTTCCGGAGAAGTCCCAAGCAACGCGATGTGCGTGTGCTTTTTGGCCGCTTGAGACCCTCAGAAGTTGTGCCTTGTGATCGTGGGCATGCAGGAGTAAGTTAAGTCTCAGACGTGCAGAGTGCGTGTTGTGGTGCAGGCCAAGGCGTTGGTGAGGAGCATCTGGTCGTGGTGTGCACGGGGAGACGAGGCGAAGCTCGGACACGCAATGGTGCGTGTCATGTTGCAGCCCGGGTGTTGGTGAGGAGCGCCTGGGCCTCGTGTGCACCAAAGGAAGAAGCGAGACTCAGACGTGCAGTGTGCGTGTCGTGGTGCAGCCAAGGCGTTGGTGAGGAGCGCCTGGACATCGTGTGCACCAACGGAAGAAGTGAGTCTCGGACGCGCAAGGGTGCGTGTCGTAGTGCAGCCCGGGTGTTGGTGAAGAGCGCCTGGGCCTCGTAGGCACCAAAAGAAGAAGTGAGTCTCCGACGTGCAAGAGTTCGTATCGTGGTGCAGCCAGGGCGTTGGTGAAGAGCGCCTGGACATCGTGTGCACCGGGAGAAGAGGCGAGGCTCGAACGCACAGGGTATGTGTTGAGGTGCAAGCAGAGCGTTGGTGAAGAGCGCCGGATTGGCGTGAGCACCGGAGAAGAGGCGAGTCTCGGACGCGCTGTGTGCGTGTCGAAGTGCAACCTGAGGTGCTGGTGAGGAGTGCCTGGTGAGGGTGTGCACCGAATTGAAGTGAAGTCTCCACAGTGCTGAGGGCGGGTCTCGTTGTGGACTGAGACCGCCGGAGTGAGGGCCAAGTCATTGGGGCCCTCGGAGTCAATCATCAGCGGCCCGGACCGGCAGCCACAGAAGAGCTGAGCCGCCGGCCCGAGTCCGTCGCAACCCGTCACGGAGTTCTGGATCAAGGCCCAAGTCGCTGATGTCGGGGAGGAGAGTGGGATCGCGCCCCCCCCAGGTAACGTGGATCAACACCTGGGGTGGGGTGCGGGCTCGGAGGGACACTCTCTCGGCCTCCCGCTTCCGTCAGCTGCGCGAGCCGTTGCTTCGGCTCGGATCCCAGCCCGTGCTGACCCAAGACGGGGCAGTACTGGGGCCGGAGTGGGAAGCAGTACTTTTTGTGTCATCATTTGATCCATAACGGGGGCACTGTTAACGGAGCACGTGAAACTGTCGTATTACACTTTGCATTATTGCTACTAATGAACTATCGAACTGTCGTATGACGCCTGACCTCATTTGTGCCTGACGAACTTTATGCTTGGTGCGCTACGCACTGTGTTAGTTCTCCCTTGCATATTACCTGATTGTAACGTGGTGCATTGCTTGATTTCTTCAGTGCACAGTATCTGAGTATAACGTGGCACTGTGGATTATTTCTTCATTGCACTGCACAGGATTGTAGCGTGACGCATTGCTTTGTTTCTTCCTGGTACAGGGCATGCTGGTGGTGATACGCATTGCATTATTCCTTCAATTGCAAAGTACATGATTGTGGCGCTACGTATGGCATTGTTTCTCTGTTGCACAGTATAAGAGAATATCGTTACGCATTGCAGTATTGTTTCCATTAGCAATAAGACTTGCCTAACCTTTTGGGAAACGGTTAGAAAAGAGCTTAACTGTTGGTTAGAAGCGGTGGTTGGGATTAGAACCTACCAACCCACCCGAAAGAATACTACCCATTTTATATATGTTGATTTTGTATTGTGTGGTCGTATCGTATAATTTCTTATATAAAGATTATACTCATTTTATCAATACTCGTGTGGAGTCTACTTGTGATGACATCATGGGGTTACTGTGAGCGTGGTTGCACATACTGAACACCCGTGCCTTGGAGATAAGCCTGGCTGCTCGTGCCAAGCTACTAAGGGGGTGAGCAGGGCTATCTCAGACGCTGTCCTTACTTAGCCTAACGTTGAAGCGAGGGGTCGGGGACGCACGCCTCCAGCATTTTGTGGCGGCGGTAAGCGATAAGGACCTCCACTTCCAACAAAAATGTTGGCGTACGCCGGTGCCCCAGAAAATCCCATAGTTGTTCCGCTTATTTGCAAATAGAATTGTTCTTTCCACTCCAAATAACTGTGTTGTAAACAAAAATGTAACAATTCGAGGATGAATACTTTGTTCGCTCCTATCTCAGGGAGTTGGAGCAAAGCCCACTCACATGCATCCACACCCTCTTGCAATGGTATAGAAGTGTATAAAGCTGTTACATCAATGGAACATAACAACCAATTTTCATATTGTTGAGTATCCACATTGTTGAGTAATTGGAGAAAATGAGTGGTATCTTTGATGTAACTTTTCCAATTTTGAACAAAAGATTGCAAAAAATGATCAACGTATTGGCCACCTGGTTCAAAAACGGAGCCGCACCCAGACACGATCGGTCTGAATGGCGGGTCATATACATTTTTATGCACTTTTGGCAACATGTATAATCGGGGACGTCTGAGATGTTGAACTTTGAGAAATTTGCGGGTGTTGATAGAAATACACTTCATCTCCAAAGCTTTATCTAGGATGTGGTCCAATGTCATCATGATGTCGTTGGTAGGGTCCCGGTTTAATTTAATGTACATGTTTGTGTCCTGAAGATGCTCGGTGACTTTTTGTTCATAAAAACACGTGTCCATCACTACTAGCGCACCACCTTTGTCAGCCGTTTGAAACGTCAAGCGTTGATCCTTAGCTAGTTGGTGTATGATCCTTTCCTCAGTTTTAGTCAAGTTGGATTTGGTTTTAGATTGTAAATTTAGTTTGGAAATGTCTTGTTTGATCATGGTCTCAAACGTGTCTAACAATTTGTGGGACGTGGGTGCCACGTAGGTACTCTGAGGTTTAAACTCTTTGTACTGTGTCTCCGTCTGTGTGGAAAAATCCGATTCAGTCAAATCAGACAATGGTAACACATTGGTGAAAAAGTGGTGTTGTCGAAGATTTCTCATGAATTTTAATATTGATACTTCAATTTCCAAAGCGTTAGTTTGATACGTTGGAACAAATGATGTCCCTTTATTCAATGTACGTCTTTGTTCAGTCTCAGATGTTATCACCATCTTTCTTTGAGTTTCCTTATAGTAGATTCTGTATATTGCAAACCACATGAACAAATTACCGTATAAATGCAACATTTACAATTACAATTAATGAAAGATTCTTTTTTTGTACATTCTGACATTTAGTACAAACTTACAACAGTTACAGCCTCCATATTTATATCAACCAATCGATGGAGTTGGGAGCCAGGATCCTCGCCCTTGAATTTCACCTCTCCATTTCACATACTTAGTAGTATCTCTCAGGCTAGAAATAGAATTAGGAGTGGGCAATCAGGCATGTAATCACAGGTTTATCAGAAAACAGTTTCCCCAGGTTCTTATCCATCATTAATATTGACCAAGGTTTCATTAAGGTCTTACAAATATGGTAATTATCCATGCTTCACATGGTAATAAATCAGATTGGCTCTATCCTTTGCTTCAAGAACCACCTGCATACTATACCCTTGTTCCTGATTTTACAATTCAACATCCAATAAGACAATATTTCTTCTAAGGTACTCCAAAGTTAAAAGGACATCGACATAACTTTTGGTCAGGTATTCTTCTGAATTACAAGAATAGCATCTATATACCTGCCCCAAAAAACACCTACTCAGGATGGTAAAAAACCATCCTGAGAAGGTGGGTTTTTGGGTCAGGTATATCGCCAATATTCTTATGATTATGGGGTAGGTTTATGAGATGGAAGTGTTTTTCACATGCGTAGCGGAAGAGACTTTAAGAACTTAAGATGGCCATGATCATGAATTTTTTGTTTAATAATGTCCATCCACTTTAAAAAACACAAAAGGCAATGTTTGAATGACATCAGGACCGAGGTGCTGGATCACAGGTCAGATACAAAAACCAGGTCCTCTGGAGCTGTACACTTAAAAAACTTTCCACTTTTTCAGATGTGCTACTACAAGTTATGTTACACTCTGAAAGGTCCCTGGACCTCACATACAGCACTAGGGGGGGAGGGGGTCAGGATTCACTTTAGTATACTACACAAGCACGGTCCAGGGCAGGTACAGTTGGTACTTCTCATCTCTTCAAAAAAGTCCTCTTGCAGCTCATTGTGGCACTGTAACCACACAGGGGGTCAGAACAATGATGCTCACAGTTCATTGCTTTGTCCTGTATGCCAGGGGAGTAGGTTCAGTTAGACAGAACTCCTCTCAAGTCACAGACACTACTAATTTTTCTATTATTCCTCTCATCTTCCAACAGTTCTGAGGAGTGTGCTTTGGGGTGACATATTTATGTTGAGACCAGCTAATGTGTGGTGTTGATTTATGATTTATCCATAAACACTGTTTGTATACTTCACATACTACCCACTTTTACATCACCTTCTGTTTTACGCACTGCAAATAAACATTTAGTGCACCTCACTCATGTAAGAGAAGATGGCAAACAGTTTTTCCAGTGTACCAGGGTGATGTGCCCACAGATGTGGTCAAGGAAATTCATATAATCCTTGTCTGTGGCCATTCTAATGTGGTTGTTGGGTAGCTAACCTTCCTGAATGACTACAAGACATAAATAGGCCCTTCTTTAGGTTTCAATTAACATTTGCCAGTGAAAGTGCAGGCCCCTTTTAAAGTGAGAGCGATTCCTGCCTCAACCCTAACTGATCTTCCTGGCAGAGGAATAAAAAAAACATTGGCACACACAAAACATATTTTCTGCTCTAAGGACAGTATTTGCATGTCATCTGGACTTTTCAATGGGTGTCCAGATGTTGAACTTCTAATGTTATTTACCCTCAAATAGATTCTGGAAGTGACAGGGAAATGTTGAAAAAGAGAGACATAAAAAAATGGATAATCTAAAACTATCTTGCTCTCTGCATTTCTAATAATGTACAAATACTGCTTCATGTTGTCTTCTTGGTGGTCACAATCAGAAAATATTGTTCTTTATTGTGGTTACCATTTTTAATCTATGGGACAGGCACAGAGTTGCAGATGTGTCAAAAAATGTGAGTGATAGTCACTGTCAGGACATGTTACATTTTGGTTTCTGCAGTTCCTAATTTGAAATTTCATTCACAAATCTTGGTGTATAGGAGTCTGACATATAGGTGTTACTTAAAAAAACAATTTCCCAAAGGTCCACTAACAACATTGTGGGCTGATTTAGATTTTGGTGGGTAGGTTACTAAGTCACAAACGTGACAGATATCCCGTCCCCTGTATTACAAGTGCAGTATTTCCAATGGCACTTACAATACATCGGCCTAAATATTCATCATGTTTGTGACGGAGTAACCCGGACGCTGAATTCTGCATCTAGCTAGCCTACCTAGTGTATCCCACCGTAATGTACAATTTACTGATGTTGATACAATTTCTTTTTGGATAATGTTAATGTTAAATTCCATACATAGCCATCAGATATAATGTTTTACTTTATTATTATCATGTTAAATAATGTTGATGTGTTTAGGTATTATAACAAAGTCAGTATCTAAAATTTTTACCCATGTAAAAATAAAAAAATAAAAACATTATATTTAAATTTTTCTTCACAAATAGATGTACATTTCTTTATACTTATGCTACACATTTAATTCTTCTATCTCCTTTGTAAATAGATTTGATGATATTTTGAAGCTTTTTTCCAAAATATATCTAACCCAAAACAACCAAATTGACCATATTTCCTGTTTCTTTGTTCAAACATATTTCACATTTTCAATATATGTTTTCATACAGTAACCTATAATATTTAAAAATGTCAAAAAAATGTTTTTTTTATAATAGTAGAAATTAATTTTATTGTAAGGGGAGAAAAAACTAAAATCATCATCCTCTGGATATAAGTTAAATAGGAAAAGATGTAGTCCAAGGTGGGACAACAAATCAGTGTCTTAGTGTCTAAAACCTTAATGTTTCAAATGTGGCTACAGTCATAAATCTTGCCTTCTATTAAACTTCAGCCTTAACCTCCTCTATGGCATGTAATCATTCTGGAGCAGTTATTATCCAGATACCTAGGGCCACATTACAAATAAAGCGCATTTTCATTGTTTGCCCCGGGCGCACCTTTAAAAAGACGTGCCAGGCGCAAACAATGAAAATTCGCCCTATAAGGATGAATGCACTGCCCCCAGGGCAGCCGCGAACTTGCGCTGCCCCCAAGGCAGTGGATTCAGGCGAAAAACGGAGCGCCTGCTTTACAGCCGCTCCCTGCTTTCACAGTGCAGGCGGCAACCCGCCTGCACTTTTGAAGGGGATTAGATATCCCCGTGCAGGCGGGTGCAGGTGGTGACTCCACCCGCCTGCAAGGGGATTTCTGGTGGGGGGTCCACAGGACCCCCTTCCATCCCACCAGAGGGCTGCCATCAGGGTGTGCACTGACAGTGCGCCACCTTTCAAGTGGCACACTGACAGTGCGCCTCATGAGGGCTTCTTTTCCTCTGCGCCCACTTCGGTAATACAGTGCGGCCGCAGAGGCAAAGGGATCCCCTCATTTTGAGGCACGCCCCCTTGTAGATAGGGCTGGCGCTTTATGTGCCAGCGATATTGGTATTATAAAAGGGGCTGCAGACGCAAGCGTCTGCGGCCCCTTCTGTAATATCGAAGTACCCGTTGCACCCCCGGGGACCCTAATGTAATACGGCCCCTAATTGTCGAGTGGGGATCACTCTTTGGAATTGTTTATGGGATGAAGGGCCAGCTGCATCAAGAGAGAGAGAGTTTGAATAGAGTGGTGTGATTTAGGGGAATGGGCCGGTTTGGAGATATGAATAGTTAATGGAATTAGTAAGGAATTTTATGATTCAGTGTGTGTGGTAACTGTGAGCATTTGGGTGTATGGGTGGATGTTTGTGTGAATGTTTACTTGTATGTGTGGATTTGTGTGGGCGTGACTGTGTGTTGTGTTTTTAGGTGTGTATGTGAATGTGTATGTGTGTGGATGTGCTTGTTTGGGTGTTTTTGGAGGATCTGTGTGGATGTGCTGATTTAGGGGTATGTGTGGATGCTTGTGTTTTGTAGGTGTATATGTGCATGTGTGTGTCTGTATGTTTTGGTACGGGTCAAAATAAGAGCGAGAGTTTAGGGAAATGGGGGAGGTAGTAGGAAGGGAGGGTTTATGATTATAGGATGAGGTAGGAACTATGGGGAGTTTGGGGGAATGGGTAGAAATGGGAACAACCAGAAGACGGTCCGAGGTAGCGACGGATAGAGCGTTGCCTCACGCCCTGAGTTGTTACCAGGAGTGGTGAGGAGTCGACCCGTACTCATACGGGTGTCAACAACAATCCTGTAGTTTCTTCAAAAAAGCAGAACACAGGTGATTGTGGGTTGTATTGTTCCCTCTATCCAGTCCTAATTCACTGGTTTTTTACATTTGATTTTCACACCTGTTCTTTTACACTTGATTCTTGCAGTAGTAGTACCATCTAGGTCCTGAGGAAGGCCACGATCTAATAATGATCATCAATGGCTGAAACATGTAGACCCTCTATTCAGCCCAGCGCGCTCGCAAATTTGTTTAGACCGCGCTTGCACTGTTTTTTAACCTTTGACACCAAGAGATACTCAATAAAACATTTTTTCTCCTGGTAGCCAATTTTATATCACAATTCACGTTTTTTACACTGCAATACGTACACTTTGCCATGCTACATTGATCTTAGGAGATCTAGCCCTCTGATTTAAATCAAAACATCCGTGAGCTCCTCCCTCACAGTGAAGGAGTTGTAGCTCCTTGGCTGTACTAGGTTTGCAGCCAAGAGGAGATGCCAGATGAAGCATGCCACTCCGGTGGGTGATGGGATTCCGTCCTCTTAAATAGGACTTTTTTCCATATTAGATGAGATTATTTGTTGTTTGTACTGAATGTGCTTTAGGTTAGACCCGCGGACTTCTGTGTTTTATATGTATTAATGTGGGGATCTAGTTCGCGCAGGTCTGTAAATTCTCCCTCAGACCCTTCTCTCTCTTTGTTTTTTATAGAAATGGGAGCAGACAGGGTTTAGGGTATGGGTTGAGGTAGGATCATGTGAGGATTTAGGGGTACAGGATGAGGTAGGAGCTGAGGAGGGGTTTGAGGTAATAGGTAGAGCTAGGATCATGGAAGAGTTAAGGTGAATGGGAGGAGGTAGGAGCAGGGGAAGGGTCAGGTGAATTGGAGAAGGCAGGAACAGAGTAGGATTAAGGCTATATGCATTGGCTGTGCAACTTGGTGGATGGATGCTAGTGTGCAATTTGTGAACGTGTTTGTTTGAGTATATGCAAGTAGTTGTGTTTCTTTGGAATTTACTGTGTTGGTGCTATGGTAGGAGCAGCGGAGGGGTCAGGCGAATTGGAGGAGGTAGAGTTTGGATGAGGGCTAGTGTAGGAATGTTGGCAGGGGATGAGGCAAGGGTAGGAGGAAGAATGGGTCTAGATGTGAGGGAAGCACTGATGTTAGAAGCTGCACTATGGGAAATAGACCTCTCTGTAAGACAGATATCACAGAGTGGATGCCATTCAGGATTGTGATTACTTGTGAAAGTTGATGTCCAACACCCTAGATGGCATTCAGCAATATGGGCTGTCCTACATAGATGCTCTTTCCTTTTATAAGACCAGTACTAGTCGCAATGGGGAAGGGGGTGAGGTGCTCAGGAAAAAGGAGACCACAGTCCTTTTAATGACTGTGTGTGGCCTAATAATGGGGTGACAGGAATGAGGGTGGTAATGGTACTTCTGGTGGTAGCAGATGCAGGAACATATGGTAGATCCTGTGCTGTTTTGTCTGCCACCACAAATGGCTGGTCTGTGTCGGAAACCTTATTATCTGTTGTAGTTGCCACCTCCTTGCCAGCGTTTTCGCCCTTAGTGCTGTTGGGACTTTGGGTGTCTGTGGCACCTTCCTTAAACTCCCAGCACCTTTCCTTTTCAGTATGGCCATTGTCTCTTTTGCTTGCTGCAGAAATAGCTGAAATCATTGATAGGTTTACATCAATTACACAATTCTTTCATTTACAAATTTAACTTAGAAACAATATTTTTAGATTTATTAAAACCTTAAAAATAGATTAGATAAGAAATATAAACATATATATGTAAGTGCTATATAATAAATTATCATCCATATTCTTATTTTGAGATGTTAACTACATTCCCCAAAGTCGGAAAGTGACTTTGGGGGTCCCTAGCATGGCCCCTTTTTACCCTAGGTCCACAGTTGTGGGCCTGGGGGGCGCCTTTAGAGCCCCCTTGTAAATCCCTGAACCGTGTGGCAGGCACCATGAGGTGCCTGCCACACGGTGCAGGGATTTACAGAAATTCCCATTTCTCTATGGAAGCTTGCACTGCGGCTGGTTTCCAATCTCAGCACAAGCTCCCATAGGGAAATGGGAGTTTGCAACCGCACCATGGGGCATATTCACAAGGAGCTATCGCCGAGTTAGCGGCACTTTATCGCAGCCAAAGTCGTGATAAATTTACCTCTTCATTCACAAGCCGGTGTTAACAGCCCACAGCACCAGTTTACCCGTGATAGCAGCCGCAAAAAACATCGCCACAGAGGACCCCCGCAAATATCGCTAATGAGATGCAGAGTAGGCGTAACCGTGACAAAAGCCGAGACAACAGCACACCTCAACATTCACAACGGCTAGCCACATCCGCGATAAAAACACAAAACAGGTGTTAAGGCGCGTTAGCACCAGGAAATCTACACCTGCTCTGACCTGGTGTAAAGTCGGACGGCAGCCAGCACCACAAAAGGGAGCACAGCCCAGGGCTACATCAGAAGGGCAACAGATGCCATGGAGCCACCCATCATGCGGCCCGGACTCCCAAGAGGTCCACAACACCCACCGCCACCACCCCCAGGACCACCCCTCCCTGGCACCCCCCTCGACCAAAGACATGCCACATCAGACACACCTAAACATGTACAAAATATTCCGCTTGATGCCGCACAATCACAACTGGTGACATGGAAGTGTCGTCACAGAAATGACCAGCACACATTCACTTTCGAAGCAACAAATGAAACTTTATTAAAATGAACAACGAAATGAAATGAAGACACATGGCCGCTCCCCTCCGGACAATACGTAGGTCACAGCCTGTAAGGCAAAAAACATGATGAGAAGGTGTGTCCTGCGCACATCAGAGGACAGAGAGAGAGCGAAGGAGAGAGAGAGGAAGAGTGGGAGGGAGAGAGAGAGAGAAGAGGAGAGAGAGAGGAAGAGAGGGAGGGAGAGAGAGAGAGAAGAGGAGAGAGAGAGGAAGAGAGGGAGGGAGAGAGAGAGGAAGAGTGGGAGGGAGAGAGAGAGAGAAGAGTGGGAGAGAGAGAGAGAGAGAAGAGGAGAGAGAGAGGAAGAGAGAGAGGAAGAGTGGGAGGGAGAGAGAGAGAGAAGAGGAGAGAGAGAGGAAGAGAGGGAGGGAGAGACAGAGAGTGCCGCCCCTGCGCACCCAGGCCACACTGCTCACCTGCTGCCACCGGTGTGTCTCCAACCACGTGCCGGTATGTCGGGCAGTTCACCAGGTCACACATCTGATTCCGAGCCGTCAGCTGAAACAGAGCCCAGATACATGACTGGCACAGTTCACACACTTGCACAAGACAACATCGCCTGCCCGCCCATGCACACCCAGGCAGAGGCACCCCAACCTCTACCACCGCCCATCGGAGCATGCCCGCCCATGCACACCCAGGCCTCAATGCTCACCTTCCACCACCGGCGTGTAGACAGGAGGTCCCACCACGTGCCACTGCAAGCCACAAGCCCGGGGCCCGCGGACATGGCACCCTCCACATCATGCAGCCCCGCTCCGCAGGCCACCAGGTCTCACGTTTGGTGCTGGGTCTTGATTACTCCATGGCAGAGGACATACCAGTGCACCCGGCACCATCGCAGGCTGCACACCCGCTCAGCCCAATGGGTGCCACCAACTCTAGGATCCCAGAAGCGACGCCACGTGGCGGTAGGCCCGCGCTGCCCGCTGCCTCTGGCCTACACTGCGGTCCAGCAGGGCACACAAAACCTGAGCTGTCCGGACCGCCGGGACAGGGCATCATCGCAGGCTGCACACCCGCTCAGCAGCTCAAGGTGCCACTGACACAGTGCACCCCAAATCACCGTCCCGTGGCGGGGTGCCTGTGCCGTCCGCAAGGCCCCGGGTGCCACTAACCCTGTGCAACCCCAGTCTGCGTCACGTGGTGGTAGGCCCGTGCCTTACTCAAGGCCTTGTGTGCCACTAACCCTGTGCGCAACAACTCATGGGCCCTACATGAGTGAGAACCGTGGAGTGGCCGTCATCCAGTCACCACCGGAAGAGAGGAATGTGATGTCGTCGGCCCCTTATGTTGGCGGAGTCACATGGCCTGTGACGCCTGTGCCGGATGGGTGTGGTGTGTGTGAAAACCTGCCCTCAGGGAGTGGCTGTGACATGCTGACTATTAGACCAGTGACGTGGACACCACCAGCGAGTATGGCTGCGACGGGTAGCAATGAGGGCCCCCCCTCGAGGCGTTAGCGGAGTGGTCTGGCCTGCCGTACGCCCGACCAGCGCAGGGCTTGCAACAATGCCTCGTGGTCTCTGGGCGTGGTCCAGTCCATGTCCGGACAAGGAAGTGACTGATGCGTGTGTGCCTGTTGCAGTGTTCACGGAACCCGGGACACAAGATGCAATGTCGCACCCTCTGACTGGCATCCCACAGGTTGAACATCATTGACGCAAGGGAAGGCACTGTCCCCACATTCATCCACACATCCATACATGAATGACATAAGACATTACACCGTGCGTCACTGGATGTTTATTTGCACATCCAGTGCAGTCATTCAGCTGGAGCGGTACAGGGCAATGCCGAGCACACTACACAATATGGGCCCGTGGAGGGCCAGCCAGTGTCCATCCGGGGATGACCTGTACTGCGGAAGAGGAAGGGTACAGTCCGCAGTCTGTCCGCCGTGTCATTGGTCGTCAAACAGAATGTGGCAGTCCATGTCGCTGTCCAAGGTGAGTGCATCGGAGTGTATCGGGGGTCAGTGGTTGGTCTTGAGGCCATGTGCGGCACCAAGCAGAAACAGGCAAGGTGGCGGAAATGGATGCTAGTGCCTGGCCCTCCTGACCACAGTCCCATCCACGTCCTCGTCCCCGGGTGTGTGCCCTGCCCCACCTGTGGGTGTTGCAGTACAGGCTGCGGCACTGTGTGCCACTGTCACAACAGGGGCCGGAGGTGAATTGTCGGCCGCACTGTGTGGCAGTGACACATCAGGTGCCGGTGTGGATACGCCTGCCGTACTGGGAGGCACTGACACACCAGGGGGCGGAGATGTGGATGGTGTGGGGGCAGCAGCATTCATCATCGCCACGCCTTGTGGCAGCAATGCCATGATGAGGACATGCAGGACACGGTAGATCCCAGCTACATTTCGCTCATGTGCAGCGGCGGCTGCCATCCTTTCTGCCTCCATCCGCACCATGTCTTCCATGAGCCTCCGCATGTGTGCCAGCTCATGGCTGGCATCGCTGGGGCCACTCTGAGCGGACAGGTATTCTTCCCTCCGTGTCATGACTCCAGAGATATCAGTCAGGGCTTGCTGGAGTCCATGGGGCGGGCATAGACACCCAAGGATGGCGTCCAGTTTGGTAGCCATGAGCTCGAACCCCACCCGCACCTGCTCGGCCGTCTCCCTCTGGCCCTCCAGCACATGGCGTTGGAAGGCCATTTGTTGTTCCTGGGGGACTTGGGAGGGTGCCGGGGCTGTGGGTGCCTCCTGCTGGGTGGTTTGGGTGGTGGGTGGGGTCTCATGGATGTAGCTGGGCTGCCCTGATCCTGGAGGTGAGTTGCGGATGAGGTTAATGACGTCTTGGATGGTTTGGGTGTCGATGCTGGTGTTGTCCTCCTCCTCGTCATCAGTGAAGAGTGGCTGTGACTGCTCTGCAGGAGGTGTTGACGATGCCCCTGCGATGTGAATGGGAGATGGTGTATTACAATGTGTCCACATGTATGTAGCCACATGGTACAGGTTGACATTCAGACAGCATGGCATTGTACATTGTGACAGTCTGTGGGTCTGGGCGAGGACCCAGAGTGATTGTGGGTGTGCACTGTGCCCTGCTTGCTTGTGCATGTGTGCCATTGTGGCATCTCCCCCGTCCCCCAGTACCTGGTGGTCACTCACCCTGTTGCGGTTGTGTTGTGTCCTGTCGAGCAGTGTCCGGTCCCCCGACTCCGGCCACAGTCTCCACACTGATGACTGTCAACACCAGCTCCTCCATGTCATCCAGCTCCAGCTGTGGCACTGGGCCCCCACCTCCGGTCTGCGTTGCTGCCTTCAGGTTGGCGGAGAGTTTCTCCTTGGTCTTCCGCTTGATGTCATTCCATCGCCTCTTGACCTCGTCCATTGTCCGCTTGTGCTCTCCGACGGCATTCACCTTGTCGACGATGTCCCGCCATATTCCAGTTTTGGTGCCCAATGACACGTTGGAGGTGACGAAGAGTTGTTGATGGTGTTCCATCACCTCCGTGACTATGAACCTGTTCGCCTGCGGAATTCCTCGTCTTCTTGTCCTTCCCTGTCCCCGAGGTCCCAGGCTGGTCGTCCGGGGTGCTTGTGGGGTTGCGCTCATCCTCTGCGCCTGCTCCGGCTGCCTCCATGGTGCTTGTGTGTTGGTCAGTTTGTGTGTGGGTGTTTTTCTACTTTTATGGAGATTTTTGACGCCTGCCAGGTGTGTGTTGCAGGCCTGGCGCTGCTTGTCGCTGTTTCCTCATCGCGCTTTGGCCCATCGCGTGTTTTTGGTGTTGTGGTTTGTGTTTTTATCTCCATCGTGGTGGGTGTATCGCGGACATTGTCCGCGGTTTCGGCAGAACTATCGCATGCTACCGCCTTGTTGTGAATTCCACGTTGACACGGGGTTATTTTCCCGTGAGAGGCTGCGATATTGAAAGTTGCGTTACGCTACTCTTCCGGTAGTTATCACACGTTCTTGTGAATATACCCCAATGTGCGGTTGCATCGTAATTGCAGTTTCGGACCGCCGACCCGAGGTCGGTTGGTTCCGCAACCGCAAAAATGTCAGTCGGAGGCAACTCCGACCGACATCATAATGAGGCCCTATTGTTAAAACGAAGAATGATGCGCAGGCTAGTCTTGTAGGAAAGGTAGTAGATTTATTCTTAAGATCACTTCTTGGTTACAGGTTACAGGATGTTAGTCTGATCCATTAAAGTGCCCCACCAGGAGCAGCCTCCTCGCTGCTCAGCCCTTCCACACCAACTTATTCTCCCTTCCACACAAACACACTGAACATTCCAATGACATCACCATTGGCTGAGCAGCAAGGCAGAGAACCTCTGTAGGGAGAGTGCATTGGGTAATTAGTACATTACAACACATCTCCCCCCTTATAATGATCGAAAACAATCAAAATGTATGAAGATGATAAAACACACGTCAGCAAAGGAGGATGCATTAATGACAAAGCATAAAACATCACCCTCCCCTCAAAATGATCATATATAATAAAAATGCATGGAGATAGCAAAACACACATTTGACAGAAAAGGAAAATGCATAACCACAAAACATTATAACACCATCCTTCCCCCTGATAATGATCATAGACAAAGAATGCAAGACAAGGAGATACATTCTTAAATACAGTGGATGCTATCCACCACAACTCACACTGCAAACTGCGGGTACTATACCCCACACTGCACGGAGTACCCATTGCGCCACAAACTAAGGCACAAGACCGCAGCAGAACAGGGATCTACAACCCTCAACTGCACATACTAGTGGCAGGATAGGTCTACCTCAAAGAAGAGGATTAAGACTCTACCCATACCAAAACAGGGTAATTATAACCCAAACCAAATTCAGGTTAACCTTAAACCCAAAGCAAAACCAGGGTAACCTTAAACCCGAAACACACTCAAAACACTCTATGGGGATATTTAAACACAAGGCAAATCCAGGGTATCCTTAAACCCATGACACTCTCGCAACATACTATGGGTATCCTTAAACCCATGACAATCCAGGGTATCCTTGAACCCAAGACATACTGGCCAAAACATGAAATTCAGAAAATCTAGCACAGCTGCGCACAGTCATGACACTCTCGCAACATACTATGGGTATCCTTAAACCCATGACAATCCAGGGTATCCTTGAACCCAAAACATACTGGCCAAAACATGGAATTCAGAAAATCTAACACAAATGCGCACAATCATGACAAAAGGGAAACAGTAAAGGTACCACAAACCCCTAAAATAGACAGTAAGTATGACTAAAACCCACCTTGTGGACTCCCCCACTGACTTGACCAAAGAGCTCCCACACTGACTTGACCAAAGAGCACATCCCCTTACATTAGATTGGAAACTTTGAGAAAAAATTACACCCCCCTTAAATATGCAGGGATATTTCAAATAATAGCAAATGGATTAAAAATAACCCTGGGCGAAGTGCTACGCTACGCTCGCGTAGTTTGCGAAGCTTGCGCTACTTCGCACAACGCGAATTGCACGTAGCACAGTGCGAACACGCGTAGCGTAGCGTAGTGCCGCGGTCATTTTTTGCTTGCTCGCGGTCCTCAACGTCAAGTTGGCGACCGCGAGCAAGCAAAATGACATCCCGGCGAGACTTTTTCCTCGTTCGCGATCAGCAACATCAAGTTGCCGATCGCGAGCGTGGAAAATAAACCTCCCGGCGAGATTCTCAACGCGGGGAGGTCAGGTTTCTCATTGCGAGTGGTCGCGTATGCTCGCGACCGCTCGCGATGAGAAACTACCAGTCCGCGTTGAGAAAGCTGCCGCTCGAGTAAAAATCTACTCGAGCAGCAGTAAAAGACAGCTCGCACTGTGCAAGTTGCCGTTTTCAATGATTGCACAGTGCGGACAAGCATCCGGCACTGTGCAATCATTGCGAACAGTGCGCTACGCAGTTCGCGTAGTGCTACGCGAAGCTTGCGTAGCGCGAACTGCACTTTGCGTAGCTTCGCGAAGCATTACTTCGCGAACTACGCCCACCCTTAATTAAAAATCAGATTAAACATGCTGAACTTCCCTTCAGTGGGCAATTTCTCACCCGAGCCCAAATGTCACATAGCACCAGGATGAGTCCACTTCCGAACTCAGTGCGCTAACATCTTCAACAGGAGCAGTCACCAGCGTAGGGTCGGTTTTTCCTTTCATCCAACAGTCTGCCACGCCCGACCAAACACCAAAGGTAGTCACCGCTGTTCAAATATTCGGAGGTATCCTCCTCCTCGCATAGATCTGGACTGCGCTGAGACGACATGGCGCCTCTGAGCTACCCCGCTGAAGAACATCTCTGTCCTGCTTTGCCGCACACAGATCCTGTCTTGACGATGCCCCTGCGATGTGAATGGGAGATGGTGTATTACAATGTGTCCACATGTATGTAGCCACATGGTACAGGTTGACATTCAGACAGCATGGCATTGTACATTGTGACAGTCTGTGGGTCTGGGCGAGGACCCAGAGTGATTGTGGGTGTGCACTGTGCCCTGCTTGCTTGTGCATGTGTGCCATTGTGGCATCTCCCCCGTCCCCCCAGTACCTGGTGGTCACTCACCCTGTTGCGGTTGTGTTGTGTCCTGTCGAGCAGTGTCCGGTCCCCCGACTCCGGCCACAGTCTCCACACTGATGACTGTCAACACCAGCTCCTCCATGTCATCCAGCTCCAGCTGTGGCACTGGGCCCCCACCTCCGGTCTGCGTTGCTGCCTTCAGGTTGGCGGAGAGTTTCTCCTTGGTCTTCCGCTTGATGTCATTCCATCGCCTCTTGACCTCGTCCATTGTCCGCTTGTGCTCTCCGACGGCATTCACCTTGTCGACGATGTCCCGCCATATTCCAGTTTTGGTGCCCAATGACACGTTGGAGGTGACGAAGAGTTGTTGATGGTGTTCCATCACCTCCGTGACTATGAACCTGTTCGCCTGCGGAATTCCTCGTCTTCTTGTCCTTCCCTGTCCCCGAGGTCCCAGGCTGGTCGTCCGGGGGTGCTTGTGGGGTTGCGCTCATCCTCTGCGCCTGCTCCGGCTGCCTCCATGGTGCTTGTGTGTTGGTCAGTTTGTGTGTGGGTGTTTTTCTACTTTTATGGAGATTTTTGACGCCTGCCAGGTGTGTGTTGCAGGCCTGGCGCTGCTTGTCGCTGTTTCCTCATCGCGCTTTGGCCCATCGCGTGTTTTTTGGTGTTGTGGTTTGTGTTTTTATCTCCATCGTGGTGGGTGTATCGCGGACATTGTCCGCGGTTTTGGCAGACTATCGCATGCTACCGCCTTGTTGTGAATTCCACGTTGACACGGGGTTATTTTCCCGTGAGAGGCTGCGATATTGAAAGTTGCGTTACGCTACTCTTCCGGTAGTTATCACACGTTCTTGTGAATATACCCCAATGTGCGGTTGCATCGTAATTGCAGTTTCGGACCGCCGACCCGAGGTCGGTTGGTTCCGTAACCGCAAAAATGTCAGTCGGAGGCAACTCCGACCGACATCATAATGAGGCCCTATTGTTAAAACGAAGAATGATGCGCAGGCTAGTCTTGTAGGAAAGGTAGTAGATTTATTCTTAAAATCACTTCTTGGTTACAGGTTACAGGATGTTAGTCTGATCCATTAAAGTGCCCCACCAGGAGCAGCCTCCTCGCTGCTCAGCCCTTCCACACCAACTGATTCTCCCTTCCACACAAACACACTGAACATTCCAATGACATCACCATTGGCTGAGCAGCAAGGCAGAGAACCTCTGTAGGGAGAGTGCATTGGGTAATTAGTACATTACAACACATCTCCCCCTTATAATGATCGAAAACAATCAAAATGTATGAAGATGATAAAACACACGTCAGCAAAGGAGGATGCATTAATGACAAAGCATAAAACATCACCCTCCCTCAAAATGATCATATATAATAAAAATGCATGGAGATAGCAAAACACACATTTGACAGAAAAGGAAAATGCATAACCACAAAACATTATAACACCATCCTTCCCCCTGATAATGATCATAGACAAAGAATGCAAGACAAGGAGATACATTCTTAAATACAGTGGATGCTATCCACCACAACTCACACTGCAAACTGCGGGTACTATACCCCACACTGCACGGAGTACCCATTGCGCCACAAACTAAGGCACAAGACCGCAGCAGAACAGGGATCTACAACCCTCAACTGCACATACTAGTGGCAGGATAGGTCTACCTCAAAGAAGAGGATTAAGACTCTACCCATACCAAAACAGGGTAATTATAACCCAAACCAAATTCAGGTTAACCTTAAACCCAAAGCAAAACCAGGGTAACCTTAAACCCGAAACACACTCAAAACACTCTATGGGGATATTTAAACACAAGGCAAATCCAGGGTATCCTTAAACCCATGACACTCTCGCAACATACTATGGGTATCCTTAAACCCATGACAATCCAGGGTATCCTTGAACCCAAGACATACTGGCCAAAACATGAAATTCAGAAAATCTAGCACAGCTGCGCACAGTCATGACACTCTCGCAACATACTATGGGTATCCTTAAACCCATGACAATCCAGGGTATCCTTGAACCCAAAACATACTGGCCAAAACATGGAATTCAGAAAATCTAACACAAATGCGCACAATCATGACAAAAGGGAAACAGTAAAGGTACCACAAACCCCTAAAATAGACAGTAAGTATGACTAAAACCCACCTTGTGGACTCCCCCACTGACTTGACCAAAGAGCTCCCACACTGACTTGACCAAAGAGCACATCCCCTTACATTAGATTGGAAACTTTGAGAAAAAATTACACCCCCCTTAAATATGCAGGGATATTTCAAATAATAGCAAATGGATTAAAAATAACCCTGGGCGAAGTGCTACGCTACGCTCGCGTAGTTTGCGAAGCTTGCGCTACTTCGCACAACGCGAATTGCACGTAGCACAGTGCGAACACGCGTAGCGTAGCGTAGTGCCGCGGTCATTTTTGCTTGCTCGCGGTCCTCAACGTCAAGTTGGCGACCGCGAGCAAGCAAAATGACATCCCGGCGAGACTTTTCCTCGTTCGCGATCAGCAACATCAAGTTGCCGATCGCGAGCGTGGAAAATAAACCTCCCGGCGAGATTCTCAACGCGGGAGGTCAGGTTTCTCATTGCGAGTGGTCGCGTATGCTCGCGACCGCTCGCGATGAGAAACTACCAGTCAGCGTTGAGAAAGCTGCCGCTCGAGTAAAAATCTACTCGAGCAGCAGTAAAGACAGCTCGCACTGTGCAAGTTGCCGTTTTCAATGATTGCACAGTGCGGACAAGCATCCGGCACTGTGCAATCATTGCGAACAGTGCGCTACGCAGTTCGCGTAGTGCTACGCGAAGCTTGCGTAGCGCGAACTGCACTTTGCGTAGCTTCGCGAAGCATTACTTCGCGAACTACGCCCACCCTTAATTAAAAATCAGATTAAACATGCTGAACTTCCCTTCAGTGGGCAATTTCTCACCCGAGCCCAAATGTCACATAGCACCAGGATGAGTCCACTTCCGAACTCAGTGCGCTAACATCTTCAACAGGAGCAGTCACCAGCGTAGGGTCGGTTTTTCCTTTCATCCAACAGTCTGCCACGCCCGACCAAACACCAAAGGTAGTCACCGCTGTTCAAGTATTCGGAGGTATCCTCCTCCTCGCATAGATCTGGACTGCGCTGAGACGACATGGCGCCTCTGAGCTACCCCGCTGAAGAACATCTCTGTCCTGCTTTGCCGCACACAGATCCTGTCTTGACGATGCCCCTGCGATGTGAATGGGAGATGGTGTATTACAATGTGTCCACATGTATGTAGCCACATGGTACAGGTTGACATTCAGACAGCATGGCATTGTACATTGTGACAGTCTGTGGGTCTGGGCGAGGACCCAGAGTGATTGTGGGTGTGCACTGTGCCCTGCTTGCTTGTGCATGTGTGCCATTGTGGCATCTCCCCGTCCCCCAGTACCTGGTGGTCACTCACCCTGTTGCGGTTGTGTTGTGTCCTGTCGAGCAGTGTCCGGTCCCCCGACTCCGGCCACAGTCTCCACACTGATGACTGTCAACACCAGCTCCTCCATGTCATCCAGCTCCAGCTGTGGCACTGGGCCCCCACCTCCGGTCTGCGTTGCTGCCTTCAGGTTGGCGGAGAGTTTCTCCTTGGTCTTCCGCTTGATGTCATTCCATCGCCTCTTGACCTCGTCCATTGTCCGCTTGTGCTCTCCGACGGCATTCACCTTGTCGACGATGTCCCGCCATATTCCAGTTTTGGTGCCCAATGACACGTTGGAGGTGACGAAGAGTTGTTGATGGTGTTCCATCACCTCCGTGACTATGAACCTGTTCGCCTGCGGAATTCCTCGTCTTCTTGTCCTTCCCTGTCCCCGAGGTCCCAGGCTGGTCGTCCGGGGTGCTTGTGGGGTTGCGCTCATCCTCTGCGCCTGCTCCGGCTGCCTCCATGGTGCTTGTGTGTTGGTCAGTTTGTGTGTGGGTGTTTTTTCTACTTTTATGGAGATTTTTGACGCCTGCCAGGTGTGTGTTGCAGGCCTGGCGCTGCTTGTCGCTGTTTCCTCATCGCGCTTTGGCCCATCGCGTGTTTTTTGGTGTTGTGGTTTGTGTTTTTATCTCCATCGTGGTGGGTGTATCGCGGACATTGTCCGCGGTTTTGGCAGACTATCGCATGCTACCGCCTTGTTGTGAATTCCACGTTGACACGGGGTTATTTTCCCGTGAGAGGCTGCGATATTGAAAGTTGCGTTACGCTACTCTTCCGGTAGTTATCACACGTTCTTGTGAATATACCCCAATGTGCGGTTGCATCGTAATTGCAGTTTCGGACCGCCGACCCGAGGTCGGTTGGTTCCACAACCGCAAAAATGTCAGTCGGAGGCAACTCCGACCGACATCATAATGAGGCCCTATTGTTAAAACGAAGAATGATGCGCAGGCTAGTCTTGTAGGAAAGGTAGTAGATTTATTCTTAAAATCACTTCTTGGTTACAGGTTACAGGATGTTAGTCTGATCCATTAAAGTGCCCCACCAGGAGCAGCCTCCTCGCTGCTCAGCCCTTCCACACCAACTGATTCTCCCTTCCACACAAACACACTGAACATTCCAATGACATCACCATTGGCTGAGCAGCAAGGCAGAGAACCTCTGTAGGGAGAGTGCATTGGGTAATTAGTACATTACAACACATCTCCCCCTTATAATGATCGAAAACAATCAAAATGTATGAAGATGATAAAACACACGTCAGCAAAGGAGGATGCATTAATGACAAAGCATAAAACATCACCCTCCCTCAAAATGATCATATATAATAAAAATGCATGGAGATAGCAAAACACACATTTGACAGAAAAGGAAAATGCATAACCACAAAACATTATAACACCATCCTTCCCCCTGATAATGATCATAGACAAAGAATGCAAGACAAGGAGATACATTCTTAAATACAGTGGATGCTATCCACCACAACTCACACTGCAAACTGCGGGTACTATACCCCACACTGCACGGAGTACCCATTGCGCCACAAACTAAGGCACAAGACCGCAGCAGAACAGGGATCTACAACCCTCAACTGCACATACTAGTGGCAGGATAGGTCTACCTCAAAGAAGAGGATTAAGACTCTACCCATACCAAAACAGGGTAATTATAACCCAAACCAAATTCAGGTTAACCTTAAACCCAAAGCAAAACCAGGGTAACCTTAAACCCGAAACACACTCAAAACACTCTATGGGGATATTTAAACACAAGGCAAATCCAGGGTATCCTTAAACCCATGACACTCTCGCAACATACTATGGGTATCCTTAAACCCATGACAATCCAGGGTATCCTTGAACCCAAGACATACTGGCCAAAACATGAAATTCAGAAAATCTAGCACAGCTGCGCACAGTCATGACACTCTCGCAACATACTATGGGTATCCTTAAACCCATGACAATCCAGGGTATCCTTGAACCCAAAACATACTGGCCAAAACATGGAATTCAGAAAATCTAACACAAATGCGCACAATCATGACAAAAGGGAAACAGTAAAGGTACCACAAACCCCTAAAATAGACAGTAAGTATGACTAAAACCCACCTTGTGGACTCCCCACTGACTTGACCAAAGAGCTCCCACACTGACTTGACCAAAGAGCACATCCCCTTACATTAGATTGGAAACTTTGAGAAAAAATTACACCCCCTTAAATATGCAGGGATATTTCAAATAATAGCAAATGGATTAAAAATAACCCTGGGCGAAGTGCTACGCTACGCTCGCGTAGTTTGCGGCTTGCGCTACTTCGCACAACGCGAATTGCACGTAGCACAGTGCGAACACGCGTAGCGTAGCGTAGTGCCGCGGTCATTTTTGCTTGCTCGCGGTCCTCAACGTCAAGTTGGCGACCGCGAGCAAGCAAAATGACATCCCGGCGAGACTTTTTCCTCGTTCGCGATCAGCAACATCAAGTTGCCGATCGCGAGCGTGGAAAATAAACCTCCCGGCGAGATTCTCAACGCGGGAGGTCAGGTTTCTCATTGCGAGTGGTCGCGTATGCTCGCGACCGCTCGCGATGAGAAACTACCAGTCCGCGTTGAGAGCTGCCGCTCGAGTAAAAATCTACTCGAGCAGCAGTAAAAGACAGCTCGCACTGTGCAAGTTGCCGTTTTCAATGATTGCACAGTGCGGACAAGCATCCGGCACTGTGCAATCATTGCGAACAGTGCGCTACGCAGTTCGCGTGGTGCTACGCGAAGCTTGCGTAGCGCGAACTGCACTTTGCGTAGCTCACGAAGCATTACTTCGCGAACTACGCCCACCCTTAATTAAAAATCAGATTAAACATGCTGAACTTCCCTTCAGTGGGCAATTTCTCACCCGAGCCCAAATGTCACATAGCACCAGGATGAGTCCACTTCCGAACTCAGTGCGCTAACATCTTCAACAGGAGCAGTCACCAGCGTAGGGTCGGTTTTCCTTTCATCCAACAGTCTGCCACGCCCGACCAAACACCAAAGGTAGTCACCGCTGTTCAAGTATTCGGAGGTATCCTCCTCCTCGCATAGATCTGGACTGCGCTGAGACGACATGGCGCCTCTGAGCTACCCCGCTGAAGAACATCTCTGTCCTGCTTTGCCGCACACAGATCCTGTCTTGCCGCACGCAGATCCGCCATCTTCCTCAACGCGGTGCAATGAGGTTGCCAAGGCGATGTCCGGCGTCCTTGCACGTTGAACCACGTTGCGTAACAGCACAGCCAATGACATCAGCGCTGTGGGTTACCAAAGAAACGCCGGCGTTACGTTGTTAGTGCGTGTCTTTCACTATGACGCAGACAGGAACCTGCAGGATGGCTCAGCTTGTGGGAACCCACGCTCTCAAAAGAATCTCGCGTCCACTACAGAATGCCGGTAGGTGTTTGAATCAAAACATACGCTGAGGCTGGCACACAGATATAACTGCTCATCGTTATCTCCACCGCCTTAAGTCATTAGTGCACTCCGACAGTTACCGCGTGAAGTACTGCCAAACACTCCTCGGGGCTCGACTTATGCCCCCGACAGCGGAATGTCTTGAAAAGCTCATGCACTGTCAACTAACACTGCAGTTAATTCTTCACAACGTGCATGCATGGCCAGCTTCAAAACACACGCTGCTGGTTCACTGCACATCCAAGGCTGCATATTGGTTTTAAAATCAATGCTGTTCAAACATTTACCAGCTGCTGACAAACTAACTGCCGGTTTACTCCATGTGATATGCAGACCACAACATCCATAACGTGCCTCCTTTCAATATTTCAGGATGACTTCAGATAATTGTCAGGCAGGTTAAACACGCAAAACTCAATAGTTTGTTGGTAGGCAGATTTCAAACATCAGGTGATACTCTAAATCTTCTGCTCTTCAAGCATGTGGGCTCACCTTAGTCAAGCAGATTTCAAACCACATAGAGTCCAACAGGAACTGGCAGGCCCAGGTTAGGGCTGACCAGTCACAGGTGATGAGGGACACCATCAAAAAGTTATAGGAATGTCAGGAACTTCTGTTAGTCTAGTTACTCATTTGGGGAACACTCACCCAAGTTCAGCAAGCACTGGCACATCCACGATGGGGCCGACCGGTCTTTTGGTCACTGGTGGGGCTTTTGGACTGCCAGCTTGCTTCTTCCAAATGCGCTTCTTCAGTTTCAAGATACCAGTCCATTCAAGGTAGCTCACGTAGGTTCTTTCAGATCGTCACCAGTGTTAAAACGAAGAATGATGCGCAGGCTAGTCTTGTAGGAAAGGTAGTAGATTTATTCTTAAGATCACTTCTTGGTTACAGGTTACAGGATCTTAGTCTGATCCATTAAAGTGCCCCACCAGGAGCAGCCTCCTCGCTGCTCAGCCCTTCCACACCAACTGATTCTCCCTTCCACACAAACACACTGAACATTCCAATGACATCACCATTGGCTGAGCAGCAAGGCAGAGAACCTCTGTAGGGAGAGTGCATTGGGTAATTAGTACATTACAACACCTATATGTCATAAATATATATTAACATGGAGTCATGTTCAATAAAACTATTGTAGCATTTTGAGTAATAGGATGCCTCTTGCAATCTTGGAGAGCAGTCCTAAGTAGTACATTTAATTCGTCAAGTAATGGTCATTTTACTTTGCATGTTTCTTTTCAAAAATCTCATATTTCTTAACACAGTATCAAATTGTAATAAACATGTTGGTTTGAAGAATAATGAAATCAGAGAAATATTATAATACTTGAATTGTGTTGTTTAAAAGTGTTAAAATATTTGTAATAATTTTATTTCAGCTAAGTAATTGTTATATATTAATATCTGACTAAAACAGACAATTTCATAGTAATTGTTATAGAGATAGATAGTGACATATTTAATACAAATAAAAATACTAAAATGAGTATATTTATGGTATTTACATAACAGTTCTTTATGTTTAATTGCTAACAACACTGGCACAATGTAATTATACTTACATCACTGCTGTTAATATTCTAGCGGCACACAAAATTAAAATGAATTAATTATATATGTAACTTTTTCTAATAAAGAAAATGTACACCCTTGTTGCTGTTCCATGGCCTTCAGATTCCTCGCCAGATCAGGATACGTCACCACCAGAATATGCAGCATCATAGGACCGAGAGTGCCTCACACGCTTCTTCTGCTGGGAGGACCTTCCCAAGTTTTGTAGTGCAGTGAAACATGTCCATTGCTGAAGGTCCTCCCACGTTTTCCAGCAACATATGCTGCAGCTCAGATGGACCCCTGCTGCCACACTTGTTTTCCAATGACCCACTGAGATTTACTGCTTACAATGTGGGCTGACTTATTGGGAAGAGAGAAAAATAATATACAGAGATTTTTATTCTGCTTAGATCAAGCAAATTGTAGCTTTAATAATAAACATAACATTGCATTTTTATTTTAATAAACTGAGAATGTAGTGTTTTGTGTTTTAGGTCTACATTTTTGTTGCACTTAGCAAGTACGACATCTGAAGACAGCTGTAGATAAGTACATGATGTCCAACTAGTAAAGATGATGTCATTTTTAAATTTAATTCCACTATCAGGACAATCCAAGCCTAAATGTTTTTGCGTTAAGTGTGTACTTCACCAAAATGATTTATGTTGTCCAATTTATATGAAAAGAAAATGTTGTGATCTATGAATCATATAATTGGGTAAATGTTTTACATGTTTAAGGTATTGTGTAATCATGATCACATTAGAGACTTTAATAAAACATTTTGTTTAGCAAATGTAATTGTTTGAAATCTTATCATAACTATGCATCGCATATAGGCCTACCTATATTTTTGTGAACAATATTAGTCAAGATACTTTTTCACACACATAGTCAGTATCATATTTTTGATTTGAAATGTTAGCACATAACACAGCTTTTACTTAATGTAAAGGCAGGTGTGTTTTTTTGTTAAAAGAATGTACATTGAACACATTTATATTGTTGAAATTACAAAAGATGGATATTCTAAATGGTGCTACAGGTTAGTTAGTGTTAGGGACATGTATGATGTGACAAAACACAATTTCAAATACATTTTTAGTTTCTAGATTTTTTTTATTTATTGACATCATGTATGTATATTCCAAGAAGAGTTAAAAAGAATTTTAGTACCCGTCAATATCATGGCTTACACATGACAAAGACACATGACAAAGGCAACAACTACTTGCCATGAACATTCTGATAATTTGTAACTCACATTCTCCAATCTGTATGCCATTTTTACAACAATTAAGTGTGTCATTTACTATGTTTTAGAATATTTTGTGGAAGATATTAATTATAATATCCATTCATAAATAAATCAAGTTCAACCTCAACCAAAAAAATACTTTGGCATGCACTCATGGGGGCTTATTTATGAGAGGCTTGCGCCACCGGATCGTCACTTTTTCTGATGCTCCGGCGGTGCAAACCGCTCAACCCTATCTATGAGGCCACCCAAAGCCATTTTGCGTTGCCTCATAGCTATGGAGTTCTTGCAGGGATTCTGCAGAGGCCAGAACTATGCTTGAGATTATGGGACCTTAAGCAGGGCCTGAGTCATCCTACCACCTGAGTACCCGTGTGCCCGAGACCGACTAGCTATAGTGTCTCAGTCGCTCTCCTACTCACTCACAGAGGAACAGATGATTAGGCACCCCAGAACACAACCCTCCCGACACTCTCAGGAACCCCGGTTGTAGGACACACCCTTTCACTCATACACTCATACTGGTCCATAATAAGTTCCGAAAGAGACTTGAGGAGAGTTTAAAATGTTTATTTTAACTATCGTGCTCTAGTATGCAGTATACATGCCACAACAAGTAGAAAAATGCCTAACACAAATACGGTCAGCATAGAAAATAGTCTGTAAATCATAAATGGAGCTGTCATTATATATGACAGTGTAGCCTAATCTCCTACTGCAGAAGTGAAATGAATATATATCAGAAGATCTCTAGGTGTTAGCAGCAGACCCCGTGCCTTAGTATACACAGGTGAAAGTTCTACTATGGTGCAAGGGTGCCTGCATTGGCACTAGGCAGCTAAAGTTAGCGCCAGCGCAGGGGGAAACACAGAGTTGCACCATATTCTAGTAAATATGGTGCAGCCCTGCGTTTCTAAAGTGACGAAGCATATCGTTAGCCTTCTTGGCTTAACGACACGCTTCGCCATTTTATTGTAAATATGCCCCAGAATTCCTTATTCTATTTTGCACTCCAGTCAAACAGCAAACACTTCTTGTATAAGCCATCAACTTGATGGCCAAATTAGTAACATAACACCTATAAATCTTCACAGCATCGAGAAAATACACCACCTCTTCCTTGCTCTTGGGCACTTCCAGATTGCAGATAGTGTCTTGCAGATCGTCTCTACCAACTCTTTTTTTCTCTTTACCCCCTTACCTATGACCTATATATAACACCTCTTCTTTCAATGTCAAACCTAATTCTTACAGACTCTTCAAAACTGGATGACCATGAAAATTGTGCTTTTCCTACATGCTGTCTAGGAACCATTTCGCACCAACAATATCACCCATCAGGTAATCAATCACTCTCTGAAAGACTGATGCCACCAACACTAGCTGAATGTCGTCCTTTGAAACCTATGGGAAACCATAGGAATAATACATGCAGTAATATCCTGTGACTCCCTATGCAACTTGACCTGGTGGTAAACAGATATTAGGTAGTGAAGGGCATAGCATCAGCAAAGATTGAAAGCATTTTCACCAGAATACGCAAAGGGAATTTATCCACCACATCCTCTTTATTAGGACCACACTGGTTGACACAAAATCTAATGTAACCATTGGCCTTGCGGGCCACAACTACTGGGGCCAGCCATTTAATTGCCTCAAAGGGCTCAATGAAACCCATCTTTACACAACCTCCTCAACTCCATCCTCAAAACATCCTGCACATTCAGTGGAATATGTCTGACCTCTGCAATAACAGGGGTTGGCCCTTCCTTCAGCTTGATCTTGTGCAAAAGGTTGTTGAGACACCCAAGCTGTTTATGGTAAACCTCTGGGTAGCATGCTTGGAAATCATCACATTTATCCACCACTTCATGTACACATACTTGGAGTTGGCATTGGGATAGGAAATATGCACAGTTCTCTTTTATGTGACCACCCCAGGATATTGCCTTCGCTCAAGAGTCACATAAATCTTGCTCTCGCATACCGTCCCCATATTCCACAATGGCATGAAAATAACCTCATAGACTAATACCCAAGTGATGCAGCTCAACACGTTCCTCAGAGGGTTTCTTGAAAACCTGTAAATATAAAAAAGGTTATTTTTGAGCAAGAGTAAAACATCATATGAATGTCAATATTATCTATCTTTATCAGCTCTGACAGATAACGTCTGCCACTCCTCCACCAGTAGAACCACTTCATCACATATTTGTTTAACAACCTCTTTGGATTTGCTTGCATTCCTACAGCACTTTCTGAAAAGTCATTTTCCACACAAATTCTTGCAGATTGCCAAGCAAACCACACTAGAAACAGGTACCCTTGAACTGTTTAGCCATTTGAGCATTCTTCCATTTGCCATTTTTGGTCAGTGGATCCAAAAGTGGGTCTGCACCCCAAAACTGACTGATTGCGTGGCTATCTTTGAAGAAAGATGTTGTGCTAGAATTTATAGTATGTGGGAACTTGGTCTCCTCATGCTCAAAATAAAAATCACTGAGCCACAATAGGTTTGTAGGAGCATTCCCGGAGCCTCTGGTTTGGGTGGAGGACCCGAATATGTCCTTTAGGATTTAAAATTTAAAAAAGGCAGATTTTACAACAGGGCCCATGGAGGGGTTTGTGACTCCTGAGCAGCACACTGCGAACCAGGTCAGTGATCTGCAAAAACCCCAGCAAGGGCTCCTGGACCTTGTGTGACATGTCACGGTACTCATAGCTCCTGCGCAGAAAACATGGATACATGAGTTTCCAAAGGTCATGACCTCCCCAAGGCAACTAAGTAAACTGATGTGGGGAGGCTCTTAAGGCCTCCCCCGCAGTCCCGGGGACCGGCACCTCCCTGGGGCTTTATCTACAATGGAAGCAGGGGCATGCAGACCCCCCTGCAGCCCCAGTGGTCCCCACAATGCGGGGCTTGAAATTTAAATAATGCGGGGGTTGCATGGACCCCCTGCAGCCCCAGGAACCACCACCTCCCGAGGCTTAAATCAAAATAAATGCAAGGGGCCGCGAAGCCCCCCGCAGCCCCAGGGACCACTATCTCCCCAGGGTTATAACTCTCAATAATAGGGGCACTGCGTGGACTCCCCCAGGCCCGAGGACCGCCACCTCCCTGAGGCTTTATTCAAAATAAGCATTAACTTTCAATAATGGGGGGCCCCATGGACATCCCTCAGCCCCGGGGACAGCCACCTCCCTGGGGCAAAAAGCTGAAAAATGTGGGGCAGCCCCAGGGAACCCCACCTCCCCGGGATTCAAATCATGTAATGGAGGGGGTCCGTTGTGGGCCCCGGGGACCAACAACTCCCCAGGTCTACATGAAAGAAAGGAGGGGGGCTGCCCACCTCCCCGGGATTCAAATCATGTAATGGAGGGGGTCCGTTCTGGGCCCCGGGGACCAACAACTCCCCGGGTCTACATGAAAGAAAGGAGTGGGGCCATGCAGCCCCCCTCCTGGAGCAAACAATGGCCCTGGGGACTGCCACCCCCCATGGCTGGCTCCAGCAATGTTCCAGGGTGCCCACCCCTGGGACATTGCTGTTTGCTATGGCTTGGCATGAGCGCCACTCCAGCCAAGCCACAGCAAACTCAGCTTTGCTTCGAGTAAGTGAGAGCATGTAAAATGCTCTTGCTTACTCGAAGCAAAACAGAATTGCTTTTTGACAGAGGGAGCAGCATGTTCTGCATCTCCCCCTGTCCAAAAGCAATGCCGGCTCCCGCAGGACGCTCGGTCCCCAACAGATAAGAGTGGGTGCCCTGGGTGGGACCAGGGCACCCACAGTAGAGACCTGGCCCCGGGGATGGGGTCCACGGGCCCCAAATCGGCCTGGAAGGAGGGCTGTGCAGCGCCCCTCACAATTTTTATGTTTTTAAATATAAATAAAAAAGGGGCAGGCCCCGGGGATGGAGTCCCTGGGGCTGAAATAGGACCTGGTGGGGGGCCACGTGGCCCCCATCCCTTTGATAAAAACAAAAATTAAAGAAAAGAAAGACCGGGCCCCGGGGGATGGGTCCCCGGGACCAAAATCAGCCCAGGGAAGGGGGGATACACAGCTCCCTTTCCCTAATAAAAAGAAAGTATATATTTTTTTAAAAGCCTGGCAAGTCACCGGAGGCCCCGTCTGCTTACTCCACCACACTGCAAATGCGCCTCCTGGTGTGCTGCTGGTTGGGGGATGAAGTCCCATTGGATCTAGAGGGTCTTTGGGGTCCAACAAGCCCTCCTGTTACCTCCAGTAAGTCCCACATAGCGATCATCAGTGATGACATCTGGGGATGTCACTGACCATGTCATGAGTGAAGCAATATGTGAGGTCATGAGCAGTGCATTGCAGGGTCATTAGTAATAGTTAGCTCAGCTAACTAAAGCTGCTGAATTTCACTAGTTTTGTACAAATGAATTCTGAGCCTAACTATAACGTCCCTGTAGCCTTTGGTTTTTTCAATGAATTTCTAAGTTTTTTTTTATTCCATATCCCAACTACAATGTTCCTATAACCTTTGTTTTTTTCAGTGAATTCCTAAGGTTTTTTGAATGCGAATTCCTGACTATAACGTCCCTGCAACCTTTGCTTTTTCAGTGAATAAATATATATATATATATTTTTTTTTTACTGCCATGGCAGAAATGTATAAATGTGTGTGCATGTTCTTTTGGGCTGACATGCCTACAAAGGACTTAAAGAAAACAGCGACCCTTTCAGGGAATGAGATGTAGTGGGGAAAGCAGTCTTCCACCTGGTCTTACAAATGATATTTTATTGTGAGCTACTGAACATGTGTAATAATGTCTTTGATGTTTGTTTTGCTATCTTTGTATTTTGATTTTGTCACATAAGATGTTGTATGTAACTTACAGATATTCCTGCACAAACTTTACCCTAATCAATCAAACGCGACAGAGCATATTTTGTAAACCAGGTAGTATATGCAGCCGCATATTTTATGAATAATAAACGACATATTAAAGGAAGTGGATGTCACATTATAAGATTTCAAAGAGTAGTGAGGGCATGAAAAAGCCTTCCAACATGAGCAGTATAGACCTAAATAGTATATGAATTAAAAAAGCCAAATATAGAAACAACACAAATACCACAAAGGGTAAATTCAGGAGCCCATAAGAGAGTAGGGAGTAGGCAGGAAAAGGACAGCCAGGCGGGGTCTGATTGTCCTTGTCTCTCAGCAAATTATTTGCCCCTGTGTTTCTAAGGCTAGTATGTAACACCATATTCATTACACCAATTGAGGACATCTATTTTTAATTATTTACAATTTCAGAAACCAATTAACATTAAATATTTAAAGCTTGTACAATTCCAAAACTTGAGTAGAGTATTAAAGGGTAAATGGATGACAGGTTCGGTAAGCATAAAAAGTGAAGTAAATGACGGATATGTATGACAAAACATACAGGACAGGAAATAAAAAATATGTTGTTGTGACAGCACTGTTCTCGAAATCACACCGTCCGCTGAATTAGAAGCTCAAATTAAAGCAAGAATCATGCTGTTAGAAGTAATAAGGGTGATAAGAAAATTAGTTGCATGTCATTTAAGGTTAGCGAAGCACAACTTCTCATTCTTAGTTCATTGATTTTAGTTCACCTCGGCTCCACTATTCTCAAGCTTGTTTTTCAAATCTGAAGAGATGAGTGTGCTAAGAATTCATTAATTCTGTTCAGTTACATAACAGACATGAAAAAACGTAAATAAAGAAAGCTCATGTTATTAAAGAGTAGAGAAAACAAATAATGTTGCACCTCCTGATTTCAGCTTGATCATACCGAAGTATAGGCTGATTTTTTTTTGTGGAGTTTTATATAGCGCGAACTACACCCGAAGGCATCAGGGCGCTTTACATGAGCACCAGTTATGTTACAGACCCACACATTCATTTTTGTTAGGCACTGGCAGATTAAGTGATTTGAACAGAATCACAGAATGTTGGGCATCCCTGCAGAGACTCGAACCCCGTTCCCCAGCTCCAAGGTCGACCGCCCTAGCCGTTAGGCCACATTCTCTCCCCTGATTCTGAGTCCTGATGCGAGACTACCCCACGTGAGTTATACCGGGAGCAGAAACGCATCTATTACATCTGAGGCCTCTCCTTCCACATGTGTGCAAAGCTCCAGAACCCAGAGACAACACAGATAGAGGTAAAATAGGAGAAGCAGTGGAGGGGTAGGCAGATCATCAGCACCAGAAATTTGTCGAATCCAATAATTTGCTACAAGACAGACATTCAGGTTTTATACCTGGAAGAGAGAAAAACACAGCAACTGCCAACATCAGAGGGGGTCTGCTACCATCCCTTGAATGAGGGCTCCTTGTATTTGTTACCACTCCTTGAGAAATGGATGGGCTTAATGGAGTCAGTTCTTTAAATCTGCCAGTTAGCATCAAACCACACTCAGTAAATTAGAATCGGATCCTCTTCTTCAGTCAGGTCTGTTGCTTGTGCTGTTCCAAAGGGACCCCAAATGTCCCCTTACTTTATCCAAATCTAACTGAGACAGTGCGAAATTTGTAAAATATGAAGTGCAGGTTCTCAATTTTTTTAGGAGGTCACGCCCACTTCCCTCGGCTTCACCCACTTCCACCAGTGGCTCCACCCACTTACTCTAGTTGCTCCACCCCAGTGCTTAAATTGTAAAAAAATAAGTGCCAGGGCCCTTTTCGGCAGCCTGCACCACCTTTTGTCCCTGCCAGTGCTGCCAATGACAGTACCAACACAGCTACATACCATCTCACTTCTAAAAGTGATACAATTCAGACTATTTTTATGTATTTTGACTTATTAAACACAGTTGTCTGCTCTTGTGGGCAATATTGTACAGGCATGGTTAGGATTTTAATTTTAAGGTAAATAAAAATTAAGAAAAAAGAGAGAGAATGAAAAAAAAACAACTGAGGAAATCATCCAAAACCGGCGTTTTCACTTTTGTAATATACACTTTAAAAATATATATATATACAGGAATAATACAATTCAATTCTATTTAAGACCTGTCTCATCTATCCATAAATGATTAGTAACTCAAATAAAGACAGAACAGACTTGTTAAAAAGGTGATACAGAGCACTGTAAACAAGTTTGTATTAAACCTTCCAGATTTACAAATTAAGATCAAGTAAAGGAATATTTATTTCACTGAGTAAGGGGCAGCACTGGCCTCAGAAATAGCAAGAGAGGGGCAGAATAGGATGAAAGAAGGGGGGAGAGATGATTGGAAAAGGACGACGAAGAATAGAGCACCTGCAAGAGCGAGAAATATGAACAGAAGTGGAGCAAGGTGCAGAAAGAGGAATGAGGGAAATAAAGCAACCTTGCCATTGGGCTCTGCCGACAGGCCCCAGAAATCCTTGAGGCCCCTGCGCTTAATATTTTACAAGATAAGCATTGAGCACAATGCACCTCCATCGTGTCCAGCAGCAAAACATGGCACCCACGCGCAGCTCCTCTGCTAATGCACCTCAACAGTAAACTCGCTTTACTCTGGTAACGAAAGCATAGAACTCCCTCAGTTAATGCAGGGCAGAATAGAATGGCAAAGAAACACAACGACAATGCGAAAACCACCACAAACACCACCCGGTCAGTATGGCAGCATTACACTTTATTAATCTAACGAAAAACATCCCGTTCCGCCCCAAATTCAGCCTGCACCCGAATATGCAAGGGCATAGAGAGGGGGATAGGACATATGGCAACTCTACGCGGGCCTCCCATGAAACCGAAGACCACTGAATATTTGTGAGATACGGGACAGTAGCATAGCCAGTGTGCCGTGGGCCCTAGTGCAAAGAAGGAAACGGGCCCCTGGGTGCTCTTCAAATTTTAAAATACATCATTAAAGTGCAGTGGCCCCTCGCGCCTCTGGGCCCACTGCACCAATGGAAGCTACGCCCCTGATATGGGAGTCTCAGGGCCCCTTCGTCACATTCTGCGAGTGAGCCCAACTTTTACACAACCCATCACAAACACAACTCACGTCCCCCGCCGTAATGAGGTGCGGTTTGTTGAAAATGAAAGAAACCACGAAGGCCAGTCTCCTTACCTACTCGGAGTCTCCTGAGACCGCCTCAAGGGCTGAGGCTGACACTGGCGAGGGGAGAGAAACAAACTAAAACAGGAGAATAACTACCCACAGTCAGGTAACCCCTGGCACTCTCAAAGACAGACCCCTGAAGCCAAAGAGAGACGAGGCTAGTGCTGCAAAACTGAGAGCACTGAAAGTCTCGGACTATACCAGGGTTTCTGAGCCCAAAAATGTGTCTGGGATTCAGGTGAAAGTGGCAGAGAGGGTTCAGGAGGAGCAGCCTGGGAGCCACTGTATTATTTATTTTCAAATGTTCTTAAAGGAGAAGTTGCTCCATCTAGAAAAGAAAAATACCCACCTTTTGCCACTATTAGAGTGGTGTCAGGACCATGGCAGGGGCAGGAAGCGGAGAGGTGGGCGGAAGTTAGAGAGAGGGGGGAGGTGCCTGTTCAAGAAGGCTGAGTCTTCCCTGGGGGCTGCATGGCTTTTCAAGCAGGAGGGACATGATTACAGCCGGGGACAATGATGTTCCATCATCAGCCTTGGCAGGAGCATGGGCAGGCACTGCTCCGCTGTGTGCACTCGGGCAGTCTCTTCCCAGAGAAGTGGAATGTGCCTCAAAATAAGGCATGCGGCATCCAATTTGAAATATTATACGGCGTTCTCCGGGAAGACCCGTGTGAACTTAAGTGAGTCAATATGGAGTGTAGATCCGCCCCTGAGAAATAAGTGCCAGTGCTAAGCACCGGAAAGCACCGGCACAAATTAAGCACTGAACTGAGACCACTGGGAGAGGTGATGCCACAATGCCATGTGTAATTTCAAATGTATACGGATGAGTCAACTACAAATGCGGCTGTGAACCTTAGGGATATGAATAAAAACATCACTTCTAGTCTGGAACAAATGAACCTCTTCCTACAAGAAACACAGCATTGACCAACCATAACCTTAGCCTCTTCCTACTTATATTTCCCCCATCCCTGCTCAGATTTTGCCCATGTAAACTGTGCGGGGCATATGCAGAAGAAAGTGGCGTAACGCAGGTTAGCTCCAAAACTGCTAACGCTGTGCTCAATCACTTTAGAAACGCAGGGATGTGCCGTATTTACCAGAATACGGTGCACCCGTGTTTCTCCCTGCGCTGGCGCTAAATTCTGCTGCCTAGCTCCAACTTAGGCACCCTTGCACCATAGTGAAAGGGTGCCTGTGTTGAGGGAATGATTGCTTATGTGCAGAACGGTGTCCTTTCCTGCACATAAAAAACCCAGAATGGCGATGTGTAACTTCTATGTGTGCTGCATTGTGCAGCACAAATAGAAGTTGCAAATCGTGTGCCTTCCTTCACATAAACAATCATTCATGGCAATTTGCTGTTTCTATGTGTGCTGCTGCAGCACACATAGAAACAGCAAAAACGAAGAGAAATAAAGCATTTCTCTTTGTTTTCCCATGTTAAGACCAGGTTTTCCCTGATCTTAATTTTGGGGCTGGCTCCTATTTACGCTGCTCTTGTAAATAGGGGGCAGCCTCAAAATCAATGGGTGTTGCGGTAGAACGCCCACCACAACACCCATTGCACACATCTTTCACGCTAAGTGTAGCGTGAAAGGGGGCCTTATTTACAAGGCGTCCTTAAGCCACGTTATGTGGCTTAACGCTGTCTGGTAAATAAGGCAAAGGGTTCATGGCTCACAAGAACGTCACATAAAGTGACGTTCCTGTGGCCATAGGGGCATGTAAATGTGCCCCTACATATGATAAATATATGCATTTTCTGGTCATCAGTTGCCATTCAGCCTGTGTGACACCCACACTCTATGATACTGATGTGTGTACCGTTACCTTGCTTAAGGTGTATTATCAAAAAATCAATGAAAAAATACAGAAACAAGACTTTTGGAGATGACAAACGGCTGCTTCGTGTCAATTTAATTTGGTGATAGTCATTAGGTATTGCTGATAACCATCCTGAAAAATAAAGTACGTCAGAATAATGAAACGGTGCATCATTGTGTGAATTAACACCCCCTTTCACAAGAAAACAACTGAAAAGAACACGAGAAGGAAGCAACAGAAAAGTCTGGTTTTTGCGCCGATAACTACAGTCCCGTCCAGAACCCTCACAGGGGGCTATTCTCAAGAACGTGCGATAATCTTCGCCAAAATATGTTAACGCAATTTTTCACATCGCCGTCTATCGCGGGAAAATAACTAAGTGTTAACGTCGTATTCCCAACACAGCGGTAACATGCGATAGTCTCCCCACAATGCGTCAAATGTCCACGATAAAATTACCTGGACGGCGATAAAAATCTAAAGCCGAACGTGAAAAAAGTTGCGATGTGCCCAACTGCGATAAAAAACTCTGCGATAAGCAGCGCCAGGCCTGCAAGTCACACAATTCAGGTGGGAAAAACCACTATAAAAGCACAACCAAGACACAAACAACCGCGAAGCACCATGGAGGTAGCCGGAGCAAGTATAGAGGACAACCAGAACCCCACAAGCCCCACGGAGGACCAGCCTGGGACCATCATTGGGGAGACTGTAGCAGGATTTGGGGGACTGGACACTGCACAACATGACCTGACCCAACAGCAACAGGGTGAGTAGCGACCAGGACTGGGGGGACGGGGGGAGATGGGCACAGTGGCACACATGCACAATTAAGTATAGCACATCTGCGGACAAACCATGCCCAAGAGTCACAACTCCGAACAAGACACCAATTTACCCAAGTCCGCAACATCTCAGCACTGTATAAGCACAGAAGTGAAAGGCACACCGCCTGAAAGGGATAAGGGCCAGCCAAATCAGAGCTGAAGGGGCAACTCACCCACAATGCAGCACACACACATAAGAATCAGAGCACCTCAACATTGACAACAATGTGGTACAAACTGCAACATTCACACAACAGAACAGAGGACACAACTGCTGCCGCTTGTGTGTAGAAAATGGCCATTCGCATGTGGCATAGCAGGAAACTGTGAGATGATAATGTACAAGTACACCCTCACATCCCTGATCAAATTGGCATCTCCTCACAAACAGTCACAATGTACATTGTCATGCAGTCTGTATGTAAACTTGTACAATGCGTGAACATACATGTGAACACAATGTCAATCTGCATCTCCCCTTCACATTGCAGAGGGAGAATCAACACCTCCTGCAGAGCAGACCCAACAACACAGCACTGATGATGAAGAGGACCACACCAACATCTACACCGACGCCCTCCAACAGCTCATGGACAGCTCCGGCACCCCACCTCCAGCAGCAGGGCAGCCCAGCTGCATCGATGAGACCCCACCCCCTGCACAGACCACACAGCAGGAAGCACCCACCACCACAGCTGTCTCCCAGGACCCCCACGACCAACACATGGCATTCCAACGCCGTGTGTTCGGGTGCCAGGAGAAGATGGCTGACCAGCTGCGGGTGGGGTCCGAACTCATGTCAGCCAAACTAGATGCCATACGTGGGTGTCTAAGTCCCATCAGGGACGACTTACAGTCCCTAACGGTAACCCACTGTCCACTCCCTGCTCTCCAACAATCCATGGCTGACATCGCTGGAGTCATGACTCTGAGCCAAGAACAACTGTCTAGTCACAGTGGCTCCAGCGATGTCAGCCGGGAGTTGGGACACATAAGGAGAATGATGGAGAGCTTGGAGCGGATGCAGGCGGAAAGAATGTTTGCCACGGCTGCACACCAGTCAGATGTAGCTGTGATCCTCCATGCCCTGCAGATCCTCATCATGGCATTGCCACCACAAGGCCTGGCGTGGATGAATGCTGCTGCTACTACCTCCTCCACATCTCCGCCCCCTGAAGTGTCAGTGCCACACACTGCGGCAGACATTCCACCTCCGGCCCCTGATGTGTCACTAACACACAGTGATGCAGACAAAACACCACCACCCGCATGTGAGGCACCGGACACATCAGAGGACGGAGATGATGATGAATCGGGCTTTGTGGTAAGAATGAAGTGGTAGCATTCATCTCCGCCATATGGCCTGTTTCAGCTTGGTTCTGCCCTCTGCATCATGACCTGGAATAACACCTTCCACTGTCCCCCGATACACTCAGCGACACTCACCTTGGACCTCGACATGGACTGCCATATTTGGTTTGGTTACCAATGACACAGCAAGCACACTGCGGACTGAAGTCTTCCACTCCCGATGAACATGTCAATCCCTAAAGGACTCCGGCTGGCCCTCCACGGGGCAACATTGCAAAGTGGGGTTTGCATGGCCCTGTACTGGTCCAGCTTCAACACTCCACTGAATGTGAATAAAACATTCTAATTCACACAGATGTGTCATGGCTATGCTCAATCAAGTATGAAAATATGGATGAATGTAGGGACAGTGATTCCACAAAAAGGTACTCCCTGGGTAATGCTATCAGTGCGCATGTATGGCCGTGACCCAGATAGGCAGTGAGACACACATTGTCATTCAAACCAACACTCATCACAGTTGAATACAAGTGAAGGTGCGTAGACTTTATTAGCATATGCGTGTCAGTACGGGCAAGATTAGTGCCACAACATGCAGACCAATGCAGCAGTATGTCAGAATGAGGAACGTTGCCAAGCGCCGCTGACCACTCCGGGGGAGTGCCTCACCTTTCACAGGTGTGTGTTGTTCGGCGTTGTTGCCGCTCATGTATTCGGAGTCCAGGCGAATGCAGCCATGTCCTCTGTTGTCGTGGGATATGTGACCAGCTCTCCAAGATGCAACAAGGTGTTGGGACATGTGCAATGGGTTCCAATCTGTTGTGGCTGCAGGTACGTAGTTACTCGTCCATAAAAGCGATTGCAGCTTCGTAGGCTATCATTTCCAACATGAGCTCGTTGTCGACTTCATCAAACAGGACGGCGAGGCCATCCATTAGCAGGTCCGGACAGATGTGCTGCGTCCACCCCCTTTCACCAATTAGCACTACAGCCCAATAGGGAGCGGTTCAATGTGGTCACTGCACACGAGGAGTTGTGCAATCTCCCAGGTCCAGCTACCAGCATGTATGCCAAGTATCAAGGCATCCCATAAACGGGTATCACGGTGACACTCCTGGTCGTGGGCCAACAGGGGGCGCACACACCTGTCAAAATCCAGTTCAGCTACCGTCCTGTTGGATAGGCAGACATCCATGGACCACTCGAATATGCACGATCGACAATGCAACACAGGCTGAACGCAGGTGACGTTGGCAAGGCGGAAGCTTAGCCGGTAACTGATACGCAGCACTGCCAATGGCAGTACCCCAGTAAATGCAGCATACGTGCACGGTACAGTTCCACGTGACAGGGGTTGTGCATGTGTCCGGGATGTTCTGCCATTGCGTTAGTGGCTCTGGTTGAAGCGGCACTGTTCTGACCTGCGCCAGTTCTGTGGATGAAATGCCACAGCTCGGATCAATGAGTTGTTTTAGTGTGCAACGGTTGTACGCCTGGGATGGTGTGGGAGTAAGTGTGAAGGCCATTCCATGCAAGATAACTTCGAGCAAGGACTTCTGTGTGTGGGGTGTGTATACGTTGGTCTTCCATCGGGCTGTGCGAAGTGTGGGAGTCGACATCAGCTGCTATAGTATCTGTCAGGGGGTGCCGGGCACATGCAATTCCGAGGTCGGAGGTGCAGATGTGCTTCCGCCTGATAGTTCAGACAAAGGAGCTTTCATCCCTCATGTTAGTTTCTCATCTGCTTGCATTCAGGAAATGTGAAGTGGCTTGTTGGGGGTGGGGTGGGATGTGTGTGACTTTAGGATTCATGTTTGACATGTCTTGCATGTGGCAAATGTGCGGCATCACTGTGTGTTACGTTGCCTCACAGCTGCTCCTCCCTCCCCCGAGCCTATTTACTTGTGCACGCAGCGCGGTTGCATCACTTGCACTCCTACGGCACACCATTGTCATGCCTGTCTGCGCATGTCCACAAGCCTGACAACCACACTGTGATGTTGTCCATTGAAGGTGGGCGGCCACGTGAGTGTAGGCCTATGGTAAGGATAGGGCGGACACAGATGTAGAGTCCATGCGTGGCTGAACTCGCGCTGCGAGTAGGTCTAGGCATTTGGCTCTTGCTGTGGCATTACAGATACACACAACACTTGGCATGTATGAGCCAAGACCCCGAGCGGTCTTGCACTCCTTCATTTCTCCGTTCATGCGAGCCCGCCCTCAGGGTGCATGCTACATTGCAACATTGTCTATTGCGGGCAGGGTGGTGCCGACAATACAACAGAGACACACGCATTAGTTACTTCCTTGTCCAAGCCAGAACCGAACCATGCCCAGAGCCCTGGGCAAATCCTTCACACCCCTACGCTGACATGGTGTACGCCGGCCCAGCCCACTCCGCTTACGCTTACAGGGGGGGACGAGAGAGCTACGTGTCCAAGGTCTTAGACACTGCCTGAGGTGACATGGTTGCGTCCGCAGTCCACAGCACAAGGTAATGTGGTAGGGCCCTGGCCCATCATGCATACATAATGACCACAAGGACACACTTAGATAGATAGTGGAACTGGCTACGGGCACGTGCGCCCGGCCACTTTTTATTGCCAGGGTCACATGTCCAGTGACGCCTGTGCTGGATGGGTGTGGGGTGAGTGTAAGCCAGCACTCAGGGAGTGGTTGGTGCTGGCAACAACTAGAACAGTGATCTTCGTATTACACACACAGATTCAATCATAAAGAGTCCATGACTTTCAGTGCACTGAGGTAGGGGCACCAGATCTGGAATCACACACAAAAGATTCAAACATAAAGGGTCCATGACTTGTGGTGCACTGAGGTAGGGGCACCAGATCTGGAATCACACACAAAAGATTCAAACATAAAGGGTCCATGACTTGTGGTGCACTGAGGTAGGGGCACCAGATCTGGAATCACACACAAAAGATTCAATCATAAAGGGTCCATGACTTGCAGTGCACTGAGGTAGGGGCACCAGAGATGAGCGTGCTCATGTGCAGTGATTGTTAATCATTGTGTCCCTTCAGGATATTTCCGCTGCAGCTGCAGTGGGGTGTGGTACACCTGCCGAATATACGACGTTACAGATACCTTTACAAAGCAGGCATTACAACGCAAGTCGTTACAACGACTTGCGTTGGAGGGCGCTGGACTTAGGAATAGTATGATTTACTATTCCAACTCCAGCCTACGTTACAGTAGGGAAGGTGTTGGAATAGTAAATCATACTATTCCTTAGCTTAGAGCACCATCCAGTGCAAGTCATTGTAATGACTTGCGTTGTAATACCCGCGTTGTAAAGGTATTGCGGTGTAAACACCCCGATGTAACCGATGTTTCCCACACCTGCCTCATCTTCATCATCATCGCCTCAGGTCTTCCTAACTGCCTGAGGCGACATTGTCGCGTCAGCTGTCCACAGCACAAAACTCAATCATAAAGGGTACATGTGTTGTGGTGCAGTGAGTCGGTGGCACCTGAAGCGCTCAGCGGGTGCGCAGCCTGCGATGATGCATCGTCCGGGCAATGTCTGTTGCCTACTGGATTGCGCCATTAATAAATCAAGTCTCAATTTGAATTGTGAGCCCTGCTGACTGCAGTGTACGCCGGAGGCAGCGGTCAGAAAGGGCCCACAGCCACATGATGATGACTTGTGGTGCACTGAGTTGGTGGCACCTGAAGCGCTCAGCGGGTGTGCAGCCAGAGATGATGGCGTGTCCTCGCAGGTCAGGATTGGATTTGATTTGAGAGCCCTGCTGACCGCAGTGTAGGCCGGAGGCAGTGGTCAGCAAGGGCCCACAGCCACGTGACGATGACTTGTGGTGCACTGAGTTGGTGGCACCTGAAGCGCTCAGCGGGAGTGCAGCCTGCGATGATGCGTCGTCTGGGCGGGCCACACTGGAAGCAATGTCTGTTGCCTACTGGACTGCGCCATTAATAAATCAAGACTCAATTTGAATTTTGAGCCCTGCTGACTGCAATGTAGGCCGGAGGCAGCGGTCAGCAAGGGCCCACAGCCACGTGACGATGACTTGTGGTGCACTGAGTTGGTGGCACCTGAAGCGCTCAGCGGGTGTGCAGCCAGAGATGATGGCGTGTCCTCGCAGGTCAGGATTGGATTTGATTTGAGAGCCCTGCTGACCGCAGTGTAGGCCGGAGGCAGCGGTCAGCAAGGGCCCACAGCCACGTGATGATGACTTGTGTTGCACTGAGTTGGTGGCACCTGAAGCGCTCAGCGGGTGTGCAGCCAGAGATGATGGCGTGTCCTCGCAGGTCAGGATTGGATTTGATTTGAGAGCCCTGCTGACCGCAGTGTAGGCCGCAGACAGTAGTCAGCACACACATAACTCCGCGGTGCTGTGCCGCTGGGTGCGCTGGGGGCCTGTGTCGCGGACGCCAGCGATCGGCTGAGGAGGCTGGCGGTAATGGCGGCGGACTCGTGGCAGGGTGAGGGGCGCTTCTCTGGCAGACGCGTTGGCCATCCAGGAAGTGAACCACGCCCAGAGCCCCGGCCTATTTATTCACACTCCTACGCTGGCCTTGCGTACGCCGGACCAGCCCACTCCGCTTACGCTTACAGGGGGGGACGACACGGATACATGACCGGGGTCTTCCCCACTGCCTGAGGTAACATGGTTGCGTACACTGTCCACAACACTACAAACACCAGCAGTATATGTCCACATGGACATGTCTGTGCTCTGCATACTGTAGTCTGTCCAGCACATCACCGCCACACTTGGCATTGTGTACATTCTTATTCATGGGTGACTTGCCTCCTTCACACGTACTTGGTTCCCACCTCTCCTCACATTCTGCAATTGTGTGGCTGAGGGGCCATGCAGTTTTGGGAAGGTCAGCTGTCTTGTTCTGCGCTGCCTCGGTGGTAGTCCGGGGGGGGTCCTGGGGGTGGTGGCGGTGGCTGTTGTGGCCCTCTTGGGTCTCCGAGCTGCATGGTCAGTAGCTCCATGACATGTGTTGGTCATCAGATGTGGCTCTGGGCTGGGCTCCCTTTCATGCTGCAGGTTGTCGTCCTGCTTTACACCAGTAGAAGGCAGGTGTTAAATCCCTGCTGCTAACGTGCCTTATCGCCTGTTTTTGGGTTGCATCGCGGATCTAGCTGGTCGTTGAGAATATCGCGAAGTGGTGTTTTCATGTGTTTTTGCACGGGAACGTCTACTCTGCATATCATTAGTGTTAGTTGCCGCTCTCATCCGTGGCGATGTTTTTTGCGGAGGATATCGCTGGGAAACTGGTGATATCGGCAGTTTGCACCAGCTTGAGAATAGTGCGATAAGTCTATCGCCACTTTTGCGGCGCTAAAGTGCCGATAAATCGGCGATGACTCCTTGAGAATATGCCCCACAGTTTGTTGGGCCCTGATGGGAAAAGAACAAGGAAGAGCTGGAATTACCAGTGGATTATTACACGAGATTTCCGACTCACCCCTATCGCGAGAACATGTGACACACAGTGTGTATGTAAGAGGCCAGGAGTGATCTGACAGCCAAGGCTGCCAACAAGAAGGCTGTGTAGCTTTCATAAATGGTATTTCTCAGGAGGTCGTGTTGGGGGGTTACAGGTTCCATGTGAGGAAGGTATTTGCACAAAAAGGGAAAAGCTAAAAAATAATGGACAACGAAAAAGCAGGAGGGCTTTCTCTAACTTTAAGATTGGTAGGGGATGGCATAGTACTGGAGATCATTGAGTTACTTTTAAAGGTAGTGCTATATGTAACTTGATAAACTACATAGGAAAGTATTTTCCTGAATTGTTAATTGGCTTTACAAAATCATAAAAGGAGTAATGGAGAGATGTGTGTCAATTGCAACCAGATATTGACTGTGTTCAAGAAATTGACTTAGCTTATAAAGATTTCTAAAAAAAAAAGGGATTTGTCACGTTGAAGTTCCTGGTGGCTACTACAGTGTAATGCTGGTGGGTAATTTCCACTGGTTTACAATCCTGCTACCGCACAACTTGAGCATCATTGGGCCCCAAGAGTAGGTGGACTATGTTACAGGGACAAATAAAAACAAGTTTTACTGTGCTGAGTACATAGTTCAATTCTGTACCAGTAGAGATTGCAATGGAATCATTTACACAAGGACCCTATTTTGTTCAATGGCAATTTTAATGTAGAAGTAGGCTCTAAGAAGGACAGAACAATCGACAACAGTCATAGGACAAAAAACTAGAACTATCCTTGACTGATTCATTCAGGTCTTAAATCTACAGCATGTTGCATAATAATAGTGGGTCAACTGGTATAATTCAATAATGTCAAAAAATATAGGACCAGCGCAATATGCATTTGACTTTGAAAGTTCAAAAATGCCTAGAAATGGCTGGAATGCTAAATAGTCAGACAGTGGGCATAAAAGAATATCTCAGTACTGATTTTTAAAGAAATAACCGTTTTGTTCTCATTCCAGTTATAGTAATACTTTGCATAAATTGTGAAGCTGCAGTGTGCTCATTGCTGGTGGGAATGTGATACTTAAATATTCAATTTCACTCGAGGTATGCCCAAACGATGGGCATATCACTAACAATGAATGGCAAAATACAAAATGCTGATATAAATGGTGTAGTCTCAAAAATACGTTCAGTCTGTTGACAGTGTTGGAACATTAATGGAGCGCAGATCAGTGAGTTATTATCACGACATAGTTTAAAGCGCACTGAAGTATGTCTGAAAGAATCAAAAATTAATCAAAAAGTGTCAGCTGCAAACTTATTTCGTCACTTTGAAAAGGCCTTAATGGTCCCTACTGGTGTATCAAAATGTATTTGCAGGAGTAAACATTCATACTGGAGTTACTAGTGGAAGGAATATAGACATCACAAAATATGTGCATGCTTTGAAGTGCTCTAATTAGAGACTTCCAGCAAGAGTCAACAGTTATGTTATCTGAGCTTAAAATGGATGAAAAATAATGAGTCATTGAAAAGCATCATAATGGGATTGTGCAGCATGCTTGTGACTTTGCTTACTCAAAAGGTTTGAGCTGGAGTTCAGTCAACGGAAATGGTTTAAGCTTTTGTGATTCTAAGAATTACGGAGAAAAGCTTAACCTGCAGTGAAATGTCCTTGTGCCACTGTGCCCAGTGGAAGAGATAAGCTTAATCACCTAGTGCAATGGCTAATTTATGCTTGCATACCTACAAATAACCTGATTATATGGGTTTTCAATGGTTCCCATTCGTATTGAAGTGAGTGATGCTGGGTGTTCCAAGGTTCCCCCGATGCATTTATATGGGAATACCTGAGGCTTACATGTGGTGCTTTAGAAGCCAGGTGTTTGTGAAGGTTATTAAGCATGAACTAGGATAATCTTGTATCTGAAAGATTAGAGATTCAAATTATCTAGAGATATCTCAAACATTTCCTCTCATTAAGGAGCTATTCCTCAATGAGGTGTCTTTCTCTTACACTAGCTGGGTTCATCTCACTTTTCTATGCCGACAACACCCAACTGATGCTAAATTTCAGCTAAACCTTTTCAAGCAGCTTAGGCAGGCTGTGGGAAGGGCTGTCTGCCGTCCATTGTTGGATGTCAGACAACTTCCTTAAATTGATCAACAACAAGATCTCTTTCTCTCTCTGTCTCATTGCTACGGAACAATTCTTCATGGTCTAAAAGATTCTGGCCTCCCTCACTTGGTGACATGTCACTCCCAACCATACCAGCTCAAAATTTGGCGGTCTGGTTTGATAATAACCTGAACTGTGACATCAAAATTCAGTAGGTCTTAAATATTGGTGCCCCAAGTAAAATTTTCGATTTAATGTGCAAAAAGACACAAGATTCAGTAGTCCGGCCACTGATTCTATCCTGCTTGGATTATGAGAATGCTGTGTAACCTGAGTCTCAGAAACAACTAAGAAAGCTACAATGAATCAAAGTTATTCTGCCTTATACAGCAGGTCGGTTTTGTACTGGCCCAAAGATGTTTTCTAGTCTTATTACTCCCTAATTTCTGGAGACTTTCTTCAGTGGTCACTAACTTGCCCAAATTTGGGAAAAGGAGTGCACACTTTTGGAAACAAGTATTTGGAGCCAAGTGAGGCCTTTAAATAGATTCTAATATTATCACATTAAACTTTACCTCCACCACAGGTGCATGCTTTCTCTAACTGCTTTGTCAATACATGGCTGGTGGGTTGGTCTGGTTATGTAAGGGGTTTGTAATCCTTTAAGGCTTCTGCTGTACCTTTGGTTGCAGCTAGTTTATCTCTCAGTAGGAACATGTGGGTTTACTTAGAGTTTGGCAGAACAGAAGCAACACTTTATAGCAGGATTGCCCCTGCCCAGCCAAACCTGTGGTGTCGTCATCTACTTAGAGTTGCGGACACTTCTGGGTAACTATTGGCGGATCCACTGCTAGCAGTAATCCTTGACCCAGTATACACCTAAACCAGTGGTTCTTATCCTTTTGACTTCTGTGGACACCCACTTAATCATCACTGGAATTTAGGGACCTCTCTAAATCATTATCAGAATCCGGGAATCCCACTGAATCGTTACTCGAATCCGGATACCCCAGCTTAAGCAACTTTGATGATTTGAAACTCAAAACAATACACACATATACAGATGATACAAATGATGACATTTTTTAAATCTAATTAACAAATACAACAAAATACAAAATTGTACTTTTAATAGCAAAGTTGGAGCCCTTCTAAATTCAATCAAGGCCTCCCATCGTCTATACTGTATTCTGTTTGATGGCATGCACTGCTCTTATGAATAATTCTGAGGAACAATTTAATCTCTATCCTCAAATTTCAAATTCCTTCACATTTTTCAATTTTAGATGTTACTTCTTTTTTTATATACAGTTCATTAATCTGTTCATATTATTTCACTTTTTAAACACTCACTGACCCCCTGAGTAAGTTTCCGATTATCATTTGCAGAACACATCGAAAATGTATGGCATAACTTCGTCAGGCAACAAGGTACACTACTCATGGCACCATAGGCCATTTCGAAGCACGGATTTAAAATTCATGCAGCAATTGTACCCGCACATTAAATATCCCATTTTACTCTCCTGCCTGCCTACACATGACAGGCGACAATAGATGCGCATTGAATAGATAGAAGCTGCTACCTTCATGCATGCTAATAGGGCTGTAAAGCTACTTAATGCGAATCGTGAAAAGATGCACCATGTATAGCTCATTTGACCTACTCCAACATTTTCACGTGTCAACTCATCACTCTCTAAACTCCTAAAATACCTAATCATGTTCCCTCATTTGTTTTCAGAATTGTATATTGATTTTCTTTTAAAGAAAATACATTATTTTAAAAAACGAATTTGTCAGAGCACATTCTTGCACGGGTGATGTGAATCAATTGCAGATAGTAAATATGTTAAAATTTAGCAAGTTAAAGCAAGCATTGACAAAGCCAAATGCCTTGACATTTATATAGTGCTCAAACGGAGACAGACAACATGAAGACAAGCATGGAAACGGTACACACACACACACACATATGCACACTCGCACGTACACACACACACTCTCTCTCTCTCTAAAACACAGATTGACAGGCACCAAAAGAAAGAATGCACATAGGGGGGCACACAGAGCTCTCAAGTTTCCAAGTTCCATGTGTGAATATTTAGCTCAGGAATTTTATTAGGATTTTAGCACTTGGGTTAAACAGGGCTGCAATCCCCAGCATGAAATAAACAAGCATTTGCAATGCAAGAGGTCACGCATTTGTGAGAGTTAGAGCTATCGGCGTTGTAAATTACAATGTCTTTTACCAATGGGTTTTGGCTTGGAGTGGACGCATAAAAACAGGAAACAAAGCGGGCGACATGCTAAAATATGAAGCGTGGTGCCGGTGTAGATACAAGTTAAGTGTGCGGCGCCCCTGAAGTGGGCGTTGTGATGATGAAATAAACACCCCATGGTAGTAGGAACAGGCAGCCACAGTGTAACACAAGCAGGAAATAAAAGAAGTAGTCCCGAAAGGAATATATAAACAACAACAGAGTAAGGAAACGGTAGTAGGCCGGTGCTCCTGAGCCACAAATGAAAGTGATATATCGGGTGTGCAAACCAATGAGGAGCCAACAAAGAAGAGAGACGGAGGAATGTCATAAGGAAATTAGGCAAAAGGAGAACACAGAATGCAATGCTTCTATGAACAGGATGCTTTTGACCTAGTTTACATTAATATTGTGAATCTATTGAATGTATATTTACTGTCTGATCAGCACATAATTTATCAAAAAAATCTTTTGAAATTAATGGGGCAGTCTACGCAATGTTGTAAGAAAAGCAACTAAGACCAGTTTTTGAAAAAGCACCAAACAGAAGAGACAACAGAGTCGCAGCATAACATAACTTTGCGAGACTAGTGGCGTTAAAATACTAAAGTGTTGTTTGAAAATATGCCAGATTCATCCAATGTCCCCAAATTCAATCGCTTATGTTATGTTCTTAAACAACATAAAGGATAATTTACCTCACAAGATACACAAGGTGTTTTTTAGGTCTGGCATTAGCCAGCATCTCTTGTTTGTACTAAAATGATAAGTGTAATATACTGACTTACACACTTTTATCAAGCTCTTTTCTGTGTCACTTATATTTTATTTCCATCCGCTATAGCATACATCATAGGCCAGTGTGTCAGCCCACTTAGCCATTGGCTAACGTCACTGTGAGTGATGGCATTGTGGACTTGGTTTTCCTTCATGACAATATATAGCTGCATTTTTACTTTTGCTTTTGAATGTTGAATATTAATTCCTTGTTGGAGTAGGCCATCTCTTAAGGGTTATTCCAAGCTTTTTTCCTTTACGCCTCCTGTTTCCTGTTTCCTGAATCTGTTTTTGTTGGCTTTAAGGACTTTGTGCACTTTGCCACTACTAACTAGTGCTAACGTGATTATGCTGTCTCCTTAAAACATGGCAAAATTGGCTTACACATGATATGCACATTTAATTTATGTGTACGCCCCTAGTAAACTGGTACAAAATGTACCCAGGGCATGTAAATTAAATGCTACTTGTGGGTCTGCAGCACTTATTGTGCCACCCATTTAAGCAGCCCCATAAAACTGAGCATGCAAATTACAATGAAGATAGTAACTACAGAACTATTTTTAAAAATTACAAAAGCTTACATTAAACATACAAACTCAACTTTATGAGGCCCATAATGCTACAAAGTCCTTTAGACCTACATTTAATGTTAAAGAGCTGATGTTTATCTGTATTCACTTTACCAAGATGTTAACCGAAAGATGCAAATAACCTCACAGAGCAGCGCCCTTTGGTTTATAGTATACTACATCTAAAACGGAGTGGATTACTCTCCACTTCTCTGGAGGTAGGAGGTGCCAGTTTTTCTTTTTTCAACACAGGGGTGACATTATAATGAGGGTGGGTTTTAAAAAAGCGCTGCAGGTTTCTGCTTTTATCTGACCCTCATTTCTCATGTCACTTTGTAAAAATTAAACACACAATTAAATTATACTTCTAATATTAAACCAAGAGCAGGGCGCCACTGTGCACTGTTTACTCAAAAAACTGAAAATAAACAAAAGATCTGATTTTCCCTCCAAGAAAACTATTGTTTCCAGAGTTTGTGGTGTTGGTTCCCAAAACATCACATTTAGTGAAGAAACTACCACCACCTTCTACGCTCCATAGAGTCCAGTGGGAGGGAGCAGGATTGTGACGAGAACTTTAACCTTCGTTCACACAAAAGGTCCACGGCAGACTGGGAGGGGCGAGGAGAATAACTCCACAACCCCTCAGTTTCCTGGGACCAGAGGCATTTGGGAGTTTAGTTTCAATACAGGGAGGTGGAAAACAACATAAATAACATCTGTGGGCTCTGCCTGCAATGAGCTTGCACTACTGTACAATGAAGAAAGAATGAAGTCAGCACAAGAGGAATGAATGCCAGGCTAATCTGCTTTGTTTACCATAAGTGGACAAATCTTGCTTTCTCCCTCTCCACACCTCCCCTCCCATTTTTCACCGACTCTCCCGCCTGCTGCTGCCAACTCCCAATTGTATTCAGTAGCCACATTAAGACCTGTTACACATAAGTAAAAGAAAGTATGCAGAAGATTTAAATCACTTCAAGAGAGCACATTTTAGTGATCCGAGGACGGGCTGTGACGAAACAGCCACTTCCTTTTAGTAAAACATTAATCTTTACTTACATTAAGACACAGTAATACATAGTACACATACATGCCCAGACTCAGCATTCTACCTTCTGCAGCTCTTTGAACACAGACTCCACTGATTTCACTGTGTTTGAGTGGAGTTCTGCAGATCGCGCAGATTATTTCTCCTTCTGGTTAGTAGGTGGAAAATCACACAAGGCAAGCAGCCTGAATGTGTTCAACTACCGGAACAGAGCCAGCCATGTCGCTGCTGGGGCGGGACTGCCGAGAAAAGGCAGTGTAGATTAACCCTGGGTGGTAAAATCCACTCCGCTCGCGGAGTTTGCGGATTTTGCGGATTTTTGGCAACTCCGCGTTCCGCGTAGAACACGGAGTTACCGAAAACTCCACTCTCCGCAGTGTAGCGGAGATTTTTTCTTCTTCGCGCTTTCAAAATGCGTTTTCGCGCGCGTGGTAGCGACTTACCGGGATCCCTGCGTTGGCCGATGAGTTTTCCTATCCGTTCGCCTGCGCCACGAGATTTGGTAGCTGGCCGCACGGTCCCGCGAGAGTGTGCGATCGCAAACACGTTATTCGGACGCGCCATCTGACTTCCGGCAGAAGTTCAGTGAAGCTCACGATGCCGAACATGCAAAATTTCCAATCTGGAGAAGAATATCTCTCAAGCAGCATAAAACCTTCTCGAAAATGATGATTTGGATGAAAAAAACTCCTCAGATTGACATTAGCTGTAGTTTTTTGTGCAAGGAGTCCTTTTTCTTTTTTTAACTTTTTTTTTGGAGAGGAAGGAAGTGCCCCAGAGTCTCCAACTCCCTGTTCCTGTCCAGCAGGCTCCTCCCAATGCTTTGTCCATGTCCTGTTCACTTTCATTTGGATTTGGAGCTGGAAGGATCACTCTTTGTGTCTGCTGCATCATATATCATTGGATTTGAGGACTTTTGGATTTGAGGACTTTTGGATTTGAGGACTTTTGGATTTGAGATTTTACAAGTAAGTTGGTGTTGTTTGATTGGGGCATTGCAGTTGCTGCAACTATATTTTAAGTACTTTTCATCATTTAAAAAAAAAAATATTGTGGGTAGCCAGTAGGCCCAGAGCTACTCATGGGTGCATGAAACAACTGTTTCTGTGGTGTCTGTTGAATTTAAGCATCATTTAGGGCATGGATGGCATTGGATTGAATTGCAAAATGTGTATTTTTTGGGGTATTTCACTTTTTTGGTGTGTTTTAAATAAATGCCTTTGTTGTGTGTGTGTGTGTGTGGTGTGGTTGTTGTGTAACTTGTACACCTTGTTTAGCCCTGTGGATTTTCGTTTTTGCATTTTTTGCATTAAAGCTGTGTTGTTTAGTATGCCTCCTTTGCCTGGCCATTATAGGCCTGTTTCAGTTCATTGTTTTCCAGGCCTCCTGCTTGTTGTGACTGTGAGTGACCATGTGGCTGGTGGCCATTTTGTGGTGGTAATTTAGTAGTGTGCTGCTTTTGCCATATAGGCCTTCATGTGTTTCCTTTGTTCCTTTTGGCCTAGGCTTCTTGTTGTTGTGGGCCTGGCCATGTGGCTGGTGGCCATTTTGATGCCAGGCAGTGTGCTTTTGCCATAGGCCTGCATTGTCTGTCTTCCCTTTCTTGTTGTTGTGGGTGGCCTGGCCATGTGGCTGGCGGCCATTTTGAAGCCAGGCAGTGTGCTTTTGCCATAGGCCTGCATTGTCTGTCTTCCCTTTCTTGTTGTTGTGGGTGGCCTGGCCATGCGGCTGGAGGCCATTTTGTGGAGCCAGGCAGTGTGCTTTTGCCATAGGCCTACAAGCTTGTGGCCTAGTCTGCCAATAGGCCTTTCAACCAGTAGGCCCAGAGCTACTCATGGGTGCATGAAACAACTGTCTCTGTGGTGTCTGTTGAATTTAAACATCATTTAGGGCATGGATGGCATTGGATTGAATTGCAAAATGTGTTTTTTTGAGGGTATTTCACTTTTTTGGTGTGTGTTAAATAAATGCCTTTGTTGGATGTGTGTGTGTGGTGTGGTTGCTGCGTAACTTTCCAACCTTTTTTAGCCCTGTGGATTTTCGTTTTTGCATTTTTGCATTAAAGCTGTGTTGTTTAGCATGCCTCCTTTGTCTGGCCATATAGGCCTGCTTGAGTTCATTGTTTTCCAGGCCTCCTGCTTGTTGTGACTGTGAGTGACCATGTGGCTGGTGGCCATTTTGTGGTGGTAGTTTAGTAGTGTGCTGCTTTTGCCATATAGGCCTGCATGTCTTTCCTTTGTTCCTCTTGGCTTACTGCTTCCATCCCCTTTGCCAGCTGCAGCTCCCTGAATGACGTGATGCGCAAATTAATGCCAAACAGGTTCCACTTCCATTACATTTGTATTTTTGTTTTTGTTCTTCTTCTTTCCTATCCTTCCTGAGTGTACACAGTATACCATGAAAGCCCTTGTTGTCAAAGTCTCACAAATGGCTACACTGTTATGTTTTTTTAATAACTTAAACTGAGTTAATAAAATGTAATAATATAACACTAACAAGTGTGACCACCACACACTAAGTTATATATTATATTTGTTTGTTTGTACTAGTAGTAATTGAACCACAACAACAAATGCAACATTTCACTGATGTTCTTCTGGCTTCTTTGCTTTTAGGTGCACAAAAGACTGAGGAGGAGGTGTCATCATCACCCGTTGTACTGCCAGACAGAAGTCCTGCTGCGCACGACGTCACGTGACGTGTGACCACAGACATCTCTGCAACTTGTGCACCTGCGTCCTGCTGACATCGGAAGAAGAAGATTGCCCCAAAGAGAGGTACCAGGTCCTCCAGTACCAAGAAAGTTGCCAGTGAGAAGAAGGAACAGAAGAAGGAAGTGGCACTTCCTCTTACCAAGACTGGTGTGCCGCCCAAGATGTTTTTTGGGAAACAAAAAATTACGCCTGCATCAGCGGTGTCCGGGGACCAAGCTGGGAGCAGCACCTCCGCATCAGTGGGCCCACCCCACCAACCTAGGCCCAAGCCCATGAGTGTCGCAGAGGTAGCCAGTCTACTTGCGCAAACGCCAACGAGCAGTGATGTTGAAATGTCATTATCGCAAAGTAGTACCCAATCAACGCAGGCGGAAACTCAGCAGATAAGTGGGCAACAACAGCCGGAACAACAGCCAGAACAACAGCCTGAACAACAGCCGCAACAACAGCCGGAACAACAGCCGGAACAACAGCCGCAACAACAGCCGCAACAACAGCCGCGACAACAGCCCACAATAGTAGTTGTTCCTCCCGGAGGAGGGGAACATGGCGGCCGGCTAGCAGCACGGTCGGGAGCTCCGGCGTTCTGAAGCGCAGCATAACATACGGGGGAAAGATAAGTGATCTATCAGGTCTTACCCGCAGCTCTTCCAGTTTTTTCAGCGGAACCGGCACTGGGCAGAGCGGTTCTTCCCCAGAGTAAAGCAGGGGCAGGCCCGTGGCGGATTGTGTGAGTCTGCAGAGCGCTCGGGAGCGGCTCATGGTGGCGTTGGTAGTTTCCCCGGACTTTGGTGCGACAGCGGAGCAAGGGGAGTGCGAGGCCACGACCGTAATCGGTCTATCGTGGTGGCGTGCGGGAGCCGGCGCGCGGTGGTGCGCTTGGGCTGCCTGGCCTTCCGGGTGTCGGGAATTGGAGCAGGCGGGATCTGTGGAGGTGGAGGCGGAGTGAGAGCAGGATAGAGGCTGGCACGAACCCAGGGACGGACAGGAGCACCGTACAGAGAGAGCAACCGTGAAAAGGTGAAAGAGAAGAGTGTGATTGTCAGCTCAGGGGGGGGGGAAAGACTGTTTACAAAATAAGAGACCCCAAAATATTAGTAAGGGAGAATACCGGAATCACTGTGTGGACTGCCATATGACCCCAAAAAAAGGAGGCAGAGTGGTGTCGAAAAAGAAAAAAGAATCTACAGATGGACTTGGTGATGGACTTGGTGAAACAGAAGGGGAAGGAGAGGTACTGGGTTTTGGTCGTACTCAGTCAGGGCAAGGCAGAACAGCCAAGACAGGGGAAGGACGTATAATCCCTGAGACGATTTATAAAACAACGTTTGAATTGCCCACCGGAACATTAAACAGCACACATAAAGTTTCTCCCAAAGAGGGTCCAACGCATAGAAATACGGGTTCGGCAAGAAACAGATATTCCTTGAGGAATGCGGAATGTATTCAGTTGCTAACTGAAGGAGAAGGGGGCAAAGATAAAGATAAGGGGATAGGTACTGGTGCAGTACTGACTCGAGTTTCACCTCCCCTGGCAACAAAAATACCCTTAAATCAACAACAAGATAGCGCGAATAAGCCGAAGAAAACTACAAGGCGAAATAAAACTTATGCAGGGAAGCCGAGAGTCACTCCATCCCTGAGGTCATACTTTAAATTAAAAGAAGCAGAACCCTCAGACATTTCAACATCATTGGGGAATCAATCTGCTGGGGGCTCTATGGCAACGATGGCAACTATGCCTGGGAGTAAGCAGACAGTGACTGAAACTAACTTAACCATCTCAAACAGATATTCTGTACTAGAACAACATGATACAGACGACACAGTTATGCCTGAGGGGGAGCATGTGGGGAGCATTTGTCGTATATCTCTCCAGGAAGTGAATGTACCTTAAATACCTATAAAACGAACGTATGCCCAGAAAAACAAGTAGACGGACAAACAAAGGAAAACTCTGTTGATGTAAGTTCAATGTTAGTCCAACTCTCAAAGGAGATAAAAGATAAATTTTCCATATCAGAGAATAATCAAATGAAAATACAGGAATCCTGTATGAATCTGGAAACTAAAATGGCTGATAAAACAGCAAGACTGACAGCAATGGAGACAGCGTTCGAGGGGCTACAAGAAGAGGTAAAGGTCAATCAAAGAGATTAAAACATTAAAAAGCAGCGAAAAGGAAATCAAGGATAAGCTGGAAGCACTAGAAAACAATTCCAGACGGAATAATTTAAGACTTCTGAACGTACCAGAAGGCTTAGAAAAGGGAATGTGAAAGACTTTGTGGTGACCGTTATCAAGGAGGCTATGCCAGAATTTCAAACTTGGGATCTGGAACAAGATATACAGAGGGCTCATAGGGATCCCTTTAGACGGGATCCAAAAAGGGACAAGCCAAGGAAAATATTAATAAACTTTCGTACTTATGTCATCAAAGAGGCAATACTTTCAGCAGCCCTTAAAGCAAAAACATTCCAAAAAGACGACTGGTCCTTTTACATAAGATCAGACATAGCCAGTACCACATTAAATCGACAGTGGGAGTTAGGGAAGCACATCAAAATTCTTGAGACACTAGGGGCAACAGCGCAATTGAAATTCCCTGCCACCGTGAAAGTCATGTGGAAGAATAAAATGTACAACTTCAGAGAAGTCAAAGAGGTTGAGAACCTGATAGACCTCATAAATAGTCAAAAAAGCACACATTAAAACCTAGAAGAAATAGGAACGCCGGAGCTTCAAGGGGTGCAATGTGACACCCCATATGGAAAAAGGGAGGGTTCCCTAGGGTGGGAGGAGGGTTTCATCAAGAAGAATGCACACTCTTACTTGTAAATAGGAGCACTGGGTGGGGAGCATTAGGGGGAAAATCCCAAAAATATCCTCATACATGACATAAATAGATATCAGAAAGAAGGGTTTAAAGAACCAAGGCGAGGGCAAAGGGGAGAAGAAAATGAATAATCTCAGAATAATATCCTGGAACGTTAATGGGTTGAGAGTGCATAAAAGAAGGCGGAAGATCTTAGAACTAATTAAATTGTCTGACAACGACATAATTATATTGCAGGAGACCCACCTACGAGAAGAGGAGTGGGGAAACATACTCAAACAAAACAAATGGATAATACATATGGTATGCTCTAGGCAATCATGTAATGTTAAGGGAGTAGCTATATTATTTAAAAAGGTGGCCAATGTCAAAATAGAAGACTGTAAAGTAGATAAAGGGGCTAGATGGGTAATAGTGGACATCAAAATAGACAAACTAGGTCTTACGTTAGTAGGATACTATGGACCCAACATAGATGACCCTTCCCCTCTTAATGAACTATATAGACATCTACTAGAATCCAAATATAACATTATTATGGCAGGAGATTTTAATATTTTACTGAATCCTCTACTTGACAGATCATCATCACAACACATCATAAGCGCACCAAAAATGAGAAAGAGCTTACAACAACTGATGAGGAGTTTAGGGCTAATAGATATATGGAGACTAAATGTTGGCAATAAAAAATTATTTACATATCAAAATAAAAAATATTCTCACGCTTCAAGAATTGATTTATTCCTGGTGAGTGAGAGATTAAGAGAAAACAACATCAAGGTCACACATCAACCAGAGCATTTGTCTGACCACGCAGCAGTGAGGCTAGAAATGTTTATGAGAGGAAATGTAACAGAAAATAGATGGACACTAGACAGAACACTTCTAGCGAAACATGAAGTGGTGGACATATTAAAAGAAGAAGTGTCCGAATTTTTTGAAATAAACTCAAACTCAGCAGCACCATACATAGTTTGGGACACTTTTAAAGCCTATCTCCGGGGGAGACTGATAAGTCAGGCTGCTTTTTATAAAAAAAGAGGAGAAAAAAAAAATTAAAGCATATGAAGACAAGATTAAGATAGCGCAGGAAACCCTCACAGGTTGCCAAAACAATGCCTCAAGGCTTGGACTACAGAACAAGTTAAATGAAGCTAAAGAGCAGTTGACAGAATTTTTGGAAGGGAAAATTAAAGAACGATGGGATGCCAGTAGAATGGCCCATTATGAATATGGGGAAGGGTGCGGGAAACTCCTCGCGTGGAAGGTAAAACAAGATCAGCTGAGAAACTAGATCAAAAAAATACAGGAGAACGGTTCCCAAATACCATGCGAGGATAACGCGAGCATAGGCAAGGCATTTGGAGACTTTTTTCAAGAGTTATACACTTAAGAGAAGAGAGATTCCCAACTAGAGTTAGATGGGTGGCTGGATCAGGATCCCCTACCTGGGATAAACACAGACTTAAAAGAAATGCTAAATCAGGAAATTACCATCCTTGAGATAGAAAAAGCAATCTCTAGTTTAAAGAGGGGGAAGGCGTCGGGACCGGACGGCATCCCTAATGAACTTTATAAAGTCTTAAAGGAGATTCTAACCCCACACTTACATAAGTTATTTAATAGTATACATAGTCACCAGGCCTCCATCCCAACCTCATGGAATGAGGCCGTAATTACTTTAATATTGAAGCCAGGGAAGGACTCGTTAAGATGCGAATCATTTAGGCCAATCTCATTATTAAACAGTGACTATAAAATCTTTATTCAAATTTTAGCGGTAAGGTTGGGCAAGACATTTGGGAGCATTATACATTCCAACCAAAAGGGTTTTATGAAAAATAGACAGTTGAAGGATTTAACACACGAATTAATCACAGCCATAGACATAGCCACTACTACAAAAACACCACTAACTGTAATCATGATAGATGCTGCTAAAGCCTTCGACAGAGTAAGTTGGCCGTTCCTGTACAGAGTCATAAAACAAAATAACTTGGGGGATAACTTCTTAAACACTATAAAAGCAATTTATGAAACACCAACAGCTAGGATAGTGGTAAATGGTTCACTTTCACCGCCGATTAAGATAGGGCGTGGGACTCGGCAAGGCTGTCCCTTGTCCCCTTTATTATTTAATATTTATATAGAACCCCTGGCCAGGAGAATCAGATCAGAAACTGGGATTACCCCTTTTAGACATCTAGATTGGGAAATAAAAACAGCTCTATACGCGGATGATTTGATGATATATACACCGAATCCTAGGACGGCATTACCACGAATAATGGAAATAATGGGAAAGTTTGGAACAATATCTGGCTACCTAGTGAATAATGATAAAACGGAAACCATGACGTGGAACGGACCAACAGACTCTCAACTAGAAAAGCCAGAGTTTAGATATTTGGGAGCTAGAATAACCAAAGACTTGAATAGTATAGCCCTCATAAATTTTAGGAGAATACAGCTGGAAACAAAGGCCTTATTGGAATCATGGATGCATCTGCCGTTATCTGTTTTGGGTAGAGCGAATTTGATTAAAATGATGATTCTCCCAAAGTTCACTTTCATCTTCAACGCTTTACCATTACATTTTAAATCAGAATGGTTGCAGAAACTGCAAAGTGATTTGACCAGCTTTGTGTGGAAAAATAAAGCGGTGAGAATAGCATGGAAAAAACTACGCAAAAAGAAAGTGGATGGGGGAATTGCCTTGCCGGATTTTAAACTATATCATTGGGCTTTCTTCTTTAAAAATACCAGGCATCTTCTTATGGACAATGTACAAAACTCGCCACCCTACTCACGGGCGTTAAAAATGGATCTCCTGGCAGAAGGAAAATTTTTCTTATTCAAATATGGTCATCCTAAATTTTTTAAAAAGATCAGGTTCAAGGTTTTGCTAGCCGCCTGTGAAGTTTGGGTACAAATCAAACGAGTCATGGGTATACGATATTACAGTAGCAAAGCTCCAATTTGGAATTCTCCAGGCACGCCAGAATGTCTCTTGGATATCCTAGCCCTCCCTTTACTGAGGGCGGGCTTGACAACTTGGGGAGATTTAATTGAAGGAAACTCTCTCATTGCTTGGGATACACTTGCCTCAAAAACAAATTACACCTTGGCAAGACTCAAATATCGCCAATTGTCAAGTTGGGCTCGAAATGAACGGCAGTTCAGCTCAGACACAGAATGGGAGGGAGAATTCATGAAAGATCAAGTATTTAAAAAGGAAGTATCCAAGTGGTACTGGATGCTAGTGGAAGCGGAGGACAACAAGCTACCTGCACCAGAGGAGATATGGAGAACAGACATACCAGACGCTGATATTCACACTTTATGGCAAGTATCATATGCAGCACTTTGGTCAAATATCAGACCTGCTCCTTTAAGAAGAAATCATCTTTTTACTCTATATAGAGCTTACTGGTCCCCAAAAAAGTTGGCCAAAATGGGAGGAGGCACGAGAAGATACTGTCCTAAGTGTGGGCTGGAAAATGCGGACGACGTGCATATGCTATGGCGATGTCCGGTAATCCAGATCTTCTGGTGCGAGGTGGGTGAGTTTGTCTCCAAAACACTAGGAATCAAAGTCCAGGTAAGCCTTGAACTTGTTATTTTTGGGAATATGTACAGAGGCAATGAAAATTATTTAGCGAACATACCTCAAGCACACTTATTATTTGCTTTGATAATTATGGCACGCAGAGAAATATGCACGAAATGGGTAACACAGTCAGCACCATCATTAAGAGAATGGATTTTATATGTTAAAAATACCTGTAGGTTAGATTGTGCCAAAGGTCTATCTAGACGGATTCAAATGTGGAGACCAATTTGGGAGATGCTTTCAGAAGAAGCCACGCAAGGGTGACTCATTAGTTGGAAAATGTATAAAGAGGAGACGATATAGTAAAGTCCAATGATTAAGGCATACTAAACTTGGCTGGAGTATAGTCAGATCGTATATAGCTCCAGATGCATAGTTTAACAAGGCCTTGGCTTCCCGGGCAGAGGCGAAGTGTGGGACTCCCCAATCAGTATGCACATAGCCCCAGCCATACGCCGAATGCCATGTATGAGGACAAAAAAAAATGTTCCTCCTGAAGTAGGGGCAGTTTAGGAAATCGAGCTTCCTGCAGAGGAAGAAGAGGAAGCCACTCTTTCAGAAGATCCATTGTCTTCCAGATCCCCAGGAAGGAAAAGGAGGGTTAGTCCATTAACTTCTTCTTCAAGCCCTCCTTCTGATGATCTAGATACCACTTGGAACCCACCAGCTCAGTCTGAGAGTGAGGCACGCCACGCGACAAGGCTAAGGAAAAGGAAGGTTCCAGAAAGCCTTCGAGTTATGGAGGAAGATGTAGAAGAGGAGGACGATGACAAGCCAGTCATCATGAAGATCACTCCCGCCCCAGTGGAGATGGAGACGACATTATTATTACCCCATCCCAAATTGCTGTGAGGGATGTGGCACGGATACCACCAACACTGGTAACACCAACACGACCTCCAGCTTCCATATTTGCATTTGCAAAGGCCCGGCAGGGACCAACATCCAGCACAACCACCACCTCAGTAGGTAGTGGTACTGTAACTGCACAGAGTCAAATTCCAGGCACACCCTCCAGTTCATCCGGCATTGCAAGTGGCACCTTCAGCAGCACAAGATAGTTCACCTCCCTAGTTTGGAACTTCTTTTCGGTCAGCAGTAAGGAGGAGAACGTTGCTATATGCTCAATTTGTCGACAAGGTGTTAGTCGGGGTAAGCTTGGTACAAACTATGGTACCGGAGGCCAAACAACCCATCTGAAAAAACACCACATGATCCAGTGGGAGGCGCACCTACTTAGCGCACAAAAAAGTAAAACTGCACCCATTGCTGTTGCTGGGGATGAAGAAGTAGAAGAATATATGATCGCGGTGGAAGGTGAACAAGAGGGAGACATTTTCTCTGGTACACAAAGTAGCCCTGTCCCCAGCAGTGTAGTGGTACCGCCCACATCCTCAGCAACATCTCAGTGGCACCGTAGTAAGAGTCAGGCTGAGACACCAAGTCAACAGAGTACCGCAATGAAAACAAGTGCGTCGTTGAGCTTAACTGGGTTCAAGAAGTCACCTGCATCAGCTGCACCAGAAAGGAAAAAAATCCAGCCTACCATTGTCAGCATGCTTAGGTCGGAGGGGCAGTACGAACGCAACCACCCAACGGCACGTTTTTACAATGCAAAGCTGGCTAAAAATGTTAGCGCTGGACCTTCTCCCTTTTTCTTTTGTGGAAGGGGTGGGTTTCCTTGAATTTGTGACAGCCATCTGCCCAAAATGGAAGGTTCCCAGCCGGTCCTATTTCGCCAGAGTTGCTGTTCCAGCACTACATCACGACGTGCTGGAATTGCTTTGCAGCAGAGTGCTGTTCACAATATCCACCTGACAACAGACATGTGGACCAGTTGCCAATCCACTAGTTACACGTGCATCCCTGCACACTGGATCTCTTTTGTGGGGGTTGGTGGGGGTTAGAGAAAAGGTATCTGCAGTGTTAGACCTGGCATTTCTTGGCGTGGTTACCCCTGACGTTTTGCCTCTACCTCCTTTATTTTGATGCTGTGATGGATTGCGTTTTACTGGCTTAGGTGCTTTGGGCACTTTGCCACTGCTGATCAGTGTCAAAGTGCAAGTGCTCCCTGTATAAAGTGTTATGGTAATTGGTTGTCCATAATTGGTATGTTTGCCTTACTAGTAAAGTCCCTAGTAAAGTGCACTATGTGTGCCAGGGCTGGTAATGCAAATGCTACTGGTGGGCCTGCAGCACTAATTGTGCCACCCACACAAGTAGCCCTAAAGAGAGAACTCAGGCCTGCCACTGCAGTGCCTGCACGCAGTTTGCTAACTGCCATGTTGTCCTGACAAGTGCACTCACTTGCCAGGCCTTACCCTTCCCTTTCCATGCACATCAGACACCCCTATAGTAGGCCCAAGGTACCCCCTGGGCAGGGTGCAGTGTCTGTGAAAGGTAGGACATGTACTGAGGGGTGTACCATGTCCTAACAGTGAAATACTCTCCATTTCGTTTTTCACTGTTGCAAGGCCATCTTGCCCATAGGACAGAATGGGGAAGGCTGTGTAATATGTTTCCAGCCTATCTTCCCATAGGCTTAAGATGGAGAGGTGAAGTTTAGTGTGCCTGAACTCACAATTGAAAAACACATCTTTTTGTGAAGGTGGTTTTTGAATTGTGTGTTTAGAAACCACGCTTTTAAAAGTGTCTGTTTTTTTTGTTCTAACAATTCTGTGTGTCTCTGCCTGGTTGTGGATTGACTGGATTTGAATGTGATAGGATCTGGGAAATGTCTTGACCCAGGGGAGGGGTAGGTGAGACAGCAACAGGCTGACCTGCATCTGGAGTGTAGGGTGGAGGAGTAGCCCCCTGGAGGTGAAGAGGCCTGGGCTGCTGCCCCCTCCTGCTGAGTGATTGAGGAACCAGACCCCCACTATCAAAGGAAGAAGGTGCCGCTGGCAGGAAGACACCCAGAACTGGTTTGGACAGGGGTCTGTGCCCCCTGAACACAAAGACTTCAAAGACATTTAGGGGTATAACTATGAGAGCTGAAGCCCCTGAACGTTGGACTGATCAAGACTGAAAAGGATTGAAAATACTTCGTGGTCAATAGGAACCTCTGCCAAGGAAGAACAGCTGAAGAGACTGAAGAGAAGGACTGACCCTTGCTGTGTGTTCTGGGGCTGCCCTGCAGTTTGCTGATTTAACTAAGGAGAGGCTAAGGGACTTTGCTGTGTGCTGTGTTCCCCTGCTTGAAAGGACTTTGCTATGTGTTGTGTCTTGTCTCCTAGGGCCCGCGGAGAGCTGGCTCCCTGTTGTGGAAACTCAGGAACATCAAAGTTTCCAAGTGTGTCTCAGCGGCGCTGTGTGCTTGTGCTTTTTGCAGCCTGAGACCTTCGTAAGCATTGCACCAGGACTGTGTGGCCCGAAACCCATCCGAGTCTCAGCGACGCTTTGTGCGTGTGCAGCCTGAGACTGCCGTGGGGTCCATGGTACTGGTTGGAGAGTGCCCCGTGACTGCAGTTCCCCCGCAGCGTGAATCATCGTCCACGCTGCTGTGTAGCTGTTTGTGGCCCGAGCCGTCATCGTAACTGAGGCTGCGGATCAAGATCGCCGCCGGCCCGAGCCACAACGTGCTGAAGTATTTCGTAAAGTTAAGGAAGTCGTGAGGTAATCGTGATCGTTGTTCGCAAGAGGAATCTGCCCAAGATCGTCAGCAACGGAGAAGGCAGCACCGTAACCTGTCCGGCTACAGCGTCGCCTTGCATCGGAGCTGCGTCATCGGGAGCGCCCAGCAGGACGTCCGACGAGCGGGAAGAGAGAGAGAGTGAGGCAGCGCATCCCCCAGGTAAGGCTTGGACTCCGGTCGGGAGCTGCAAGCGTGTGTGGCCTGGGGAGGCGCAGGAGGAGTACCGGAGTGCTCCCGCCTCTCTCCCGCTGCATCGCGTTAGACGCGCTGAGTCCTCGAGCGGCCAGGACCTGCCCGGCAGTACCGGGGCCGCCCTCGGAAGTTCAGGACTGTTGTCTGTGGTTGGGGCCTAGTGGTGCCCGCGCTAATCGCGTCGATTGGCCTGGTATTATTCCTGCATTACGAACTGCCTGATTCCGTGCATTAGGGATTGTATTATTCCTGCATTACGAACTGCCTTATTACGTGCATTAGGGATTGTATTATTCCTGCATTACGAACTGCCTAATTACGTGCATTAGGGATTGTCTTATTCCTGCATTACGAACTGCCTTATTACTTGCATTAAGGAGTGCGTTATACTTGCATTACGAACTGCCTGATTATTTGCATTGAGGATTGCATTATTCTTGCATTACGAACTGCCTGATTACGTGCATTGAGGATTGCATTATTCTTGCATCACGAACTGCCTGATTACTTGCATTGAGGATTGCATTATTCTTGCATTACGAACTGCATTAGTCTGATAATACAAACTGTAGTACGAACTGCATAGCATTGCATTAGGACTGCATTTGAACATCGTGAACTGCTCATTAATACCGCAAGAACCTACAAGTGTTTGTTGGCCTAATAACCGGCAAAGTGAAATATTACGAATACGCATACGTTGGATTTTTATCGTTTGATCTTACCGTATTTTTCTGCTTGATAAAGATGCCGCTATTTTCATACATCAGTGTGGTGTCCATTTGTGGTGTTCTCACTGTGTCGCTGGGAGTGTGGTTGCAAATACTTTACACATTGCCTTGAAGATAAGCCTGGCTGCTCGTGCCAAGCTACCAGGGGATGAGCAGGGGTTATCAACGAGGGTGTCCCTCCTTTTCCTGACTAGAAGCAAGGGTCCCTATTTGGACTAAGGTCACTGCCTCAGCCAACTAGAGACCCCCAGTTCTAACATGGTGTTGACACTGCTGAGATTTTTAATGCCACTCGGAAACATGCAACTGTAGCCATGTTCGCCATGGAGAAATCTCATACTGCTGCAAACATTTTGGAAGAGTTTAACAGCAAGGTCTGTGAATGGCTGCGCCCAAGAGGGCTTAACATTGGTTTTGTTGCCACGGACAATGGCAGTAATATAGTTAGGGCCATGTACGATGGTGGCTATTTCAGGATCCTGTGTTTGGCGCACTGCATTAACATTATTGTTCAAGACTTTCTGAAAAAAGAAGACTGAGTCAGCAACTTACTGACCACTTGCAGAAGAATATGCACACATTTCAGCCATTCTTTTAAAGCCCGGAAGCAGCTGAGGATCATTCAACGTGAGCATAGAATGCCAGTCAAAGAACTCATCCAGGAGGTGCCAACATGTTGGAACTCAACTTATTACATGCTTTATCATCTGTTTGATAAGTACAGACCAATCAATGACTATGTCATGCAAAGAATAGGGGATGCGACTGTGAAAGGCATGACCGTACAGATGGACCAATGGGGCCTAGTTAAATGCCTGACAGAGATGCTACTTCCTTTCAAGCTCTTCACACGTGAAGTCAGCAAGGAGGACTGTACTATGGGCCAAGCTATCAAATTGTTGCACATGCTAGAGCAACAGCTGAAGGAGGTGTCTGAATCGTACACAGGTGTGGAGGAAAAAAATGAAGCATATGAGTTGGTGGAGAGCTTATCCCGTCGCTTAGCTGAAAATACAAGGGTGCAAACTCGCATTGTTTCAGAAAAACATTACATTTGTGCCACAATTCTGGATCCACGGTACAAATCGGCACTGAACACTAAGACATTAATTCCTTTTTCAGAAGTGGATGTTGCCCAGTACAAAACTTGGATAGCTGAGGCAGCCAGTGAAAATGAACGGCTGGTAATTAAAGGCCCGCTACTCAAACCCACAACAAGTACTGCAGCAGGGCATCCGGCGTCAAGTTCAACTTCAGAGCCTGAGGGCAGTGCGTTTGGCTCACAGCGGTCACCAACACTATCGACAACAGCAAGAACCGGATCATCAGCCCCAGTAAAATCGGCACAGGATTGGTATTTACAGCACAGGCTTGTTAGGTCCAGTGCTGATGCAAAGGCAAAAGAGGCCTAGCAAAGTGGAGCACCCCTGAACATTGAGTGGATTGTCCAGGCCTAGCTGGATGACCCAACAGAGGTCTACATTGATCAAAACCCATTGCTGTATTGGTATGGGAAAAGGGGCCACTGGCCAGTGCTCAGCAGGCTGGCGATAAACTATCTGGCTTGCCCTATCGCAAGTGTCTCTTCTGAGCATGTTTTCAGTGCTGCTGGTGCCATTGTAACAGTGAAAAGGACTTTACACCACCGAATTACAAAATACGTGAATCAACGCAGGAAGATGAGGACAGCGACTTAGGTGACGGAAGTAGTGTGTTAGATGATTACCTACTTCTGGTTGAACCACCAGAGTTTGAGGACGAGCTATACTTCCCTGACAACTAGGCTTTGAACTTCTTACTTTCTTTCTTCCTTATTTACTTTTATTTGTGTGTGTCTCTGTCTTTCTGGTTCGAATCACAACAAATCCATCACCACCGTCTTCTAGTCTTTTTATTGCCATATTGGAGTTGCAGCTGTGTGCATTTAACTTAAGTCCACTCGTCCGAGTCCTGCTCCATCCTCGCCCTAAATCCATTTTCCTCAAGCCAGATGATGATTGGATGGAGAATAGTACAAGAAATGTTGCCTCGTCGAGTCCCTCCAAAAGAAGTGGAACATGATGACTACTATAGCTATCCTCCTTTCCGAGCTGAGAGAGACTGCCCCTTAACTTAAGATGAGAAGGAACAGGTAATGATGGCATGCATTGGACACTGACTCTGAGTGATTGGTGTTTGTGTTGTTGTTGTTTGTTGTGCATGAAGTGAATTCATTGTGTACTATTATTTAATCAACACACTAAAAGTGACTCAAGTCAATGTTTCCCTTCTTGTTGTTTGATAACAAAATTGTACTTCTACTGCAGGCCGATCCATTGCATTTTTGAATATGGAATCTGGACTCACTCGGTACACTGCATACTGAGTTGGATAACACCATGATGATGACCACAATGACATAATATCTTCGCAATCAGTCAGTAGGGTCAGAGATGATTGATGGAATAACTCGGGGCGTTTCATGAGTGACATAAAAGGTAAACAAGTCAACAACAACCACAGCAGACCTACATGTCTGTGTAGTGGTGGAGTCGAGTCACGAGTGTAGTAGTGGTAGTATGACTGACAGCTGTGCATGCCATTGATTTAGTTACTTACTTTGGAAAATGCTATGTTGCTGTATATGTGACATGTGTGCTCTGTCTGGCTCAGTCAAAATCTAAGCGAAGTGGAGGTTGGGTGGGCGCCGTGGGCCTGCTCTGTCCTGTTGCTGTTGTAGGTTAATGCTGGAAACAGACAACAGAGTAGACATGATTTAGCCATGCCGCTCTGAAAGTGTTTGCACTCCTCCGTAATTTATGCTTTTTTTTTCTCCTTGATTTTTAAATATCCCTTTTGTTTTTCCATCTTATCTACACTTACAGGCTGGCCTTTACCCTGTGCCAAACAGAGAAAAACAACTCACACTCACCTACCAATCCGCATCCGCCAGGCAGGCAGTGGCACCCAAGATTGACGGACGCAGCGTCCATGGAAGGGAGGACCAAGAGGAATGCCGAGATGCAACTCCCCAATTTGACCAGGATAACATACAGTAACACTTTAGTATCAACATTCATCATCTTTTAGATAATTTGATTCATTTTTTCTCTTCAATCATTACAACTGTGTGTTGTTGTTGTTTGCTCTCTGCTTATAATTGATCCCTACAGCTATTTTTTAATTTTCTTTGCTAGCTTTAAAAAGTAAGCCCGGTACAACAGAAGTAAAAATGTATGTAATTTGGGTCTCTCTGAGGGCAGACAGGCATGGCAAATTGCATAATAATAATAATATACTGCTGCCCTGTACTGTCTACTAGTCTAGTTAGTAAGTACTACTTATCATTAACCATCAAGTCATCATCATCATGCATGCATTTCCTTTTTCTCCCTTAACAGATTTATGGATATGATGGTCGTCTGCCAAGATTGTGTTTTGTTGTTTGTCCATGCATAGTGTTTTTCTTTGTCAAACCTTTCCCCAAACCCCCCTTCCCAACCATTCATCAAACCCTAACCCTCTTCCCCCGGGCTGTGAGATTTATATTGAGGTGTGACTAAATTAAATGTACACCAATAATTGATCACAGGCTTGCTGGGGCGGATGTGGTGAAAGCAACACTAATTCAATTTTAAGGCAGGGCGAGGATCTTCTTCTGCTTGCCCACCCATGCTCAGTATATTTGCAAGTCAATTGTTTTTCCAAAGGAACCTAATCCATCATAATTAATTGCCGGCATCGATTGGATTCATCATCCTCCTACACAGCACTAAAGGTTACGCTTGTGTCGAGTGACTCGACACAACTACAGTTTGTAACTTGTTGTACTAGGCTATCCCCGCCACCCTTATGTTTTATTTTACTTTAGCATTGCTAATCAGCAATATTATTATTGTTTGGCAGTCTTCTTGTGTACTGTACTGTACTTCGTTCTACTACTCCTCCCAGAGTCTCTCTCAGGCGACTGACTGTCTCATTTCTTTTTTTGCAAATGCTACTGCCAGTGTCTACTACTACCACCACAACCATGGCATCTTGGGAAACCAAACCATCATCGCCATGCAGCCATCGCTCTGCCTAAATTAAACATCAATCACAGGTAAGAGAAGAAGTTTGGGGGAGGTATAATTAATAATGGGAATTAATTAATTAATTCAACACCTCTTGAGTCCTCCTGTTGCAGAATGCAGACTAGGAGGAGAGACTGACAGTACTAGTAGGACAAGTCACTCAGTGAGGGGTACCGCATCTATCTGTTTGTGTGTTACAAAATCGGCAGATTATTTAAATCGAACACTGGCTGCGGCCCTGCAGCCGCAAGGAAACCGTGTGACATAAAACAGTAACCCCCCCACAAAACATTAACATCGTATGTAAAGTTTAAGTATAAATATAATTTAATCCCCTAACAAAAATAAACTATGTAAAAAATCCCACAACACCTGACCCACCCCTCTCCCTAACCCCAACCAATGTCCAACAAGAAAAAGTCCAACCAATGTCCGGTGAATAAAACCCCAACGCCCAATTCCCACCCACCAAAAAAAGGAATAAAAAAGGGGCAATCCAACAGGGTCTTTCTTATCGGCGGGCTCTGAGTCGCTTGTCCACCAGGACCTTTACCCGCTCCTCTAGGCGTGCCATTCGGAGGAGCATGCAGCACTTGAATGCCCTACAATTGCATCCACAGGGGGGGCAGCAGTGTTGGATGAAGTAGTGCGGCGGCAGGTGGCTGCCTGACCGCGGCGCATACCACTGGAGGGGCCTGGGCCTGGCTGGGGCCCGGGGAATTGGAGGAGGCTGCAGCTGCTGCCGCCTCCTCCTCCTCAGCCAGAACCACCAGCCGCCGGTATTCAGTATGGATGGCCTCCAGCTTCCGGCGCCAGGCCATGGCTGCCAACTCCTTCCTGTCCGGTTTCAATTTTCCTTTGGAAGGAGTAGCTATATCAAGAAGAAAAAAAAGACTATTGTAACAATATACTCTTAGCAAAACAGTAAAACAAATTAATTCTACACATAGTGGCACAGTAGCACTAGCAAGCACAGTACATAACATTTGTGGTATGTATCTATCCTCCCACTTCCTCGGCCTCTAACATTTGTGGGAGTTTCAGGCATTATACTAGCACTATGGACTCGAGTACACAGTACACCAGTCTTCTTCTTCTCTCTTGTCTAGCGAAATTACGCAACCTTGTTGTAGCAGGCATGCCAGCTCAGTCAGCTTGCGCCCAAGATAAACAAACTCGTGACGCAGACTCACGTTAGTTTTATTTACTACTGTCTGCAGGTGGGGAAGCTGACTACACAATCATCGTATTTTTCTATTACGGGTGGCACTGGCCATACTCTGTTACATCAAGGGCAACTGCTCAATTTCACTTTCACCCTGCCCTGACTACTACAAAAAGGCAGATGATATCTGATCCAAATGATCATTGCTTATATATGGGATGACATGAGGTACTTTGTTTTGATTGATTGTGTAAACAATAAACATGCAGCCGATAGGCCACCCATGGCAGGCTGACACAGTCGAAAATAAATTAACATAGGTAGGGAGTGGGCCTCGGAGTCGGAGGGAGGCGCTTGATAACAACATACATACACAATATATATGCTGTGCTTGCAAATTACTGTGAGTCAAGGGTGTATTCTGAAAATACAACTTCTATTCTCCTTGGCTTTGCTACTCTGGCGCGGTTTCTTTTATATTCTCTTCAAACTAAGACTCTTCATCCAGTGACAGTCTCCACCTATGCTATCTATGATGAATACCATCCAGGCATCCATCCATTCAAAGTAAACATGTCTATCATTCTTCTTAATCTCTCAACAAACCTTAGTTTGTTTCACCAACAACAAACAGTTATTCTTTTTTTTTAAACCACCACCCATGCGTCCTGTCTTCCTTGCTTGCCTTGGCTTTGAGTTTGACCCATGAAACACCCCGGAGGATTCTTGCTATCCACCCATACAGTTTCACCCACCCAGGCAGGCATCTTTTCTTTCACCTTCCACCCATCCTTCAACCACCCATGGATCTGATTCCTATCAGCCACCTATGTATGCATCCCGCGTATCCTTCTCTGCCAGTCATAAATATTACATCTCGCCCATCCTTCCACCTTCCACCCTTCTTTCCCTTTTCGTTCAACCCATCCATCAAGGTCATCTGATCTGACTCTTAGGGCCCGATTCTGATGCGGGTTGGAAAAGCTTCCCGACCGAGGGCCTGATTCTGATGCGGTTAGGAAGGCCTCCTAACGGCATTTGCTCCTTCCAAATCGGATCGGGAACGTGTCTTCCCGACCGAGGGCCCAATTCTGATGCGGTTAGGAACAAATGTTCCCATTGAAGTCAATGGGAGTTCAACCAAATCGTATCTGGAAGCATCCGGATGCATCCTACTCCGCCGGTCGGACTTTCCCGATCCGAGTGTGTCGGACACCATTTCCCAACCGATTCGGTCGGGAAGCTTTTCCAACCCGCATCAGAATCGGCCCCTTAGTCTTCTCCATAAAACGTTCACAGCTGAGTTGAAGTCAGAAAGAAGAGGCCATTAGTTACTCAACTCCCTCCGCTAATGCTATTGCTAATGCTAAGTAAAGGGTGTCTTCTTCAACCGTTGTTCACAACAACTTAGTCTCTCTCAACGGTACAGTGTACACCCTTGCAACGAGTGTAATGTCAATAAGTAAGGAATAAAACTTACCACCACCCGCCACTGCTGCTGGCTCACCCCCTGCAGCTGGCGCATCTTCTGCTCCCTCCTTACAGGCCGCGTCGCCTTCGCCGCTGTCCCCGGCACTGGTGGTCGGTGCGCCTAAAAAAAACATTACACATTTTTTAGATGTCATATACACCCCCCCTATTTATTCTTTTTCACTAGCAAGATTGAAAAAAAGTTAATACATACATATACAACATACATCACTAGTACAAATTGGGTACTAGAGTAGAGTAGACTAGTAGTAGTATGTCGTATCCTATCAAAAATAGTAAAATATCTGGTTGGGCATTTTGTGGGTGGGAATTGTCGAAAAGCCTCAAGATTAAGAAGACTAGAAGAGGACAACCCAAAGGACTGGACTCAGTGGCTACAGCTATTGGTGAATCTGAGTTTTAAAACCTTTTAAATAAAGAGTGGCCAACTGGGCAAGCTTAGCTACAGACAGACTAATAGTAGTAGTACAGAGAGTCATAGCAGAGGCAGTTAGAGGCAGGGATAACAAGAATTTAGAAACAGATAGTCTAGATCGAAGAAGAATTGGTAAAAAATAGAATTAGGAAACGGAAATAATAGTTCGGAAAAAATAAGGTGCACTAAAAGTTAGGGAAGTATAATTATTAATATTAACAACAGGAGGACTTACTGGGGCCAGCAGCAGAGCCCTCGGTAGAGGAGCGGTCCTGGCCGGCATCTTCTGCAGCTCCTCCCGCCGACTCCAACGACCCCGTCTTCTTGCCCCTGGGTGCTGCTGATCATGAAAGATATAAGAAAGAAAGAGACAAACATTAATGATTGGTGTGAAACAAATAAAATATTTTTAAAAACGCTCCCAAAAAATTTATGGAAACAACAATTGCAATAAAATTGACCTATCTAATCTGGTCGACTAGTAATATCGCGGGATTCGCGGACCGTCTAGTTATTATTTATGAACACTAATCCAGTGTTCCATTCTGATTCCAGAATACTAACTAAGCCTAAGTACCACCTGACCTAGCCCACCTATTCCAGACGGGCCAATTGTTCACTAAATCTGCATTTCCATTTATTTTAGTCCTCAAAAATGCATAGATGGAGGACACATGCATACATTTTTGCATACACCAAATTGTTGGTTGGTTGCTGCTGATGTTCTGCTAGTGCTAAGCCTACTACCACTCACTAAACAAACTACAAAAGGTTCTACTAAGGACTGGGGTAAGCAGCACTCAGAAGCACGTGACGTAACAGAGGATGCGTCACGCAGACCGCTAAAAAATTACCAACTAATACTAATAAGTAACTAAACCTATCAATCCACCACTATCTCTTAGTGACAGGAGGACAAAGGAAGGACTAGAGTCTCTCTAGCATTACGTAACTTAAGTTCTCTAAAGTAAACTCTTACATAATCAGCCCAAGCGAGCGCAAAGTTGCAAATAAGTAAGATAAGTAGCGCCGAGCACCTGTGGCATAACAATCACAGAAGATTTTTAAACGTAATTTACCTGCAATGTAAGCAGCAGCATTCTTGCTATTCGGAAAAAAATTATATTTGCAATATATAACACAGAGCAGAAGAACACAAAGTAGTAATATTATATAGCTACTCACCAAGCCCCGGGACCTCAACTCCTAGCAGGTCCAGCAGGTCCTGCTCCCGGTCCAGGATATCGGACCACCGGTGCGTAAGCTGGTTATGGGTGCGCCGGACCCCAGAGCAGCGAAACACTGCCCGGCGAACCCTTACCCACTGCTGGTGATGCTCCCGGAGCCCGTACCCGGACCCAGGCCTGCCGCCTGCTGCCAGGGTTAAGGGGAGGTGGGGCTGCACAAAAAAAAACAAGTGGGGCCACCTCCGCCTCTCCAAATAAGGCCAGTGCCTGCACCCATTTTGGGCGCCGCCTTCCGCAAGGAAGGCGGCTGCGGCTACGACGAGCCTTGCCCTTTGCCATGGTTCTGGTAGTCGGGGGGGCGGAAAAGAAAAGGTAGGAATTAAGAAAGTAAGTAAAAGAAATGAAAAAAGCAAGCAATAGAAAAAGAGTGAAAAAGTAGTGAAAAACACACAAAAAGTAGAAAAAAACTCAAAATATAGAATCAGGAAAATAGAGAGATAGATAATAAATAAAAAAGATCAAAAAATAGTTTCCAGAAACAAAGGATTGAAAAGATAGAGGGAGGATAGAAAAGCAGGGCCAGAACCATAGCAAAAAAGTGAAAAACAAGATGGCGACCGCATGGGCAAGTTCGCGCGATATTTCCCCGCCCGAGCACGCAAAAAGCGTCGCGAACAAGAAATACGCATTCCCGAACAGGAAACACGCATCGCGAACGGGCGGGAACACGCAATACGCGTTCCAGTACAGGAAATACGCATCGCAAATGGGCGTGACAAGTGAAAATCAAGATGGCTGCGGCCATTGGCGACCGCATGGGCAAGTTCGCACAATATTTCCCCCCCGAGCACGCAAAAAGCGTCGCGAACATGCAATACGCGTTCCCGAACAGGAAACACGCATCGCGAACAGGCGGGAACACGCAATACGCGTTCCGGAACAGGAAATACGCATCGCGAACGGGCGGGACAAGTGAAAAACAAGATGGCCGCGCCCACTGGCGACCCCATGGGCAAGTTCGCGAGTTATTTCCCCCCGAGCACGCAAACAGCGTCCCGAACACGCAATACGCGTTCCCGAACAGGAAAAACATATCGCGAACGGGCAGAACAAGCAACTCCGTGTGGTCGCGGAATTTCGCGGAGCTCGCGGAGCTTGTTTACCACTTTGCGGAACTCAGCATAGCGCAACTACGCGAACTCCGCCCAGGGTTAGTGTAGATAAGCCTTCCAGCGAGTATTTTTTTTTTAAAGAGCCTTGTATTGAAATGAAATGTAGAATTGGAAAAGCTGATTCACCACGCCTCCTCCCAAAAACCATTACCAGTGTAAAAAAAAATGCAAATGCCGTTATCTGAGCGCATTTGTCTTTGCACGCCAAATAAGGGAAAAGAAACAAGCACAGAAAAATCACCAAAACAGGACGGCAAGCTCAATTACTATAGCGTGAAAATGCACGCCTTGGCAAAGAGGGCAGCGGGAATAGGAGGGAGTAAAAGAAATAGTACCGGTATTAACGCGTACGGTGACTTATCAAGGAGACTAAATCTGTACTTGAGCGGTGCTCCCCAGGTAGAAACGGAAGTGTTCCATCGGGTGCGTGATCCAATTAGGAGGCTGGAAACATGAGGGACTCTGGTGTCAGCGTATGGCAAGCAGCAGGCGGGATATCACTCGGTAGAGTAGTTACAGCAGGTCTTGCAAAGCGCATGCGCGCTGATGCTCGACCTAAAAACAACTGAGCTGGATGAGCTACATTCAGTCAACATTTGTACCAGACACACACATATACATAGCAATAGATATAGCAATCCTGATGCACACAGATGATCAGACATACATAGCTGATGAATGGACGGAACAGTGCGCAGATGGATGAATGTGCAGAAAAATAGGTGGATGGGTGGAAGAGATTTGCATTGAATGATTGTGCAGGTGGATAGACAGGAACGTGTGTGAACCGATGGATAAATTATGGTGTATGGATGAGTATATCTTTCGATAAGATGGATATATGCCTAAATTGACACTAAAGACTGCATACTACTAAAATAACTACAAGAAATGTCTAGTTCCTCTCCCACCATTTCTCAGTCTAAACTAAGATTATCACCTTCGTCTAGGTCTAAGATCCTTATGGGCCTAACATTAACACTGCTGCACAACCTAACCAGGGTCTCTCGAAGTTAATTAGACCCCCATCCCCCTAAAAGAACATCACTGGCTCCCATTTTTCACCTCCATCACCTTCACCTTCTGCTACTTGCCTAGAAAGTGGTATACTTGTACATTTCACCATGTTGAACAAGCAACAGCACAATCTCTGTGAGCTGATACTCCCAGAAGTAACTTCATCAGGCTTTAGAACAGAAGCGTGAGGAGAAGAAAGACACCAAAAAAAGTAGTGTCCCAATCACTGCACCAGCAGTGGAAGGACCTTAATAAAGTTGAAGCTATCAGTTCTTGGTCCATTCTACTGCCGATAGTAGAGGAAATAAAGATGGCTGGTGCTGCCCAATTAAAAGACATCAAATGAGAGTGACAATGAAGCCCATGAATGGTAAGCAATAAGTAGGCTCCAAGCTCCATATTCAAGACAATATTTCTCACAAGTAAGAGCACATGGGCAAGTGCACAGGCGCTCATGCAGGCAAGACCTGAAAGTGCAAGAAGGAGAAAGCTAAATTTCACACTTTATCATTCTATGCTCTAGGATGTGGAAAATGCTACCCCTCCAAATCTGCCAGGTGTCCTAACTCCTGCTCCTCAAAGGTCTCTTCCCCACAAAGCAGCCCAGGCTCCAGTAAGTTTAACAATTATTAACATTTATTTCAAGGCCTACTCAGAATTCTTACAGGTGTTTTGCAAGGGATTAAAGAGGTGCACTTTTATTCTCAAAAGGTGTGTTTTATTCTCAAAAGATCGTGATTTATAAAACAGAATTTCTTATGCTCAGGCAATTGATTTGATATTACTATATGTAGAGGAGGCTGACATTACCTTCACATGAAGCTGTTGTTAAACAAATGTCAGTCATGAACTTTAGACTGGAAGTAGAAAAACTCAGTCAATGACCAACACTATAAGACAACTCCACAGCCCAAGCTGACGATGAATGTAAGTCGCATTGAAAGGGAGCACTGATAGATACTTGGAACACAGCTATATTATGTTATGTTAGAAAAACGTATAGAGTACAACCCAATAGATTCTTGGCACTGTGACAACCAGGAGAGAAAGATGAGAGGGGCCAGGTTAATCAAAACTTGCTTATTTATTTATTTTGTGTTTTATAGAGCGCGAACTTGACCCGTTAGGGTATCAGAGCGCTTTACAGGATTAACGAGTTGTATACAAAAGACTTAGAAGGGGGGTGGAAACATTTGAGTTAAAAACAGGTACATACATTTACAAGAGCGAAAGGTCCAAGAGCCTAAGGGTGGGATGCCCGGAGGTGCCGGGTGGATAGCATCTGGTTAGTCCAAGGTGTGGCAGTAATAGGATATAAAACAAAGTCGCTTAGGTGAGTGCAATGCAAGAATTAAGAGAGGAATTTGCCCGTTAGGAAGGATTTGGCCTCCTTTTTAAATCGTGCCAGAGACGGAATTCTTCTAATGGCGGGCGGGAGTGAGTTCCATATTCTTGGTGCAGCCCCAGAGAAAGCCCGATTGTAAGTTTTTTTCTTTCAAAAGCGCGGAGGCTGGAGCAAGAGGTCTCTGGCGGACCGGGAGTTTCTGGCTCCTCCGGATACCACGAGTTTCTGGGCGAGAAATGCAGGGGATTTGGTGTATAGAGCCTTGTGAGTGATACAGCCAGTTTAAGTTGGATTCTGGCCTCAAGAGGAAGCCAGTTCAGAGCTTCCAGATGTGGTGAGATGTGGTTGAATTTCTTTGAACCTGTTAGGAGTCTGGCGGCAGCGTTGAGGCAGGCTTTTAAGGGGGCCAGGGAGATCTTGGATAGACCCGAGAGGGTAGAGCATCCATATTCGAGTCTGGCGATGACTAGTGCCTGGACTGCCATTTTTAGGTCGGGAGTGTCGAGGAAGGGTTTCAGTTTTCTTAGATAGCTCAGGTGAAATCTGGCGGTTTTGACCATCGAGTTGATGTGGTCACGCATGTTCAAACTGCAGTCTAGGGTTATTCCAAGGGATTTGGCAGAGTCCACTATGGTCGGTGGGCAGTTTAAGGCTGTGATCGCCTTAGTCCATTCCTGAATGTCAAGGTTGGGTTTGGGTGGGGAGATTAAAAGAAATTCTGTTTTTTTTGCGTTTAGTTTGAGCTGGTTAGAGGTGAGCCATTGGACAGTCAGCTTCAAGGCCTCATTCAGGGAAAGAATCTCCTCAGGAGAAGAGATTTTGATGTAGATCTGGGTGTCGTCGGCATACATGTGGTAGGAGATGTTGGCGGTGCGTAGTACTTCTGCTAGCGGTTCGAGGTAAAGATTGAAGAGGGTAGGGGACTGGGTTGATCCTTGGGGGACTCCGACCGTAATCGGAGAGGGAGCAGACAAGTTACCGTTGATTAGGAATCTCTGAGAGCGGTTCTGGAGGAAGGACCTAAACCATTCGAGAACGGGGCCATCCAGTCCCATCCTGAGTTTGAGGCGTTCGAGGAGTTTTTCGTGGTTGACCGTATTGAAAGCCGAGGATAGATCTAAGAGGATTAGGAGACATGTTTTGCCTTGGTCAAGGGCTTGGAGGGCATCAGCCACGATGTGGAGAATGGTGGTTTCAGTGCTGTGCCCAGGCCTGAACCCGGATTGGAAATCGTCTAGCAGGTTGAAGTTGGTGATGTGTTGGCTCAACTGCTGTTGCACACATTTCTCCAGAACTTTAGCGAGGAGTGGGATATTGGATATAGGTCTAAAGTTGTCAGGGGAAGCAGGATTCAGCGCAGGTTTTTTTAAGATGGGATGACTTGTCCGGCTTTTAGAGAATCAGGTATCGACCCCTGAAGAAGGGAGGCGTTGATTATTGCAGTCCAACTAGGAATGATAGATTGGGAGGCGGCGGCTAAACAGTTAGAGGGGAGTGGGTCATTAAAGTGGTTGTTTGGGTTTAAGGAGGATAGAATTTTCGAGACGGAATGGTCGTCATAGACTTTGAAGTTGGACCAGTGTGCTTGGTTTTTTGGGTGATATCAGGGGGGGGCAGCGCGGAGAGATGAGGCAGTTCCGGAGGGGGTTGGGAGTAGGTAGCGGACCTAAGTTCGTTTCCTAGGGCAGTAATTTTGTCAGAGAAGAAGGAGGAGAATTCCTTGCATGTCATTAGGGATTTAGGGGTTTCTTTGGAGGTTTTAGCCAGTTTGTTAGATCGGTGTTTGACCATTTCGAAGAGCTTGCGAGGTCTGTTCTTGGCGTTACCCAGTTCTGATCTGAAGAATTCTTTTTTAGAATTGAGGATGTTCCTATTATAGGCATTTCTGGTCTGGCGGAGAAGTTTTAAATGGGAGGCTGAGGGGTGCTGTCTCCAGTTTCTTTCAGTCTGCCGGATGGTTCTCCTTTCATTGTTGAGGGATCCGTTGAACCAGGGGTTTCTGTCTTTGATTTGGGTTCTTTTTAGCTTTAGCGGCGCAAGATCTTCAAGAATGTTAGACATAGTCGTGGTATAGTGTTCTGTGAGGTTGTTGACCGTTGGGATATATGGGGGGGGGAGGTCAATCTCGCAGCGTGCAGCCAGTTTCCCGGGATCAAGGTTCTTAGTGTCTCTAACCCAATGTTTTGGAATCACAGGTTGCGGTGCCCTTGTCTTGTGGGTGCCAGGTAAATGGAAGGTAATAGCGTGGTGATCAGACCAGTCGCATGGGTCTATAGAGATAAGCTTGACCGCTGATTCCTTAGCAATGATCCAATCTAGAGTGGCGCCTTTCGAGTGTGTTGGGAGTGTGCAGGCTTGGGTAAGGGCTTGGTCAGCCAGGAAGTCTTTGATGGCTTTGACCTGAGGGTCCTTGAGGTTGTTCCAGTGCAGATTGAAGTCACCGAGGAAAATGTCTTTAGAATTGGAGGAAACCTTGGCTGTGATGATTTCCATGAGGTGGTCAGTGAAGGTGTCATTTATTAGGCCTGGGCGGTAAATTCCGTTCCGCTCACGGAATTTGCGGAATTTGGGTAATTTCGCGTTCCGCGGAGAACGCGGAATTACCAAAAATTCCGCGATCCGCGGCTTCGCGGATTTTTTTTCTTGTTCGCGCTTTCAAAATGCGTGTTTGCGAGATATTTCTTCCCGAGCACGCAAACAGCGTTCGCGAACAGGAAAAAAGCACCGTGAACGGGCGGAACAAGCAATTCTGCGTGTTCGCGGAACTTTTGCGTGCTCGCAGAGATTTTTTACCGTTTCGCAGAGCTTTGCGTAGCGCGACTACGCAAATTCTGCCCACCCCTATCATTAATGCCTGGGGGGTGGTAAAAGATGTGCAGTCTGCACAGTTGAGTGGCGTTGCTGCATATGGAGAGTGCAAGGTATTCGCAGGAGTCTGTGGGATCTGTCAGAAGTTCAGTTACGAGGAGGTTAGAGCGGTAGATGCAGGCTATGCCTCCCCTTTTTATTTTGATTGCCTGTCCAGCCTTGCGATATTATAATTAGGAGGGACTAAAAGGTCTAGGCAGGGAGATGAGGATTCATTGAGCCAAGATTCGGTCAGGATTGCTATGTCAGATTTTTGGCTCAGGATGAGATCGGCGACATCAGCGGCATGCTTTACTGCTGAGCGGCAGTTAATTAAGAGGCTGGAGAGAGGGGGGTCGGGGGGTCGGGGGGTCGGGTGTGTGTCGTGAGTTGGGGCGGAAATGGATACTTGCACTAGGTTGTTGTTAATAACTCCTCTGTTGCGGAGAGTAGCTGATCTGTTAGAGTTGATTGCAACCGTATGGATAGCGTGTTCGTCACTCATGTCCAGTGGACTTGGGGTTTCAGGGGCAGACTTGTAGGTATGGAGGAGGGCTAGAATTTCCTCCTCCGAGAGGTAGCAGGGCTGCCTGTGAGGGCGAAGGTGTCTCTGAGATAACGGTAATGGGTGATGGAGGGGCTCGGTGAGAGGGGGGGAGTAGAGTTCTGCGGGAGCTTGAGGTTTGAGAAGGAGAGTTCGGTGAGGTGAAGGATGTTTCTTAGTTCCAGAATGGAGTTATGGATGCTCTGCGTTAGGTTTGCTGCTCTGAGGTGCAGGGTTTCAATATCCATAAGTGAGGGAAGAGCTTGCGGGAAGGAGGTCAATGGTTTGAGAACGGTTCTGTTGGCATGCGCGGGTAGCATGGTAGTGTGGCTAGGTCGACCTGTGTCATAAACCCTTAGATGAGGGGTTTGTGAGTGGCTAGGCGCGCTTGGCGGACTAGTCGAGGGATCGTTGGGGCGGGTGTTTGCTACCCTGCAGGTGTCTAGCATATGAGTCACTATGGAAGTGTGGGAGGAGCACTGGTTGGAGGAGGAGGGCGGCGGCAAGATCTCCTTGAGGGATGGCGGAGGTTGTGTAGGAGTGGAATAAAAATCCCTAGCAGAAGTATGGGTGACATTGCCTAGAGGGCCGTTTAGAGTGGGGTACGGCAAGGGTTGGATTGATCTAGTCTGCACCCTTGGAGGGGGTGGGGGGGCGAAGGGGAGTGGTTGGGTCTATGGTGGAACTAAGCGGGGGGCTTTTACCCTTTCCCTTAGGGCTGTGTTGAACGGAGCGAGGGAGGGGTTGGGTGGCGAAAGTTGGTGTAGGGGGAGCGTGGAAGGATAAGGGTTGTGCACGTGTTTTGTGAGGAGGGTGAAAAGGTCCGCAAATTTATTGAGGTCTTTGGTTGGTGCTTGGATCAGGACGATGCCATTTTTGTATAAGGTGATGGTAAGGTCAGCTCGCAAGTTTGAGGAGGGCGCGATCGTGAGCTTGGTGTCGTACGGAATGTTCCTGGTTTCATGTACATTAAGGAGGTTCGAGAAGGTTTCGCACCATAGGGATGCTTTTCTGGAGGAGAAGATGAGGTCATTAATGATTGTGCCCTTGTCAGCGCTATATCGTAGGTCAGAGATCAGGGTCTCAGGGTGTCTTTTCAGAATGGAGTGTTTGAAGGTTTTAGCGGCAGTCTTGGAGAGATTGGGAGGATAAACAACGGTGTAGGAGTTGTCCCCTGTTGAGTTCAGACAAGGCCCTGCCATACTGGCGAGAGAGGGGAAACTTTAGGGCCAGGGGAGAGCTAAGGGAGGTTGCGGGTGTGGCTCCGGCAGTGAGGATCCCTACTCCGGGGTACAGACAAGGAGGTCCGCAGTAATGCAGGGCTCTGGCAGTGAAGGGTACTGCTCCGGGGCATAAACAGGAGGTCCGCAGAGTAGCAGGGCGTCAAGAGTAAAGGGAGCGAGCATAAGACCATGTGGCCAGACAGTATGCGTGTGAGTAGGTTGTGGCTGGGGAGGACGGCCTCACTCCAGATGGCTCCGTTGGTGGTAATAGAGGGAGAAGAGATAGGCCGCCGGAGGCACTGCCACATTGGCTGTAGGGGGGGAGGCAACTGAGAACAGCCTAGGGTTAAGACCGAGGGGACGCTGCAATCAAAAGCTTCCTGAACATCAGACAGTCAGGTTCTAGCAAGACCGAGGAAGGTGGAGAGTTCCATAAGATGAGGGCCAGGACAGAGAAGCTTCTTTTTCTTGCTCTCTGTCGCTTGAACAGAGGGATTGTCAACTGGTTGCCAAGAGAGGATCTGAGAGTCTGATTAGGAACACAACTCTTAATCCTGCTTGCTACAAAGGATGGAGCCTGGTCATGAATGAATTTGTAAATAATACAAGTCATCCAGTGAAGCTTCATTAAGACAGGAGATATATGTGCATGTTTATGCAGTTTACAGATTATCCTCACTGAGGACTTTGAATGATTTGTAGTTTGTGTAAAGAAGTTACAGGGAGACCCAGAAAAAGGAAGTTTGCATTGTCCTATCGGGACATAATTACCACTCCAATAGCCGCTATCAAAAACCCGGGTGACAGAAGAGAAGCGACCATTTTAATGGATTTCAATAGGCCAAAGCACTTTGCAGTGAGGGCCTTGATCTAGGGAACCATTACAGTTGATTGTTTACCACACTCCCCAGACCTTTGACAGAGGCTGCTGGGAAAGGAGGGGCACTGAGCTCAGAGGCCTGTAGGTGTTGGCCCAGAGATCTGTCCTGTGAGGGAGAGTGCCCAGCTGAGTCTTATTGGTGTTTAGTTTGAGGGAGTTAGTGCACATCCTGTTCCACATGAACTTCAGGTGTTGTAGGGATTCTGTTTAGAAACAGAACTATGCCTGGGATCGCAGAACATCAGCATGTAGGGACTTAGTGGCCAGATGTTTAACACGTTTTAGTGGTTGTAAACAGAGAATCAGGCCGTTTGCGACTGTGAAAGAGTCTTTTCACATGTACTAACCCTATTTTGCGAGTCGATAACCTATTACCGACTCGCAAAATATGGTTTGCAAGTTGGTACTAGGAAGGGGCGTTTCAAGGGTGTCCCTTCCTAACAGCGAGTCGCAGGAGCATATATGAATGTTTTGCGAATGCGGTCACAAACAATAGGCCTGGGCAGAGTTAGTGGAGTTCTCCTACGTGGAACTCCGTGAAGTGCCAAAAAACTCCGCCACGCTCCGCGGAGTTCCACAAGCAAGTGAGTTAAGTTGCTCTGCTCGTGCTGATTTTTAGCACTGGCAGTTTGTTCTGTGCCATAAATCAGCATGAATGGCACCACGCACAGCACAAGAGGGCGCTGTTTTTTTCTGCCACTCGAGTAGATGTTCTACTCGAGCAGCAGCTTCCTCAACACAAGCAAAAAGAACAATTGATGGACAGAATGCAGAACAATGTCATACATTCACCCCAGTACAGAGATCTGGGCCTAAATCCATCGTTTTTTTGCTCACCATGGCATTACAGTTTGGACCAGCCATATGCAAATCAGTCTTGACCCTGCGCCCAATGGGAACAGTCCAGCCCGAACTGCCAGGCCAGGTCCTCCCTGGACTGGAATCAAGCATCCTAGGACCGGTTTCGGGCTTTCAGCCCTATCAGCCAGGATAGCTTAACTCCAGTGGCATGGAGAGCACGGGACCCACGTCTGGGCATACCCGTCCCACTCGGGGTGACAAATGCAAAAAGAACAATTGATGGACAGAATGCAGAACAATGTCATACATTCACCCCAGTACAGAGATCTGGGACTAAATCCATCGTTTTTTTGCTCACCATGCCATTCCAGTTTGGACCCAGCCATATGCAAATCAGTCTTGACCCTGCGCCCAATGGGAACAGTCCAGCCCGAACTGCCAGGCCAGGTCCTCCCTGGACTGGAATCAAGCATCCTAGGACCGGTTTCGGGCTTTCAGCCCTCATCAGCCAGGATAGCTTGACTCCAGTGGCATGGAGAGCACGGGACCCACGTCTGGGCATACCCGTCCCACTCGGGGTGACAAATGCAAAAGAAAAATTGATGGACAGAATGCAGAACAATGTCATACATTCACGCCAGTACAGAGATCTGGGCCTAAATCCATCGTTTTTTTGCTCACCATGCCATTCCAGTTTGGACCCAGCCATATGCAAGTCAGTCTTGACCCTGCGCCCAATGGGAACAGTCCAGCCCGAACTGCCAGGCCAGGTCCTCCCTGGACTGGAATCAAGCATCCTAGGGCCGGTTTCGGGCTTTCAGCCCTCATCAGCCAGGATAGCTTGACTCCAGTGGCATGGAGAGCACGGGACCCACGTCTGGGCATACCCGTCCCACTCGGTGTGACAAATGCAAAAAGAACAATTGATGGACAGAATGTAGAACAATGTCATACATTCACCCCAGTACAGAGATCTGGTCCTAAATCCATCGTTTTTTTGCTCACCATGCCATTCCAGTTTGGACCCAGCCATATGCAAATCAGTCTTGACCCTGCGCCAGGATGCTTGTTTCCAGTCCAGGGAGGACCTGGCTTGGCACTTCGGGCTGGACTGTTCCCACAAGGAACAGGGTCAAGACTGATTTGCATATGGCTGGGTCCAAACTGGGGTGGTGTGGTGAGCAAAAGAATGATGGATTTAACCCAGATCCTTGTGACTGGGGGTGAATGTTTGCATTGTCCAGCATTCCGTCCATCAATTGTTTCTTTTGCATTTGTCGCCCTAAGTGGGAGGGTATGCCCAGACGTGGGTCCCGTGCTCACTACACCACTGGATTCAAGCTAGCCTGGCTGATGAAGGGTGATGCCCTGAAACCAGTCCCAGGATGCTTATTTCCGGTCCAGGGAGGACCTGGCTTGGCAGTTCGGGCTGGACTGTTCCCACAAGGAACAGGGTCAAGACTGATTTGCAAATGGCTGGGTCCAAACTGGGGTGGTGTGGTGAGCAAAAGAATGATGGATTTAACCCAGATCCTTGTGACTGGGGGTGAATGTTTGCATTGTCCAGCATTCCGTCCATCAATTGTTTCTTTTGCATTTGTCACTCTAAGTGGGAAGGGTATGCCCAGACGTGGGTCCCGTGCTCACTACACCACTGGATTCAAGCTAGCCTGGCTGATGAGGGTGATGCCCTGAAACCGGTCCCAGGATGCTTGTTTCCGGTCCAGGGAGGACCTGGCTTGGCAGTTCGGGCTGGACTGTTCCCACAAGGAACAGGGTCAAGACTGATTTGCATATGGCTGGGTCCAAACTGGGGTGGTGTGGTGAGCAAAAGAATGATGGATTTAACCCAGATCCTTGTGACTGGGGGTGAATGTTTGCATTGTCCAGCATTCCGTCCATCAATTGTTTCTTTTGCATTTGTCGCCCTAAGTGGGAAGGGTATGCCCAGATGTGGGTCCCGTGCTCACTACACCACTGGATTCAAGCTAGCCTGGCTGATGAAGGGTGATGCCCTGAAACCGGTCCCAGGATGCTTGTTTCCATTCCAGGGAGGACCTGGCTTGGCAGTTCGGGCTGGACTGTTCCCACAACGAACAGGGTCAAGACTGATTTGCATATTTATTTATTTATAAAGCGCGACATTCATCCCACTGGGATATCACGGCGCTAGTGTAGCCGGAGAGTGATGAGTCAGTTTAGTCTAATTGAGGGCGGTAGCGGCAGTGCTAAGGAAATAAATAAGTTTTAAGTTTCTTCTTGATCGCCATGTGTTCTGCAGTTAGCCGTAGTTCCAGCGGAAGCTCGTTCCAATAAAGTGCTGCAAGGTGCGAGAAGGTGCGTCCACCTGTCCTGCTCTTACTGATTCTTTTGGTCTCAGCTAATGCTAAGGAACGTGACCTTAAGCACCTGGGCGGGACGTAGAATTTGATTCTATTCTGGAGAATCTTGGGGCCTGTGCGATAAAGTGCCCTGTGTGTGCGACCTCTGACCCTGCTCGCAGGCAGGTCGCTCCCCACGCTGCTGCACGGCTCTGCCTGCATTGTTTTTGCCTAATCCTGTACTTTCCCCCTGTGCCTAACTTGCTTTCTTGCCCAGACTTGTTTTTATTCCCCTGTGCCTTACTTGCTTTCTTGCCCAGACTTGTTTTTATTCCCCTGTGCCTAACTTGCTTTCATGCCCAGACTTGTTTTTATCCCCCTGTGCCTAACTTGCTTTCTTGCCCAGACTTGTTTTTCCCCCTGTGCCTAACTTGCTTTCTTGCCCAGACTTGTTTTTCCCCCTGTGCCTAACTTGGTTTCTTGCCCAGACTTGTTTTATTCCCCTGTGCCTAACTTGCTTTCCTGCCCAGACTTGTTTTTATTCCCCTGTGCCTAACTTGCTTTCTTGCCCAGACTTGTTTTTATTCCTCTGTGCCTGTACTTGTTTTCTTGCCTAAACTTGTTTTTCCTTCCTGTGCCCAGTTCTCCCGCGGCCCCGCCCGTTTTTCCCGCTGCTGCTGTCCCTGCGGCCCCGCCCCCTGCATTCCCATTCGCCGCCCCGCTCCCGCCTCCCAGCTGCTCCTCCCTCCCACATCCCCTCATATGGAGGCCGCGCAGCGGGCGCGCGCAGCGGGCGCGCCGCTGGCACGCCGCTGGCGTGCCTAAGGCAAGCCCGTCTGCGCCCGTCTGCGCCTGGACCGCGCCCAGCGCCAGGACCCCTGGACCCCGCGAACGCCACGACGCCCGACATCGCTACGATGCCAGATCCCTCCACGCACTCAACACCGGACGATCACACACCTGCTTCCTGGCCGCCCCGAAGCGCACCCACGGAGCTTTCACCTGCCGGAACTGCAGCTTCACAAGCATCCGCCCCACCATGCCGCTGACCAGGAAAAAACCCAACCACCTCAGATGCATCCTTCTCAACACCCGTTCCGCCCGCAAACACGCCGTTGAACTCTGGGACCTACTCGACTCAACCTCCCCAGACGTCGCCTTCCTGACGGAGACCTGGCTGAACCCCGCCTCGGCACCCGACATAGCCATAGCCATCCCGGAAGGCTACAAGATCACCCGCAGGGACCGCACCAACGGAACAGGAGGGGGAATCGCCATCGTCCACAGGAACACTCTCAGAGTCTCGACCATCACCGACGACACCCTCAGCACCGCCGAACACCTGCACTTCCAGATCCACACCGATCCCAACACCACCCTCAGAGGAACCCTCGTCTACAGACCCCCCGGACCCTGACCACAGTTCAGCGACTCCATCGCTGACTTCGTCAGCACACACGCCCTCGCCTCCACAGACTACATCCTCCTCGGGGACCTGAACTTCCACCTCGAGAACAACAACGACACCAACTCCACCACCCTGATTGACAACCTAGCCAACCTCGGACTCAGACAACTCGTCACAACACCCACCCACTCTGCCGGTCACACGCTTGACCCCATCTTCTCCGCAAGCCCCCACGTCTCCTTCAACCACACCACCGAACTCCACTGGACCGACCATCGCTGCATCCACTTCACCTTCAAGAAACCCACCACGCACCACCGCACCCAACAGATGCCCCGCCGCTGCTGGAGCAAAGTCACCGAAGACCAACTAACCACCACCCTCGCCCAGAGCCCACGCGCCGACCCCACCGACCCCGACACCGCCGCCTGCAACCTCAGACAGTGGATCAACGACTGCGCCAACACCCTCGCCCCGATCAAGAAACCCTCCAACAGTCACACCAACAAGAAAGCCAGCTGGTTCACTGAAGACCTCCGGGCCTCCAAGCAAACCTGCCGAAAGCTGGAGAAGATCTGGCTCCGAGAACGAACACCGGACAGCCACGCAGCCCACAAGAACGCCACCCGCAGACACCATCACCTCATCAGATCCGCCAAAAGGGCCTCCTTCAAAGACCGCCTAGACAACAACGCGCACAACAGCAAAGAGCTCTTCAACATCGTGAAGGAACTCTCCAACCCCAGCTCCAACACCAACGACGTCCCACCCTCGCAAGACCTGTGCGACTCACTGGCCACCTTCTTCCACCGCAAGATCGCAGACATCCACGACAGCTTCAACGGCACGACCGCCCCGACAACCACTGGGACCTCCGCCCCCACGACCACCATCCGCACCAACCGCCTGCTCTCCTGGACCAACATCAACGACGGCGACACCATCAAGATCATGAACACCATCCACTCCGGATCTCCGTCAGACCCATGCCCACACCACATCTTCAACAAAGCCAGCAGAGCCATCGCACCCCATCTCCGGAAAGTCATCAACACCTCCTTCGAGACAGCAACCTTCCCGGAGAGCTGGAAGCACGCCGAGATCAACGCCTTACTCAAGAAACCCAAGGCGGACCCCAAGGACCTCAAGAACTTCCGGCCCATCTCCCTGCTCCCGTTCCCGGCAAAGGTCATCAAGAAGACCGTCAACAAACAACTGACCCGCTACCTCGAGGAGAACAACATCCTGGACCCTTCCCAGTCCGGGTTCCGCAGCAACCACAGCACCGAGACTGCCCTCATCGCCGCCACCGATGACATCAAGTCCCTGCTGGACAATGGAGAAACGGCGGCCCTCATCCTCCTGGACCTGTCAGCCGCCTTCGACACGGTCTGCCACCACACACTACGAACACGCCTCCACAACACCGGGATCCAAGAGAAGGCCCTGGACTGGACCACCTCCTTCCTCTCCGGCAGAACACAGAGCGTCCGCCTTCCCCCTTCCGCTCCGAAGCCACCGAGATCATCTGTGGCGTACCCCAGGGCTCTTCCCTCAGCCCAACTCTGTTTAACATCTACATGGCACCGCTCGCCCATGTCGCCCGTCGGCACGACCTCAACATCATCTCCTACGCCGATGACACCCAGCTGATCCTCTCCCTCACCAAGGACCCCCACACCGCCAAAACCAACCTTCACAAAGGAATGAAGGCCATCGCTGAATGGATGAGGAACAGCCGTCTGAAGCTGAACTCGGACAAGACAAAGGTCCTCATCCTCGGATCCACCCCTTCGGCCTGGGACGACTCCTGGTGGCCGACCGCACTGGGAACCGCCCCAACACCCACCGACCATGCACGCAACCTAGGGGTCATCCTCGACTCCACCCTCTCCATGACTAAACAGGTCAACACCGTCTCCTCCGCCTGCTTCAACACCCTCCGCATGCTCCGCAGGATCTACAAGTGGATCCCCACTGAAACGAGAAGAACGGTCACCCAGGCCCTCATCAGCAGCAGGTTGGACTACGGAAACGCCCTCTATGCAGGAGCCTCGGCCAAACTCCTGAGACGGCTCCAACGCATCCAGAATGCCTCTGCACGCCTGATCCTCGACATCCCTCGCCGCAGCCACATCACACCCCACCTGAGAGACCTGCACTGGCTCCTGGTCAACAAGAGGATAACCTTCGAACTCCTCACCCACGCACACAAGGCACTCCACAACCCCGGACCAACGTACCTCAACAGATGACTCAGCTTCTACACCCCCACCCGCCAGCTCCGCTCCGCCGACCTCGCCCTCGCCACTGTCCCGCGCTTCCGAAGAGCGACCTCCGGTGGCAGATCGTTCTCCCACCTCACCGCCAAGACCTGGAACACCTTCCCCATCCACCTACGGCAGACCCAAGACCTGCTGACCTTCAGAAAACTCCTCAAGACCTGGCTTTTCGAGCAGTAGCAGCATTCCCCACCCCAGTGCCTTGAGACCCTCACGGGTGAGTAGTGCGCTTTACAAATGATATGATTGATTGATTGATTGCATGTCCTAAGAGTTTAAATCGTGCTCTTTGGCGCATGGGCAGCCAGTGAAGTTGCTTCAGCCATTTATGTCGCTGAGCTGTATCTGCCCTCATTGCACACCAGTTTAGCCGCTGCATTTTGTATCACCTGCAGACGTTTAAAAAGGTAATCTGGCATGCCAACAAAAAGTGCATTTCCGTAGTCTAACCTGCTGACAAGCAGGGCTTGTGTGATGGTCCTCCTGCTTTCCAGTGGGATCCAGGGGAAGAGCCTTTTTAGGAGCTTCAGTGTGGCGAAGCTTCTACCACACAGGATCCGCACATGGTCCAGCATCGACAGGGTGTTATCAATGATGATGCTCAAGTTTTTTACGCACTGCTTTGGTGCTGGCGCCGCACCCAAAGAGTGGGGCCACCAGGATGTGTCCCAGATATGATTGGCTCCGCCGAGAAGCAGGATTTCAGATTTCTCTGTGTTGAGCTTTAAACAGTGCACTGACATCCAGGTTGCCATCTCAGTAAGGCAGTTGTTGAGTTTGGCTCTGGTGTCATCATGCCCATTTCCGATGGCTATTGTCAGTTGGGTATCATCCGCATAGAGCAAATTCCAAAGCCCCATTTCATGCCAATTTTTGCCAAGGATGAAACATAGGCATTGAATAGTGTGGGGCTCAGGGATGCTCCCTGCGGGATGCCACAGCTGAGGTTTTTTGGAGTAGATGAAAAAGCACCTAGCTGCACAGTTTGAGTTCTGTTACATAAGAATGAGCTGAGCCATTGAAGGGCCTTTGCATGTATCCCTTTTTCGTGCAAATTTTCCAATAAAAGTTGGTGGGAGACCATGTCGAAAGCCGCCGACAGGTCTAGCAGGATCAGGGCTACTGCCTTTCCCTGGTCCAGCAATGATCTTATGTTGTCTAGGACTGCCAAGAGAGTTGCCTCCGTACTGTTGGTGGCCCTGAAACCTGTTTGTGAGGGGTCAAGCAACTCGTTGGATTCTAGGTAATTAGATAGCTGTCTGTTGACAAGTTTCTCCAGTACCTTGGAAAGATAGGGAAGCTGAGAAATTGATCTGTAGTTGGCTGGGTTGTATACGTCGGATCTTATCTTTTTCAGTAAGGGGGTTACTATGGCTTGTTTCCAGATCTCTGGGAAGACTGCTGTCTCCAGGGATTGGTTAAACAGCTGTGTGATGTAAGGGCACATGGTAGGTATAAGTTGTGAAAAAATGAAGTGTGGACATGGGTCGAGAGGGGATCCCGATTTGACTTCCCCCATTGCTTTAGCAACTTCTTTTTCTGTAAAAGGGACGAAGCCGTCTAAATGCACGGGGGTGTCGGGATGAGGGTCTCTATTTTCCCAGTTGATGAAGTTCGCTGGAGTGGTATTGTTAAATGACGAATAGATTGTGCCTATTTTGTCCGTGAAGAAATTGCTGATTTTTTCACAGCTTTCTGCTGAAGGGAGCAGGGTTTGGGACATGCAGGTTGGTTTGCATAGCTCGCGCACTATTTTATAAAGTTCTTTTACCGCGTTTGTGTTCTCATTTATTCGTTGTGCAAAGTATGCCCTTTTGACCTTCTTTATTGCATGGGTGTAGCCCCTGAGTTCTGTTTTATACGCTGATTTATCAGTGTCCGATCTAGACAGTCGCCAATTGTGTTCCAGTGTTTTACACTTTTTTTTCAGCATCCTAAGTTCTGCTGTATACCACTTTTCGGATACCGTTTTTCTGGGTTTAGATTTAAGTTTCGGTGCGCATTGGTCCAGCGTCTTAGTGATCTCTGTTTCAAGGTGCACTGCGCCTCTGTTGGTGGGTAATGTTCCCAGAGTCGCTAAGCCGTTGGAAGCGAAGTGGTGATGAAATGAGTCAGGTGTGACTAATTTCCAGGCTCTGTAGGTCCCGTGCATGAGTTTGGTGACTCTTGCTGATATCTCATGTGTGGAAAATGCGAAGCTAATTAATGAATGGTCAGTCCATGTGACTGGTTTGATCTCCTTAACTGTGGTATCTTCTATATTGGAGAACAATAGATTCAGTGTGTGCCCTGCGATGTGTGTAGGTCCCTTAATCCATTGCTTTAATTGAAGGATAGACATGTTGTTCTCAAGATGGGTTATCGCCATGTTGTCGGTTTTTTCAAAGTGGACGTTAAAGTCTCCAATAACCAGGTAATTTTTGTGTTTTATGCAGGCGGGCAATAGTTGCGTAAGCAGTTTGGTACTAAAGTCTGCCTGATATCCAGGGGGGTTATAAATCACAGCTCCCCCGAATAATGTATGATTCCCTTTGGACATTTCGAATGGCAGTAGTTCGTGCTCTCCCAGCTGGGCTACTGTGATGGGGAAGCAGTTAAGGTAATCTTTAAACAGGATAGCTAGTCCCCCGCCCTTCCGCCCTTGCCTATCTTGCCTAAGTATTTTATACTCAGGGGGCATGGCGTTGGCGATGTCTGGGCAGTTGCTCTCACCCAGCCAGGTCTCGGTAATAAAAACCAGGTCTGGGTCTGTCTCCTTGATAGTGTCCCAGATTTCCAGAGCGTGTTTGGGCACTGACCTGGCGTTAAAGTAGATACAATTAGATTCCATGTGGTCATCCACTTCTCTCTGTGACTGATCGGGCTGGGCTAGGCTGCCCCATTTGCACCGCATACAGGAGAAAGCCCCTTCAGTATATCCTGGGGTTAGTTTACATGAAGCATGGGTGGCTAACCCAATGAGTGCTTCTCTTGAATAGCGCATAGGGCTCCTTGGGTCTTTTTTAGGGGGGGCAGGGGTTCTGGCCCCTGGTCCCGGCCGGGTGCGGACGGGCGCAGACGGGCTTGGCTTAGGCGCGCCTTTGGCGCGCCAACGGCGCGCACGCTGCGCGCACGCTGGCACATCGGGCTAAGTAGGAGGGCAAGCTGAAGTGCAGCTCCGCCCCCTTTTCGGACGGATATGCTTTGCGGTGAACCTAGGTGCTGTCAACCCCACCCTCCACTCAATCAGCACACAGCTGCGGTGGACCGAGGCGGAAGACAGGCTTCTGTGCAAGTAAGCAATGTGCAAGATTCGATTCAAGTGACAGTGCGCATACAATGGTATTGAAACGAGAAATTTTAAAATGATGGTGTTAAAATGAACAGTTAAAAATACAGGCTAAAACAAGGATAAAAGTATTTTCCCCTCCGCCGTTTTTGCTAAGCAGCTAGTGATGAAGTCGAGCAGCTGTCAGACTCACCACGCTCCGCTGCGCGCACGCTGGCACATCGGGCTAAGTAGGAGGGCAAGCGGAAGAGCAGCTCCGCCCCCTTTTCGGCCGGATATGCTTTGCGGTGAACCTAGGTGCTGTCAACCCCGCCCTCCACTCAATCAGCACACAGCTGCGGTGGACCGGGGCGGAAGACAGGCTTCTGTGCAAGTAAGCAATGTGCAAGATTCGATTCAAGTGACAGTGCGCATACAATGGTATTGAAACGAGCAATTTTAAAATGATGGTGTTAAAATGAACAGTTAAAAATACAGGCTAAAACAAGGATAAAAGTATTTCCCCCTCCGCCGTTTTTGCTAAGCGGCTAGTGATGAAGTCGAGCAGCTGTCAGACTCACCACGCTCCCTGGCTGGCTGGGTCCAAACTGGGGAGGTGTGGTGAGCAAAAGAATGATGGATTTAACCCAGATCCTTGTGACTGGGGGTGAATGTTTGCATTGTCCAGCATTCCGTCCATCAATTGTTTCTTTTGCATTTGTCGCCCTAAGTGGGAAGGGTATGCCCAGACGTGGGTCCCGTGCTCACTACACCACTGGATTCAAGCTAGCCTGGCTGATGAAGGGTGATGCCCTGAAACTGGTCCCAGGATGCTTGTTTCCAGTCCAGGGAGGACCTGGCTTGGCAGTTCGGGCTGGACTGTTCCCACAAGGAACAGGGTCAAGACTGATTTGCATATGGCTGAGTCCAAACTGGGGGTGTGTGGTGAGCAAAAAAATGATGGATTTAACCCAGATCCTTGTGACTGGGGGTGAATGTTTGCATTGTCCAGCATTCCGTCCATCAATTGTTTCTTTTGCATTTGTCGCCCTACGTGGGAAGGGTATGCCCAGACGTGGGTCCCGTGCTCACTACACCACTGGATTCAAGCTAGCCTGGCTGATGAAGGGTGATGCCCTGAAACCGGTCCCAGGATGCTTGTTTCCGGTTCAGGGAGGACCTGGCTTGGCAGTTCGGGCTGGACTGTTCCCACAAGGAACAGGGTCAAGACTGATTTGCATATGGCTGGGTCCAAACTGGGGTGGTGTGGTGAGCAAAAGAATGATGGATTTAACCCAGATCCTTGTGACTGTGGGTGAATGTTTGCATTGTCCAGCATTCCGTCCATCAATTGTTTCTTTTGCATTCCTCAACACAAGCAGCAGGATTCTCAAAGCAAGCGGTAGCAACCTGCTGCAATAGCCCGCGTTGAAAAATCTCGCCGGGAAGTGGTCTAGCATATGATTTTCCTCGCTTGCGCTCGCCAACTAGATGTTGGCAAGCTCGGCGAGAGGAAACACTCTGCTCCGCGCTCCTACATCGAGTTTTTCGGAACTCTGCGCTCTACGCGGGTATGCAGAGTGAGAAAAGCTTTGCAAACATGTTTTAAAATTTGACCCCAAGGCCTACAAAACATTGACATTTGACCGACTCCGTGATAGAGGTGGTAACCCATTCGCAAACGGGAAGGGGTCCCCAAGGGACACCTTCCCCCTTGTGTATGTGGGCACCAACATCTTTTACGAGCAGGCAGTGGTCTCACAGACCACTGCCTGCCCTTAAAAAATGAAAAGGAGCTTTTCATTTTTCTTTTTAAATGCATCCAATTTTCCTTTAAGGAAAACAAGCTGCATTTTAAAAAAATGCGTTATTTAAAAAGTAATCACAGACATGGTGGTCTTCTGATCCTAGCAGGCCACCATCCCTGTGATTACAGGGCATCCCAATTGGTCGCAAATTGCAACCTACCTCATGAATACTGATGAGGTAGGCCATTTGCAACCCCAATGGAAATCGCTAAATCTGTCTGACACACATTAGTACACAGCATTTTACGAATTCCTAATTGCAAATCGCAAAAAACTCACAATTAGAGACACGCAAAATGAAATGGTCGTACATCTTGCCCTTAGTCGCCATACCATCTCAGTACCTAAGGGCCCAAATCCAGACTACCTCATTGTGCCTTACCTGCTCTCCTAACCTTCCAGAGTGACAGGCAAGTTAGCACACCACAACACAACACTGTGAACCCTCTCAAGGGTCGTGATAACAGATCATCACCTTTCGTTCTCTCACTCATATGTGTCCAAATTAAACAAACAATATTTATTGACACTATCGTGCTCTATTATGAAGCAACTGTGCTGCAATTAGAAAACATATGCAATTCAGCAAAGTGATTAGCATGATTAATAAACTGTACAAAATGAAAAGCTCTATCATAGCGAATGACAAATCTGCTTAAGCCTACCCTCACTATGGGAGCACAGTGATGTATTAGAGATCTTTGGGATTAGTGCCGGACCCCATATCTGACAGTCATAAGTAGCTGGACTTCATCCCAGACATGCAGCTCTCTCATCTCTGGACATTTTTTCTGCAAGTCTCACTCCTCTCTATTTGCAGAATGTCTAGTCACAGCTTAAATGACAAGAATTGTCTTGTTCGAAAACAGCAGCTGGATTTCCCTATTATGTCTAGGTGTTAGTGTCCGACCGGCGAAAAAAACAGGGCACAATGCTGTTTGGCCTTGTATGAAATGTTCAGACTGATCCCAGCAGAAGAGCTGAATAACAAAACATGTGCAGCCTATTTGGAAAATAACAGTGTGGCACAAAAACAAGTGTGTTACTTCGTAATGTGTGCAAAGCAAAGGCGGCCTACTACGTGTGCAGTTAGGCTAGCAAAGGGGAGAAACTACAATGGGCCCTACGGGGAAATCACAATACAGGGTAGATTGAAATTCCTGATGGGATTTGTAGGAAGCTGGGTTTCTGTTGCAGTAACCCCCCCACTTTTTGCCAGACTACCGATGCACTTTGACTCTATGTGCCCTTGGTCCCTGCCAATCAGGTTCCCAGGACCTGTGTTCTTTCCCAAAAACTGTACCTTGTACCCCCAATTGGCACCTCCCTGGCCACATGTCAGTCCCCTTGTAAAAGGTACCATGGGTACCAAGGGCACTGTGGCCAGGGAAGGCCTCTAAGGGCTGTAGCACTTATTGTTCCACCCTTAGAGGCCCTGTACCTTTACACACACACACTGCCATTGCAGGCTGCGTGTTTTGGTGCAGAACAAAGTGAAGAGTCGACATGGCACACATCCCTGTGTGCCATGCCTACAACCCACTGCCCTGGCATAGATCAGTCGCCCCTCTAGCTGGGTGCACTATACCAGTGGTGAGGGTACAGGTGCATGAGCCCTGTACCCCTACAGTGTCTAAGCCAATTCTTAGACATTGTAAGTGCAGTAATGCCATAAAGAGTATGTGGTGCTGGGAGTTTGTCATTACGAACTCCACAGCACCATAATGCTTTACTGAAAACTGGGAAGTTTGGTATCAAACTTCTCAGCACATTAAACCCACACAGATGCCAGTGTGAGATTTAATGAAAAATGCACTCAGAGGGCATCTTAGAGATGCCCCCTGAAAAACGACCAACCTCTGGTGGGTTCCCTGACTGGTACACCTGCCACCACGAGACATGTTTCTGGACCCCTGGGGTGGGAGCCTTTGCTCCCTGAGCCCAGAAACAAAGTCTTTCCTGGGCAGAGGTGTTCACACCTTCCCCAGGCCAGGAAGAGCCATCTGTGGCAGGGGAGCTTCAAAGGCCTTGAAGCCTTTGTATTGCGACCCCCGGCCTCTCCTGCTAACAGGAGCAGGCCCCCTTTCTTGTCTCCCCTCCTTTTCGGCGGGAATACATGCAGGAAAAATTAGCCTGCCCAGGAGGTGTGCCCACCTCTGCCAACCCCACCCCTCAGGTGGGGGAGGCGAGGTGAAGTCAACTCTTCAGTGCGATGGCAGGCATTCCCCAATCAGGATTAGGGATTGTGCTCACTCCCCCACGTGGGGTGAGCACACCAAGGGTGTAGTCACCCTAAGGTCAGTAGCCCATTGGCTACTAATCCCGAGACCCCTAAAATGCCCCCTAAATACAGTATTTAGGGGGCAGCCCTGAACCAAGAAAGCAGATTCCCGCAACCTATGAAGAAGAAGGACAAAAGAAGACGTCCAGCAGAGGAGACTGCAGAGAACAAGTGACTTGGCCCCAGCCCTACCGGCCCGTCTGCAGTTTCCAGAGATCCTGCACCAGAAGTCACCTTGTCCTGCAGTCACTGACCTCCAGAACCCTGGGAGGACTGACTGTCTTCAACAAAGACCGTATCTCCTGTGAACAGCAGCTCTGTTCAAAAGAAACAGCCAAGAAATACTCTGAGCCTGCTGAGGACAAAGAAACCCGATGCCTGGAACCGATGCCTACGGCCCGAGTTCGAGTGGCCCACCAGTCCCAGTGAGGTCCCCCAGCACTCCAGAGTCTGAGTCCACTGTGGGTTGACCCCTCCAGTACTCCCCGACATCGCCTGCAGCCTCTGCGTGGAGACCCCCCCAACCGCGAGTGGCCCGGTAAGGTGAAATCCGACCTCAAAAGACACCCCTGCATACAGCCGCCCTGCGCCCTGGAGAAAAGAACCCGAGGTGCACCTACGTCCCTGAGCCCTCCAACTTACCTGCCCAGCTGTTGGTTCCTCCGGAAGTCTTCCTGGACCGAGCTTGCAGCTAAAAACCAAAACCGAAAATCCCCTTTGAAAACAACAGGGCACCCTACGCCAAAACAGCACCCTGCACCCAGCCGCCCCTGCGCCGCTGTGGGTGCACTTTGTGTGCTAAACCGGATCCCCCTTTGCCCTGAGCCTAACACCAGGAGCTTGGCTCCCACAACCTTGTGGCCTGCTCGTCAGCAGCCACCAACCGGAGGCCCCCTATCCCCCATTGGATAACATTGGGCCTCAGCACTCTGCACCCGGCCGCCCTAGTACCGCTGAGGGTATAACAAGAGTGCATCCTTGACCCTGGGGTACCCCTGAGTCTACCCCAGCATACCAACTCCCACAACGGAATACTTACCTTTGAACCAATTACCCTATTTTCCTCCATAGGATAACATTGACTGTTTTTCTGGGAAAAGTTTTTAAGTGTGGAGTTGGAAAATCTATAAAAGTCTTTAAAACTGTAACCAAATAACAAAAACGCTTTTACTTACCTGTTTACAGGAAATGTCCCAGTGCAGTATCCAGGTATACTGCACTGTGTAAGAAAAGCAATCTGTAAAGTAATCTACTTGACATTCTACTAAAAAGCCAATACAAGTATATGTACAATCTTTCAAAGCATTGCATTACTAGTAGTTCTACTGTAATCGAATCAAAAGTATATATACAACTGCAATACAAACTGTTTATAAACGGTATTATTACTGAAAACTATTTATCACTTACCTGTGCCAGGCTTGTTTGGTTCTAGGAAATAAAATAACTAAGAGAATATCTTTATACAAAACCAATTGGTCTGAAGTTCAGTCTTTGAGTGTGTGATATCATTTGCTGATTGAGTGTGTACAACAAATGTGGAATGCCTTAATGTTAGTTTTTTTACTGCAAGGCTTGAAGGCAAGACATGTGATGCTGTGCTGCTCATTAAAGACATATATTTTCTACATTCAGTTTGAAGACTGAATTTAACATTGGTGACGAGTCCAGCGGCGCATCTGTCATCTACGTAGGCAGCACAGGAACATATTCTGCTTCTGGACAAGGATTTAACAAGAACCCGATTTTACAAGATTTGGATTTTATTTCTTCCCTTGCATGTGTGAAAACGTCGAAACTACACAAGTAAGGGAGTCTGTTTACTCTGGGAAGTATTAGCGCAGCAATCTTTTCAACTTTAATCTTACAGCGTTGTAATTGCTATTGGGGTCACGCGCTGTTACTGGCATATATCTCCATACCTGCAACTTCTGAATCGGCGGCGTTCCATGCTGCGCACTCTTTCACAGCGTTCTCTGTCCCTTCCGACTGCGAGCACAGAGCTGGAAGGCGCGCGTGTGAAGTCTGATGCGTGACGTGTGACGCTCAGCAGCTGATCCATAACGCGCTGCTATTGGCTTTCGCGTCCTGTTTCTAATGGAGAATACAAGTATTTTTTTCAGGTTTGCTCTTGTCGTTATTGATTATCATTCGAAATGGCCAGAGGTCAAATTTGTCAGCCATAGTACTACAGATGTGGTAATTGAATTTCTCAAGGAGATATTCGCAAGAGAGGGGTATCCTGAAGTGCTTCTCAAGGACAATGGTGTCCAATTCAAATCTAAAGAAATTGAAGAATTTCTTGTGCATTGTGGCATTCGCCGTATGACCACTGCCTTGTATGAACCTCAAGGGAACGGTCAGGTGGAAAGGTTCAACCGTGTTTTGAAGGAATGGATAACAGGTGCACGCAAAAGTGGTGGTGAATGGAAGAATGAGTTAAGGGAAAAAAATTGGATGTATCGCACTACGCCCCTCACTGTCACGGAGATTAGTCCATTTAGATTGCTCAAAGGGAGAAATCCCACCACTAAACTGTGTCCCTGGTGGTCCAAGAAGAAGTGGGAGAAGAAATGTGAATGTGTGGATGTGGAACAAGTTGGCAGAAAGGTGGAGAATAAGAAAAATAAAATGACGGAGTGGTATGATATAAATGGAAAGGTAAAAGGCCCAGTTTTTATGTTGGTGATTGGGTCAAGATTCGGTTGCCAGGCATTATTTCAAAAGGTATGTGTGGTATTACTTTCATTGTGATGCACGAGGTGGACGCATGCAGCCTTTCATTGTAGGCGCATGCGACCTCCTCGTGTACAAACTTCTTTATGTTTGACTCTGTTCCACGCTCCATGACGGTTCGCTGTTTGTGGATTTCCAAGCTGCGTTCATTTCATGCTGGGATCTGCAGCAGTTGGACGCCGTGGTCGTGGGTGTTATTCTATTCCTGAATAAAACACCACTTTGATCCAACACCGCCTACAGCCTCTCATTTAACATCTTGGCGACGAGGATGGGATATTATTATTATTATTTTTTTATTCAGGTAATATGATACTGTCTGTATTTTCTCCTCATCTTCTCTGTTTTCCCACTGTTAATTTACGTTATTTGCATTTCACTGGACACCTTTTTTCAAAGAGCAAGTTTTCTATCCAGATACCATTGATTATTTTACTTGAACATATATATTGTGACAGTTTATTATATATATAACTGTACCTGCCTATCTAATTTTATTACTAATCTTTCAATTATTACAATTGCATATATCCTTTTTATTAAGCATGGCCTCCTCTCAACAAATTACAACTCCTCCACCCTTTTTACAGTCCCCAGGCAAACCTATTGTCAAATGGCGTCAATGGATTAAAATCTTTGATAACTATTTAGTAGCAATTGACGCTACAGGTTTTTCACCTGCACGCAAATCGGCTGTGGTATATAGTTGTATTGGCCTTGCTGCACAAAAAGTATTTGACAATTTGCCTCAAGTACCTCACGGAGGGTCAGGTGATGATTGGGACCCTTTTAAAGAAGCTTTAGCTCGTTTGACGAAGCAGTATGATGAAGAACCGAGCATTATGCTTGAACGTCATAATTTCTTTAAAAGGAAACAAAATATTGACAAAACCGTGGAAGGATATATTGCAGAACTGAGAATACTTGCATCTCCGTGTGAATTTGGAGTAAACACAGATTTTGCCATTAGAGATCAATTTGTCTTCAGGTGTTTTTCTCATAAAATACAGGAAAGACTGTTGAGCTGCAGAAATCCCACCTTGTCTGAAACTATTGACATAGCGAAGTCAATTGAACGCTCTATGGTCTCTTCTAAGGCTATGCATGATGGTCAATTTGTTAATTCCCTTACTGCTCAACCTGAGGCTACCATTTCTGCAATTTCAAATACTAATAATTCTGGAAGATCTTTTCCTAAAAAAACTTTAGTATGTTACAGATGTGGGTCTAGATCACATATTGGCAACTCTCCTAATTGCCCAGCCATTGGCAAGAAGTGCACTTCATGCAAAAAATTTGGTCACTTTCAAGCTGTGTGTAGAAGTACCAGAAGACCAATGAACATCAACAGCATCGACTTCTCTGAGGAATTACAAGTTGCTTCGGAAAAACTCAGTAATGTTGTAGTGGCAATTGAATGTGATTTTATTAGTGAGATAGGTACAGCTAAAGGTCCTTGGTGTGATGTTTTGATTGCAGATGTTCCATTCAAAGCCATGGCTGATTCTGGGTTTCCCATCACAATTATTTCTGATATTTCTTTCCAAAATGCATGGCATGGTTCTATATCACTTACTCCTACAGATGTCAACCCTAAGGCGTTTTGGGAACTGACATTGATATGCTTGGTTATTTTAAATCTAAATTGATATGCTTAGGACGTTATGTTTTTACAAAAATTTACGTTGCAGTCAAGGGTAGAGACATTGTTGGCTGGCAGGATCTTGCAAAAATGGGAATTTATTTAAAACCAGGCTCTGATAACCCCATTGTTCTTGATGACTTGCCAAAAGGGTATATTACTGATAATGCATACAATGTGGATATGTTGTCTATTGCTAACTCTTCTTTTTCAGATCTTTCTTCTGATGTCAAGGACATTGTCAACCAATTTCCTATGGTTCTTACTAACAAGGTTGGTACCGTTTTGGGTTTTGAACACCAGATCAGACTCAAACCAGATGCTCAACCTGTTGTGCACAAAGTTAGACCCTTACCCCTTAGTGCCAGAGATGATCTCAAGAAAGTACTAGACAACCTTTGCTCTGAGGGCATCATTGATCCTTGTGATTCTTCTCCATGCGTTTCTCCCATTGTCGTTTGCCGAAAGAAATCTGGCGAGGTGAGACTCTGTGCCGACTTGCGCTCCTTAAACAAGAACATTATTATAGACTGTCATCCCCTTCCCAAAATCCATTACCTTTTGGCTGGTTTAGGTGGGTCCAAGTACTTTTCTCTCATCGACCTACGATCCGCATACCATCAAATTGCCCTTAGCATTGATTCTCAAGAGCTTACCACTTTTGTCACCCCTTTTGGGGCATTCAAATATCTTAGATTACCGTTTGGATTAGCTTCCGCCGCTAGCGTGTTCCAGAAACTTATGGACACACTTTTCAAAAATATTCCTGGAGTCCAGGCTTATCAAGATGATATTCTGGTTCATGCTAGCAGTCGTGAGGCACATAATTTCACCTTATCCAAGGTCCTGTCCAAGCTGTCCACTTCTGGAATGACCAATAGACATGAAAAATGCAAATTTGGTGTTCAAACCCTTGACTACTTAGGTCACACACTTTCTCCAGAAGGAATCAAACCCAAATTGTCGTTGATCAAAGCTGTACGTGATGCATCACCCCCCAAAGACAGAGATGCTTTACGCTCTTTCCTTGGTTTAGCCGAGTACTATGCCCATTTTGTGCATGGCTATGCCCAGATTGTTGAACCTCTTCGAGCTTTGCTTAGGAAAGGCGCAAAATTCTTGTGGAATGATGATTTGCAAGATACTTTTAACCAAGTCAAGGTTATCATTGAACGGGCCCCTGCTCTACAACCCTTTCAAGATGATTGCAGATGTTTCTTAAATGTGGATGCCAGTTTGTCTGGTTTGGGTGCTGTGCTTGGTCAATGGGTGGGAAATAAGGAGCACACGATTGCGTTTGCTTCCACAGCATTACAACTTGCAGAAACACGTTACAGTACAATTGAAAGGGAAGCACTTGCGTGTGTTTGGGCCATTCAGAAATTTAGATCTTATATTTGGGGGCGTGAATTTGACATTTTTACTGACCACAAACCATTGGTCAACATTGTCACTGGCTCTGGTTCCAACAAAGCTTCTGCAAGATTGGTACGTTTACTTTCCACCTTACAAGAATATCATTTTGTAATCAAACACCTACCTGGGGGCAAACATTTCAGAGAGGATTGTCTTTCTCGAATGTCTTTGGAAGATGAAGAGAATGAGTGTGATACTGGTATTTCTGAGTGTGTAGTGGCGGCTATAGATGCTGTGAAAGAATGTCCTCCTATTTCTGAGAACACATGGCAAGAAGAACATGCAAAGGATCACAATCTTAGTAAGGTCAAAGAATTAATCATACAAGGATGGCCAGAAAGTAGAACTCTTTCTGGCGAGATGAGGAAATTTGCTTATGTAGCTGATGAATTATCAATTGCTGATGAGATTGTCATGCGTCATGATTTGTTCATTCCCCCAGAGAACTTACGCATGAAAATTATTTAGTTAGCTCATCAAGGTCACATTGGTATTTCTAAAACTTGCCAACGCATCAAGAAATTTTATTGGTGGCCTTCCATGGAGGCTCAGGTGAAGTCAACTATTGAAATCTGTGCAGAATGTCTTCTATCCGATAAAAGATGGAAAACTTTACAAACCCCATTACATCCTGTACCTTTTCCTGGTGGTCCTTGGGACGAAGTTGGTATAGATTTTTCTGGTCCCTATGAGTTGTTTCCTGCACACAACAAATTCTTAATCCTCATGGTGGATTACTTTTCGAAGTGGATGTTCTACTGGTTTAGTGACGGTCCTACCACTGATAACATTATTAAGTTTTTAGAACACATTTTTAAACTTGAGGGCGCTCCTAAATCCCTTGTCACCGACAATGGCACTCACTTTGTTTCTCAACGCATGTGCAAATTTTTAGAACATCATGACATTCAACATTTTAAGGTGGCTCTCTATTCCCCCTCTTCCAATGGACTTGTGGAGAGGGGCAACAGACTGTTCAAAGAGGGTGTTCAAACTGCAATTTCTTCAGGCTTAAATGTAGGGGAGTACTTAAAAGAAAAGATTTGGTCTTATAACAGCACCGGAGTTGCACCTTTTACCTTACTTAGAGGAAGAATGGTGCATTCTAGTTTGTGTCCCACATGGTTATCCAGCAAGTCTGATCGCAAAGCTGAATCGTTGGATGTCATTAAGGCTAGGGTCAAAAGTAATCAAGATGCTATGAAATGTCATTTTGACTCTAACAAATGTTTTAGTGGTGAATTCTTGAAACCTGGTGATTAGGTTTTAATTAAAAATCCTAAGAAAGTATTGAAAGGCACTTCAAGGTTTTCTTCACCTGTGCAAGTCAGTCAAGTGAGCAAAGGTTCAGCTCTTTTAGTTAACAGAGGATGGTGGAATAAACAGAATTTGGTTCTCCTTTCCAATGCACAAGCTGACATCATTATGAATCACTCTGTTCCCAATACAGATCACTTACAGTCTTACAGTTGGTTACAAGATATTTTGGTCTGCATGCCTCCGGTGAATCCCACCTTGCCTACACCTGTTCTTTCCTCCCCACGTGGGACACACTCACCCGTTGCCTCTACAGCTGTAATGATAGGTAACAAAAGTGAAGTGACATGTGACAAAAGTTTTGTTCGCTCAAGAAGATTGCCTGACAGATTTAAGGATTATGTTTTAGACTAACTTGTTTCTTTTTCCTTTACTGGATATTGTAATCAGTGTGTATTAACTTAGTGCATTTTTCCTTATGTTAGAATTCAGATTGTGTTTTTGTTTGCTTTGTTTTTGTTTCCTCTCATCTGTTAAGGAGGGAGATGTTGTGGTATTACTTTCATTGTGATGCACGAGGCAGACGCATGCAGCCTTTCATTGTAAGCGCATGCGACCTCCTCGTGTACAAACTTGTTTATGTTTGACTCTATTCCACGCTCCATGACGGTTCGCTGTTTGTGGATTTCCAAGCAACGTTCATTTCGTGCTGGGATCTGCAGCAGTTGGACGCCGTGGTCGTGGGTGTTATTCTATTCCTGAATAAAACACCACTTTGACCCAACACCGCCTACAGCCTCTCATTTAACAGTATGCCTAGATTTATCAAAGCCCTCAAAATTGTAAAGGCAAACATGAACAGTGTGGTCACACATGGTAAAGTTCGGAATGTCAGACGTGTGACAAAATGCAAAGACATCAAAGATGGAAAACTGTTTGAGGACTATGGTCATGATGTGGAAGAGGAACATGGGAATGAATTTTTTGGTTTGGACTGTAGAAGGGAAAATGTACCATGTGAGTCTGTGGCATCTAGAGTCAATGAGACCTGCCGAATGAAACGTGCACCTTGCAGGTTTAAGGATTTCAATATTTATTAATTTGTTTGTGTTTTTGGAAAAGGGAAATGTGTTATATTCTCTTTTGTATATATTATTTACCTATGTTTATGTTATGTTCATAAGCTTTCCTGTTATGATTTGAATGTGTCTCACTGTTACTAAGCACTGTTTTAGAATGTGGAATGCCTTGATGTTAGTTTTCCTACTGCAAGGCTTGAAGGCAAGACATGCGATGCTGTGCTGCTCATTAAAGACATATATTTTCTACATTGAGTTTGAAGACTGAATTTAACACCCTCCAACTTACCTGCCCAGCAGTTGGTTCCTCCAGGAAGTCTTCCTGGACCGAGCCTGCAGCTAAAAACCAAAACCGAAAATCCCCATTGAAAACAACAGGGCACTCTACCCCAAAACAGCACCCTCCACCCAGCCGCCCCTGCACCTCTGCGGGTGCACTTTGTGTGCTAAACCGGATCCCCCTTTGCCCTGAGCCTAACATCAGGAGCTTGACTCCCACAACCTTGTGGCCCGCTCGTCAGCAGCCACCAACCGGAGGCCCCCTTCCCCCGTTGGATAACATTGGGCCTCAGCACTCTGCACCCGGCCGCCCTAGTGCCGCTGAGGGCGTAACAAGAGTGCATCCTTGACCCTGGGGGACCCCTGAGTCTCCCACCAGAATGCCAACTCCCACAACGGAATACTTACCTTTGAATCGATAATCCTATTTTCCTCCTTAGGATAACATTGACTGTTTTTCTGGGAAAAGTTTCTAAGTGTGGAGTTGGAAAATCTATAAAAGTCTTTAAAACTGTAACCAAATAACAAAAACGCTATTACTTACCTGTTTACAAGAAATGTCCCAGTGCAGTATCCAGGTATACTGCACTGTGTAAGAAAAGTAATCTGTAAAGTGATCTACTTGAAATTCTACTAAAAAGCCAATACAAAGTATATGTACAATCTTTCAAAGCATTGCATTACTAGTAGTTCTACTGTAATCAAATCAAATGTATATATACAACTGCAGTACAAACTGTTTACAAACTGTATTATTACTGCAAAATACTTATCACTTACCTGTGCCAGGCTTGTTTGGTTCTAGGAAATAAAATAACTAAAAGAATATTTTTATACAAAACTAATTGGTCTGAAGTTCAGTCTTTGAGTGAGTGATATCATTTGCTGATTGAGTGTGTAAAACAAATGCTTAACACTAACCTCTGATAAAGCCTTACTGCTCGACCACACTACCACAAATAGAGAGTAAGGTGCTATCTACTTTTACCTCTGCCTACCTTTGGGGTTCCACTGGACTCTGTGCACACTATACCTCACTTTGGTATAGTATATACAGAGCCATCTTCCTACAGGATTGGAACGTACCCTCAAGTCGGGAGAAGAGCTGAGAGTCATCAGAGTAGTTGTAGAATCTACAACCACGACTAACCATGGCTAAGATCAATGGGCAGATGGTAACATTAAAGAGCAGAGGAGATAATACTGAGCCCTAAGGGACCCCCATAGATAACATGGGTCTTAGAAGAAGAAAATGGGCCTAACTGCACTTCATGTGTGCCGCCTCCTAGGAACGAGGATATCGAACTCCGAGCCTGACCTGATAGACCAGCCGCCTTCCGACGATTCAACAGAATTACGTGGTTGACAGTATCAAAGCGGCCGATAGATCTAGGAGAACTAGCGCAGACACATGCCCCGAATCCAACTCCCATCGTAAATGATTAAGGACAGAAAGCATCACTGCTACTTTACTGTGGGTTGGCAGCACCCAGACTGCAATGGATGTAGAAAGTTGGATGAATAAAGGAAACTGCTTAGTTCCTGAGGATCACACAAAGGTGGGCCTCCAAAGAGCCCTGCATGTGCTGGACCATTTTAACAAGGCCAACTACTTGACGGTCAACCAGGGGAAGACCAAGGTAATTGTCTTTGGGAGATACCTATTCAAAAGGCAAGCCCAGTGGCACACGGGTGATCTGCAACTTGGCACAGTAACTTTTTACAATTACCTTGGGTCTGGCTCTCAGAAAGGGCCAATGCAAACATCCATTGAAAATGTCTAACCTCTAAGGCCAACACCATCCTCCACCTGCTAAGACAATTGAGCCAGAACTTGCAAAGCCCATAAGGCGGCCCGATACTGACCGCCTTAAAAGCAAAACTGCTACCAGCCATTAGCTATGGTCACCTGGCTTCTCCCGGATCGCTGGATGAATTCCTGAATACAACCCAAGCTAAAGCATACAATTCAATGCTGCTCCTCCTGCAGTCAGCCAGGAATTCAAGGTTGAAATGAGAGCTAGGCCTTGGGAGGGCAGATTTGACATGCCAGGGGGATTTGATAAAGTTATACCTAAGGATCTGAGGGTGCCAGTGGACTCACTCAGATATAAGCTGAGATCTGCCTTTGAGGAAGAAGGGGCAGCCTGACATGCCAGCCTTGACATTGCCATAAAAACACTGAGGATTGAGGCAGGAACCTTCCAATTATCGGAAATCCCACTCTCCGCCTGGAAGAAAGCAATAAATAAGCAGGTATTGGTAACATCCTTTGCCCAAGACACCAAAGCCCTCCGCACAAGCTCTATCCTAGAGACACTGAACAAATCATACATGCTGGGTAGAGCCCAGCAGTATCTGAATGATGCCCTGACGTCACAAGCCCGCAGGAAAATTCTCCTCATGAGACTAACAACGCTACGCATCAAGGATTTCAACCCAGCATGGGCTCGCAAGGGGGTCAATACTGAGTGCAGGCTTTGTTCCTTTCGCAATGAATCATGACTGCATCTTTTGTGCTGCTGCCCTAAATTGAGGAACGAACGTCGGCTTCTTCTTCACCCGATATGTCTGAGCAATGGGACAAAGTCCTGCAGTGAGGCCTCAGCCACATGCTTCACTAATTCAAAGACAAAAGACCTAGCCAGACTGGGGAAATTCACACATTTGATCAGGATCGCCCTAAATGAGGTGCAAGAATACAATCCTGCCCCTGCGACAGATACCCTGCACTGAACAGCAAGCTGAAGGATGCAGGATGACCCCTGACAGGCACCGATAGGTTTCCCCGCCCAACCTAGGACTCTTGAAGCATTAGCACTTTAACGCTCTAGCTTTATTAACTAAACATGGAAACTCAAGCAATACTCAGGTACCGTACAACCCATTAAAAGGACAATGGCCATTTACAAAATTAAGGGCATCAATCAGGGCCGGACTGGCTACCGGGCGTTTTGGCATGCTGCCGAGCTGGGGGCTGATGTCACTGCGGTGGGGGCTAATTTCGTTGATGGAGACCTGCGTGTGCTACGAAATAAACAAAGCAAAACGAATTTCGTTCAGCAGACGCAGGTCCCCATCAACGAAATCAGCCACCAGCTCGGCAGCATGCCAAAACGCCCAGTAGCCAGTCCGGCCCTGGCATCAATGAGGAGGGGGGGTGAAAAGAGGTCACAGCAATCGTGGTAAGGTGAATTCCTTTATTAAAGCAGGAGAAGTATGGAGTAACGACCGGCCAGAGCAACAGCACCATAAACTGCCGTTCTGACCGTTCCACATGCCACCATTCTAAGCTGGAACGATAATGGTGGCATGTGCACTTAAAGTTACACGAACCCCTAAACAAGCACAAGACCCAACACATCTTTCCCCTTAACCAAACAAACATGACAAAGTTATTATGAAAATAAATCAAAAACAGCAACATGCAATGCAAGAAAATAAACTATCATTACATTAAAAAATTTCTAGACATTAATATTTGACATAATCTTTTAACCAAATTGAAGGCTTCTTCTCTCTTACAGAACTTCTGGATTTAGATTCGCTTTGACCAGAAATAGGGCTATTGTGAGGAAAATCTACATCAACACTTCCATGTGAATTCTGTTTGGATAATTTCTCCATGTTCCACCATTTGCCATCATTTAACTTAACAGACCTGTTCCTTGTGAAAATGATTTGTTTTGGACACGAAAACTTAGAATGACCCTTGGTGATATGACCAGGTAATTTTACCTTGACCCAATCCCCTACCTTAAAATCAAACTGTTTTCTTCCTTTCACGGGCTCATTGGTGGTATATTTATTTTGGGCTTTAAAACATTCAGTCTTCACTAAGTCACGGTTGACCTTTGGAACATTAAGATCTTGCATCCATGGCCTAACCAACTTAGATGCTGCAGATCTTCCCTTTAATAATGTGAAAGGCGAGACTTTTGTTACAGCATTAGGTGTGGTACGTAAGGGCCACAATAAATTGGAAAGTTCTTTCCTCCAGTCTAAACCATTCACCACAGATAACTGAATGCTATCTTTGATAACTCTGTTGCAGCGTTCCACTAAACCATTGCTGCGGGGATGATATAGAGAAGTGGTGATGTGTTTGATGCCCCAATGAGATAAAAATCTTGAAACTCCTTGGATACAAATTGTACCCCGTTATCCGTGACTAATTCAACTGGAGCACCTTCCTTTAAAAATAGAGATTTCAGAAAATTAATTACTTCAACTGTAGTTGCCGATTTCACAAATTTAACTTCAGGCCACTTAGTACCATAATCCATTAACACCAAACCAAACCTACTTCTCTCGTCCAATACATACATTGGACCAATGATATCAAGGGCTAATTTAACCCAAGGTTTGTCAGGAACGGGAATCGCTTCAATGGGACTAGGAAATGTCACCTGAGATTTGTCACTGGTTGCACATGATATACAATCCCTTACAAAATGTTCCACAGAACGATCCATACCAGGCCACCAGAATACTTCCCTAAGTCTTCTCTTCATCGCTCTCATGCCTATGTGACCTTCATGAGCCAGGATTAAGATTTTATTCTGAAGAGACTCTGGTACAACCAACAAATCCGTTCTTTTAAGAATACCTGACTGCAAATTTAGTTCGGGAAAAACATGCTTAAAAGAAGCTACATCTTCATGCTTAGGCAACCAACCTTTACCAAGCATTGAAATTACAACTTGCAGCAACACGTCATCCTGAACCGCCGATTTCCATTCTTCTTCTGAAATGCATGAAAAACTGGAATCGACTAATGAAGCTACAACGCAAAACTCCTCCTCCTTCTGTTCACAAGATTGGTCAATTACTAAAGGCAATCTAGACAAACAATCTGCAAAAATATTCTTAACACCAGGAATATATTCTAACTGAAACTGGAACTCCATCAATCTAAAGTGCCATTTGGCAATGCGAGGAGTGGCATTACCAGCTCCTTTGGTGGTAAGTAAATTAACCAATGGCTTATGATCCATGCGAATAGTGAATTCAGAACCCCACAAATATTGTCTGAAATGATCCACACCCCACCAACAAGCTAACGCTTCCCGCTCTATCACGGAATAAGTGGACTCTGCACCTCTCAATGTACGTGAAGCAAAAGCTACTACCTCTTCCTTTCCCTCTCTGACCTGTAGTAGAACAGCCCCTAAACCATATTGACTGGCGTCGGTGACTATAATGGATTTATCATGTGTGTCAAACGGTTGAAGAGGAATGGCCATGCTCAGTTCTAGTTTAATGGACTGAAATTCTTTTTCTAGTACAGGTGACCAAATAAATTGTTGGTTCTTTTTCATTAATGATCTTAAATTGTGTGTCTTGCTACTACAATTAGGAATGAACCTGGCATAAAATTCTAACATGCCAAAAAATGATCTGAGCTGATCTTTGTTCTGTGGAGAAGGAAACGATTTTATAGCATTGACTAAATCTTCTTTAGGTTCAACACCTTTGGCAGAGATTTTATAACCAAGATAATTTACTTCATTGACCGCAAATTTACATTTTTCTGCCTTTAAGGTTGCACCATGGTCTGTTAAAATGGATAAAACAGTGGCTAACGTCTTGTCATGTGACTCTAAATCTTTACCGTGAACCAAAATGTAATCTTGAAAACATTTTACATTAGGTACATTCACAAAAATAGATTCCATTACTCTTTGGAATACAGCTGATGCTGACGCCAATCCAAAAGGCATTCTTTTGAATCTGTATGCACCCATTGGAGTGACAAACGACGTAAGATGACGACAGTCTTTCTTCAACGAAATTTGATGATAAGCTGATGACATGTCTAAGGTAGTGAATACCTTAGCATCTTTAAGTGACGTTAGCATTTCTGTGATGTTCGGTAGAGGATGCCTATCTACCCATATCTTGTCATTCAAGTCTCTCAAGTCTATGCACATCCTGAGAGTACCATTAGGTTTCCTGACTAAAACCACTGGAGAAAGCCATTCGGAGCTCTCTATGGACTCAATGATACCTTGACTGCAAAGAGATTCAAGTTCATTAGACAATTCCTTCTTCATGGCTAGAGGAACTCGTCTACATTTGTGCACTATGGGTTGAATACCTTGCTTAAGAATAATCTGATGCGAAAAACCCTTTATTTTACCTAGAGTATCACTGAATACAGAAGGAAAGGAAGATTTCCAATCATGGGAGTCTACAGTGCGTACAGATGCAAAATGGTCTCTAAGCAAAACCTGTTCGGAACTATTGGGATCTAAAATGATTCCTAAATCTTTCTGTTCCAACCAGCCAAGGAGGGATGATTTATCTTCAGCAACATAGACAGTGGCAGTAGTACAATTATTTTTAAATGTTAAAGTGCAATCAAATTCCCCCAAGACTTGAACAGGCTTACCACCGTAAGCTACTGGTTTAATCAAAGATTTCCTCAAAGGAATATCAGTTAATTTGCACCATTCTTCAGGACCAATTAGTGTGAAAAATGAACCAGAATCAGCCATCATGGGAATGTAACTGCCATTTACACCAATTTGACAGTATGGTCGTTTTACGGTGTTGGATTGAAGTTTTAAAACAAGAGAAGCATTTTCAGAAAAACTTGGATTAGAGAATGTGCTATTTTGTAATGCATTATCATAAACATCCATAACATTTACTATTTGAGATTTGTTCATCAAATCTTGAGCTGTACTAACCATGTTAGAGGAAGATAACATCATAATTTCATTGCCATCCTCACTATCGGAATTCTGATCAGTTTCAGGTTTGGCTTCAATTGAAAGAACTTTTTAGCGTGATACTTAGCATTGGAATAACTAGGTTTCGATTTGCAAACTTTGGTGAAATGACCTTTTTTTTGCATTTAACACAACATTTATCTAAAGCAGGACAAAAAGGAGCATTACCCAAATGACTTCTACTGCCACATCTATAGCATTCAAAAGTTTTTCGTTTGTCATAGTTAGTTTCTTTTTGACTACAGCTTTATCAAGGGCAAGAGCATGTATTTTGGTATCTAAAGCTATTTGATCCATATATATAGCTGTGGATTCCATATTTTTGCTATTTCTAGGGCTTTGTCTAGAGTTAAATCTTGTGTAGTTAATAACTTTTCTTGAACCTTTTACTATTAGTTTTCTCAACTAATTGATCTCTCAACATTTCATCTTGAAAGGTTTTGTAGTCGCAGGTGGAAGCTAAAACTCTAAGATCACTTACAAAAGTATCAACAGGTTCACCAGGTAACTGTTTCCTCATATAAAATTTGTGTCTCTCCATAATAATGTTACGTTTCTTTTTAAATCTGGTGTCTAACATTTTTGTGGCTGATGAATACTCATCAACAACGTCACCTTCGCCCATGACTACAGTATGAGGTAAATGTTTCAAAACTTTTCTTCCTTCAGTGCCTAAGGAGTGACGCAGTAAAGCAAATTTTTCTTTTGAGTGAAAACTTCAGCTTCAATGGCTTCTAAATAAGCCTCGAAACCTTCAAACCATAACTCCCATTCTACAGGAGGTTCACCTGGAGTGGCAAGAAAAGGAGATGGAGGCAGTACAGATTGCTGCATGGTGCCAGTTGAATTACAATGCAATTAACAATAAACAAAAGAAAAAAAAAAAAAACAACTTGAAGGATGCAAGTATTAATAAAGCAAATAATGATGAATCAGATTAAAGCTGTGCACTTCAGCGATGTAAAAACCTGAATGCACGATGTACAAGGTCATACAGGCACTTTGCAGAACCAAAATGTACTTATTTAAAGCTGTGCAAGTCAGCGTTGAATAGTAAGCTGTTTGCACGATGGCAGAGTAATCCACTCCTTGAATGCCAGCTGATGAGACAAAGAATAAAGTCTCTTTAAAGATGGCCGCCACAACGTGATGTGTAGCTCTGTGAAATTCGTACTGAGCAATACAAACATAAGAATGCCCAAATTAATATGCGAGGCAGGGTTGCAGGGAACCAAATGGTACTTGTTTACAGCTGTGCGAATCAGCGTTGAATAATTAGCTGTGCGCACGATGGCAGAGTATCTAATCTTTGAGTGCCAGTTGAAGAACAAAGTCTCTTTCAAGATGGCCGCCACAACGTGATGTGTAGCTCAATGAAATTCGTTGCTAGGCAATGAAGATCAACACAGCACTGCGCTGCGTGGTGAAACGTCGGGTTGACGTAGAGCAAAACTCCGGATCAACGCGCATAGGGGAGCGCGAGGTGGCAAGCTGAGCACGAGTGGTCTGGATTGGGTTTACAAAGTCACGAAAGTCATGAAAACCTACCAGACTCAGTCCAGATTCCGAGGAATGCTCTTTCGTACCTTCAACGACGCTCACTTGTATATTTTCATGAGGAACTGCCAAGTCGTCCGAAGCGGAGCGGAGAACACGAACCAGTCGCGAACAAGTTCTCCTCAGCTGTCAGGAAGCTTCCAGCCGGTCCAGGGTCCAACTCCGGTCGTCGCCAGTGAAAAGACGTCACAGCAATCGTGGTAAGGTGAATTCCTTTATTAAAGCAGGAGAAGTATGGAGTAACGACCGGCCAGAGCAACAGCACCATAAACTGCCGTTCTGACCGTTCCACATGCCACCATTCTAAGCTGGAACGATAATGGTGGCATGTGCACTTAAAGTTACACGAACCCCTAAACAAGCACAAGACCCAACAGGGGGCATAGGAGGAATGGGGGGAACTGCCCTTTTAAAATTCTCGTTCATCGTTTTAAAATTATTACTAACCGTTTTTTAACCTAACTTCTTTTTTACTGTAATGATTTTAATTAATCGAACAGTTAATAAAAATTCTAATTCAGTTCCTGAGTAACAAAACTAAAATGTTGCTGCATAGGGGAGAAGTGAAATGAGGCGATACTTTTTCAGCAGCTTAGGATTGTTGCCCAGTGTCTTCAGCAAGGCAAGCATCACTGCAGCTTTAAACCTGTCAGGGACAGTGCAATGAGCGAGTGACTTATTTAAAGTGTCTAACAGACGGTTGGTCACTATGACAGTCAAAGCTCGCATGGTTGAAGAGGGGCAGAGATCAAGATGGTAGCCTCATTTCACCTTATGCATGACAGAAATAAGAGTCGCATGCTGTAGCTGTGGAAACTGGACCAAGGAGTGAAAATTAATGGCAGCACAACCCACATACCTCCCCAGGTTGCTGAGGCAGCTATCGTTAACTCAAATTAAATGTTACTGTCTTTAATTTATTTAATTTTCTCACAAAAAAAGTGCTTAGTGCATTGCACAGAGTTTGTCAAACATGATACACACCAATGTCAGAGGAATGCACTGCTATGTACCTATCCCAAATTACCCATAATCATGTAGGTGGCATTCCAACCCACTGCTAACATAGAAGATGTACAGACAAACGCACTGTGGAAACGCCGTCTACAGCTTTTTTGCACAAACCTAATAACTGTGTTCACACACAACATGCATGGCAAAATAAAAAACAACATTACTTACACAGTGACAAACAGATCCAGCAGCAGCACAAAAACATAGTGGAAGCAATTAGTAGTCACGCCAGATCATATGGCGAGCAAAGAAATGAATTCCTTTGCTTGTTCCTTCGCTGCCTGCTCCTGGTGCGCTGCTCTCAGGCATGCATCTGTGTATAAAACTGAGTAATTTCTCTGGCAAGTGCTATGAATGTGAGTAATGTAAGGGTGTATGAATGAGTCTGAATATGCTTTGTATAATTGCAGGGAAACAAAACAAGCACTGACAAAGCTTATTGTTTTGGCATGTGTGTAGTGTACCCATCAGCTGTCATGAATTTCAGGCCAACCACATTTTGCTTGTTGCAACTGTTAACCCATGGCTTACACAAATGTGAGAAGTCCAAGAATACAAAGCTAAGAGGTGCAGACACGTCGCATTGTGTATGTTCGGCAGCAGTGCACCTGTCCTCTCACCCACAGGACTCTTTACAGCATGGACAGCAGCATTGCAAGCATTCTTACCCATAGGATAGAATAGTATTGGCCACAGCAGTGAACACATCAATAACAGAGAACAGGTGCAGTCCAAACATGGGTGTGTAATGCCAATTGGATCCATGGCATGTGTGGTACCTTCAGCCAATCCTGGTTCTATAGACACATGTAATCTGCATGTAATCTGTAGAGTGGGCCTTTTTAGAACCTGCGCTCTAGAGAAACACTGAATATGATGAGGCACTTTCTATCAGGGCCCTATAAAAAAGTAAGGGTCATAGGAGGACAATATCCCTTATGCAGATTTGCTAGATTAATTCCCTTAGTGGAGGATGTTTGATGAACATGTAAAAGATACATTCTGTAATGTGAAGTGATCTCAGTGACTTTAGCTCAATGGGCTCAAGACAAGTGGGTTCCAGTCATCTCTCTGACACATTTGATGTAGTTCTCTTTCTTCATCATAGCACATGACATAAGTTTAGTTTATGGTATTACGATCTCAGTCGGTAACTCATTGTTCTTCTGTGTTGTTGCAGTAAAAACAACTCTTTGCTTATAAACCTGGATCTGGTCCTCAACAATCCAAGTAAGTACTACTAACCTGTAGTTTAATTGAGAAACATGTCTGCTTGAGAATATCAGTGGTCATATTATAGGCACTGCACACTATCACTGTTTGCACTCCAGCGCATCAGCAACAGTGCACCCAGGTACAGATAAAGCACTGTCCCCAGGACTAATGCGAACTCATAGCTGCCCAGGGGGCAGTGCATTAGTGAAAGGCGGGGCAGCTGTTTGAAGCAGCTGTTCCATTTTTCACAGTGCAAGTGATACCCAGCCTTCCAAAGGGTGACAGCGATCACCTTGCAAGCGGGTGCAGGGAGTGACAGAGACAGCCTACAGGGAGATCTCTGGATGGTTCATGGAATCCCTCTTTACCCCCTTTCTGGGGTCACCCGCTGGGGGGCACTGCAATTGCGTCACCTCTTTTTTGCGCGGAAGTTTGCCTCCCTACAGCATTTTTGCCTCTGCGCCTGAGTCCATAATATGGCATGGGCACAGAGGCAAAGTGTTTCCCCCATTTCCATGGGGCCACTCCCCCATGCAATGGAGGAAATACCTTTTAGAATGGTGCTGGCCCTACATGTGCACTGTCTGTATTAGAGTAGGGACCACACAAGTATCTGCTTCTATTCTTGTTCTACTGGAAACAAGCAAACCTGGAAATATTATAGAAACAAATATATTTTTATATGTGGGGACCTGAACAAAAAAATATCAAACAATAATACAAACAGTATGGGGGTAGCACCAGACTACTGTGGTCTAAAAGATCTGACAAAAATATTGGTGTCCTAAATTTAGTTTACAAATGTATCACCCCATTCGAATTACTATTAGAAAATGTACCACAGTGGTACAAAATTTAGACTACAATATGAATGTCAGGTGATATATTTGTTCTTGATTTGTTCACGTACAACCACAAGTATGCATGGAAACAAACACAATTTCTCAAGAAGCAGCAAAAGTCTTTTAAATCTTTTAAAAGGTGGCTGTCACCTTTGGTGCCAGATTTTTTGTTCAACCAAAACAATACGTTAAGGTACTAGCCTCACTTCAGATAAAAGATAAAAAGGACGGCCCTTATGGAAAAGCTTTGAGTTTATTCTCTCCCTGGTACACACCCAAACCAGAATAACAAACACTCACTCTTCTCAATACAGGAGAACACTGACTGAACCCTGGATTCGTGGGGTTAATCTTTGGTCTCTGATCTTTCCTTTGCAGGCTATGTCTCCAGACTTACTCTATTGGCCTCTACTGCTTTCTTTTCTAGTTTTCCTCTAGAGGACTATTTTCTCTGTGAGTAGGACTGGACAGAGCAACAACTTTTTAAGCCACCTAATTTTTATTCTTACACCCACTGTGACACTTTAACAAATTCTAGGAAACATTTTTCATAAAGCCTCAAAGTAGTATGGTACAAAATAGTTACAAACGGAAGAGCCATTCACTTTATGGAGGGGAAATTATTTGCCTATAATTTTTCAGCTTTAGTTAATCATGCAAACCAGATATACAGAATATTGGATTGAGGGACTTTTGTACGGTTTGGTGAAGGTGAAGCGGAAGGAATGCCGTAAACATGTGGTCCTCCTGCCATTCTAAACCTGCAGTTCCCACTTGAGGTTGCCACCAGTAGTGGTTTTGTTGGTTTAGGGGTAACCCCTAACTCTAACCTTGGTTTTCTCAAGGAGCAGCAAAAGTGTTTTAAATCTTAGTTTGGCTTGGCTGGTTTAGTGGTAACCCCTATCCCAGCAGTTCATCCGGCACAAGACTGCTTGGTCAAAGTGCCTGTTGGCCCATCTTACTAAACGTGGGATGACTCACTCATTTTCCCTGCCATTGTCTGCCATGAGAGGCAGTGCAAACACTGGCAGGGAAGATTTAAAATGGCCCCGATGCACAGGGAAAAAAATCTCCCTACGCTTTGCGCCATTTACTTTTGTACAGAGAAAACAAACCCCAGCTTCAGAAATTTGGCTCTGAACAAAAAAGGTTTGCAGAAGAAGCACTTTAACCATGGCACCCACTTTTCAAACTTCACTGTTGTGAAGGGAACTATTGTGGTGGTGTCTCCCTTCAAAGCAGAGCGATCCCTCCCTGGCAGATAAGAATTTGTAAATATGTCGCACAGTTCTTCACCACAGTGGCAAAGGTCATGCCTCAGCTCACTGGGAGGATGGCGGACCTCCCCGTCAAGGCTGTAAAATGAGTTTCCTTGTGACATATAATTTAATATGGCTAATCAGTTCCCCCAGAATGGATCACTGATACAATATTTACAGCAATAATATAGTGTAACAAAAATATTGTGTAAAAAAATATCATTTACAAAAAAATCATCTCCCTATATTTAGAATGGTAAGTACCAAAATATCGAAAATGAAATATTGTTTCAAACTAATATCGTTAAAAATATACATAAATATCGCTTTTTAATATATATATATATATATATATATATATATATATATATAAATATAGTAAATCTTAAGTATTTTAATATATAACATCAATATAATGTAAATTCAATACAGTTAAATATTGTTTATTGCATATATAAATATATACTTATATAAAGACACACACATTTATGTGTGTGTGTACATATATATAGTGTAACGCTGTTACAAAAAATATATATCTTGTATTATATTAAATTTGGTTATTTTTTAATTTACTACTATAAAAAGTTAATTTACTACTATAAAAGCATATATATATATATATATATATATATATATATATCATAAAAAATATTAAGAAATCAATTGCAAAACTTTAAAAAGAAACGACCAAATAAATAAAACATAGAAAATGTAAAATCTAAAACAGAACATTTTCTAAAAATAAAATAAAAATATATATATATATTTGTGTGTGTGTGTGTATATTCACTGAAAAAACCACAGGTTTCAGGGACAATATAGTTAGGCTGACTTTTCACTCGTATGAAACCCGAGAAATTCAGCCGTTATAGTTAGCTAAGCTAACTATAACTCACGCCCCTGCAATACACAGCTGATGACGTCACATATTACATCACTCATGACATGGTCAGTGACATCACTGATGACATCTCAAATTACATCACTGATGACCTCACTGATGACATCATCCACTTAATCTCTGATGCACCTACTCACACCCTAATATAACCTTTCATTCACCCACTCTAAAGCACAGGCTACAATTCTTGAAACCATAGACACACCAATACCAGTTAGTACATACCCACTCACTGATTCATAGGTCTACACACAAATCCACTTGCTCACCCATACAGTCACTCATCAATACAGCCACTGATATATGCACTCATACACCCATACAGACACTCACACACTGCCACTCACCCATAGAGTTACTCGCACACCTAGTCAGTAACCCAGAGTCAATCATACTGCCATTTACTCACCTATACAGTTATACACACACAACCTCACTTATTCATACAGGTACTAACACATACTTACTCTCTTATACAATCACTGATACAAGCACACACTCATCCATACATCCACTCTCACAATCACCCACTCTCACATACAGTCACTTATATACTCGAACACTCACATATACTGCCTTTCACATATGTAGTTACTCTCACATACACCACCGAGACATCTATTCACTCACCAACACAGCCATACGCACACTCACTCACCCATACAGCCCCTCGCAGATGCACTTATGAACCCATACACCCAGGAATCACCCACTCACACATCCATGCAGGGAGTCACAAACACCCCCATCCACCCACACAAACACTCAGGCACCCATACAGGTACTCAGAAAACCAATCATTGACCCATATAGACACTCATGTAGCTACTCACCAACCCATGCAGCCACTTACACACCAACTGACAGACTGATACAGACATTCACACAGATTAATCACTTACCCATACATTCACTAAGACATGTTTAATCACTCACTTATAAAGTCAGTCACAACCCGCTAAATCATCCATACAGACACTCATACACCCACTCATTCTTCAATACACCTTGGCATATATATATACAAAAAAAAAGGAAGTTCGGTAACAGTGGGCCTCCAATTTCCATCTAGGCTCGGATTTTATCAACTAATTTTAAAGTTAAGAATTTCTACGAGGGTATTTAATTATTGGTTTTAGCACTTGCACTTTAATATGTCGTATTGACCAAAAGGTAGCACTTTCATTACATAGCACTTTACTTGAGTCTGCATAATTTTGCACATTTGTTTGGAATGAAACTATTTCATTCATAACAGTTGTTTTTTATGTTTGATACACACAAAGAAACGGGTCAATATGTATGTCAATGCATTTATGTAGGAAGATTAACTATTGTTCTTTGATGTCGATAGCAAGGTGTATATTTATTACAAGGAAGTTTTGGGCACATTGTCGAAGGTATACAGTGGTATTTGCGATATTTGCACATGTGTTTATTTATAAATTAATTTACTGCATGCTCAGTGGCTATCCAAGCAAATAGGTAGATATTACTACTGTGGGATATGCAACTGATCGAGGGATTTTAACCAGCAATACAATTACGTGGTACTGTTTGGTTTTTATCTATTTTCCCTGCTTTTAAATTACATGTTTTTAATACTCAAGCAGGAATGTCATGCATATGCAGCATCAACTGGGGTTTGTGCATAATAATACGCACAAAAATTCTAAATATTGCCATTCGATCATGATTGAGTAATCGGCATTACAATGCAATCTGAAACATCAGTTATTAAGACACGTGTTCAGTTTGTGTTATTCATATTGACCACATGAGATTTTGAATGCAATGTGCAACAAATTGAAGAACAGACTTATCAGTATTCCAGAACGATAAAGTTAGTGTTTCTTTTATGTCTATTTACCACGTGGGGGTGTTTCACTGCATATTTAAAAAAGATGGCGAACTAGGCTCTGTGATCTGTGATCAAGGACAAGTGTTGTCTGAAACGCGTCAGATCTGAGGACCGAATAAAACAACAGTGCCTAATTTCGTGTGGTTCGTGTGTTCTCTGTTCGCCACATGGCTGTGCGGAAGTGCGGAGAATCCCTTGTTTTTTTCGAATATATATAACATTCTTAAACTTTTTAGAAACACTCAGTCACTGGATGATGTCATCATTGATGTCATCAGTGATGTCATTTGAGATGTCATCAGTGATGTCATCATGTCACTGACCATGTCTTGAGTGATGTAATATGTGACGCCATCAGCAGTGCATTGCGGGGGTGAGAGTTATAGTTAGCTCAGCTAAATATAACGGGTGAATTTCTCGTTTTTCTTTTTGTTATAAGTCCTCATTTACCTTGGAATCAGACTCTAGGCCCCCCCTATTCTAGCGCCTACCAGAGCTATTTCTTTATACCAAGGGTCTTAATGTCCCATGTAGTTCTCCCTTATTTCTCTGCCCTGGCCAGAATCCGTCCGAGCTGCAGATTATCCAGGAGAATTTGTACACCATAAAAAAGAAAGCATAATCATTGGACCAAACCCTTCCCTTGACTCCTCTTTTCATTTAAGCTCTAACCACTTTAAAGCAGGAGTCCAAAATGTCTTCCTTTTTCTTTCTCATATTCTATCCAGCCCTATTATACTTGTAACAGCTTTTATCCAATCTATTTCAATTGGCAACAAATTACTAATCCATTTTTTACATATCTCTCTTCGCGCCAAGAGAATCAAATTAAAGACCAACTTTTTTTGCCATTGGTAAAATTGGCATGCGCAGATGATAGCCCAAAAAATACAAGAGGTAGGCTTACCTGGAGTTCTGTGTCCAGTATAATTGAAATATCTGTACTTACATCTCCCCAAAATTTCTGAATCACAGGGCACTCCAGCAACATGTGGATATCGTCTGCATTCTCTTGGCAACATCTTACACACCTTGCCGTTCTTCCCTTCCCCAACTTTGATAATCTGTACGGCGTCCAGTATACTCTATGAAGACAGAAGATGTGGTTCCTTCTTAAGTTGGCGGGATGTACCGTGGAATAAAGAAAGTCAAATGATACTTCCCATAAGTCTTCCAACTGTATCCCCTAAAAGCTCTTTCCGCACAGGTCGCACGGAAGTTTGAAGACACCCTCTGATAGTTCCACCAATAGCCAATACCACCTCGCCACTTCCTTCTTCTTTGGCGCCTCACACACTAAGCCTTCTTCCAAGTCATTTGACCAGCCTATCTCCTCCTCAGATGACTGAAACCAGCCTCTCATTTGGAAGTGTTGAAACCTAGAGATTTTATTTTTGAACACCTCAACCATTTTATCCCAGGATGCCAAATCTCCTTCTTCCGCCACGTCCCCCCATCTCATCATTCCTGCCTCCCTTGGCGGACTAGCCAGAGAATCCTTCGTCCATTCAGGTGATCCTGGTGTGCTCCATATTGGTGCCCACCTACTATAATACATAAGTTTTACCTCCTTTCTAATCGTAGACCAAAGTTCCGCCACACTGTAAAGTTTTAAACACACTCTTTTGAAGTTTTTGGGGTCACCAAACTTGTACATAAAGCCCTGCATTCCTCCTTCAATAACTGACAACATGCACCTAAACATTTTACCAATGTACGAATTATCTGGTTGAGTTAGTAGCATCTTCCCGTTCCTTAGAAGAAAAGCCCAGGCATAGTAAGTTAAATCGGGCAGACATAAACGCCCCTTTTTTTTCCTTCTGCGTAGTTCTGTCCAGGCATTTCGGGGGCCTTTTGAGTCCCATATAAAAATATTAATTTTAGCCTGTAATTTCTTCAACCACTTCACCTTAAATAGAAATGGAATCGTCTAAAAAAGGAAAGTAAACTTCGGAAGAATTATCATTTTCACCAGATTAACTTTTCCTATAATCGTCAGAGGAAGATGGGACGAACTTAGCATCAAGTTTGTGGCTTCTTCCATTACATTGAAGAAATTGATTTCAGGGAGGTCCTTGATGTTCTGAGTGATCTTTATACCTAGGTATCTCATCTCCTTTTTGCAGGTATTTGAGTTTGACTCAAGTTCCAAGCCATAACCTGTTTTTGCCCTATTTACTGAATACCCAGCAATACGGCCAAATTGTGAAGTTAAATCATTTAATAGAGGGACCGTTGTCTCCATGTCTGATGTGAATACCAACAAAACATCTGTGTATAAAGCCACCTTATTCTCCCAGTACTTATTTCTAAAAGGAACTATTTGACTCTCTTTTCTAATCTTAGCTGCCAATGATTCAATGTATAGATTAAAAAGGAGACGGGATAACGGGCACCACTGTCTTGTCCCTCTTGAAATACTAAAGGGTATGCAAAGATTACCATTTACAAAACTTTGGCCTGCTGTTTTCTGTATATCATGGCTAGGGTCTTGCAGAAGTTTCCACCAAGATTATAACGTTTTAACATCACCTCCAGGTAAGCCCAATCTACCTGATCAAAGGCTTTAGTAGCGTCCAGTGTAATAATTGCTAAGGAGAGTTTGTAGGTGGAAGCTATATCGGATGCCCCTATTAGAGTGAAAGTCAGTTCCTGAATCCCTCTGCCTCTTACAAATCCCTTCTGGTCTGTGTGTAGGAGACCCCCCACCACCCCTTTGAGTCTCTCTGCCAGGATTTTTGCAAAGAACTTATAATCGCAATTTAATAGAGAGATCGGCCTATAAGAGTCAGATAAATTCAAGGCCTTCCCTGGTTTTGGAATTAACGTGACCATGGCCTCATCCCAGGTGAGCAAAAGAATGATGGATTTAACCCAGATCTCTTGACTGGGGGTGAATGCTTTGATTTGTTCTGCATTCCGTCCATCAACTGTGTGTCTTTTGCTTTCTCGCCCTAAGTGCGTCGGGTATGCCCAGACGTGGGTCCCAGGCTCACTGTCCCACTGGATTCAAGCTATCCTGGCTGATGAGGGGTGAAACCCCAAAACCGGTCCTAGGATGCTAGTTTCCGGTCCAGGGAGGACCTGGCTTGGCAGTTCGGGCTGGACTGTTCCCATGAGGCACAGGGTCAAGACTGATTTGCATATGGCCAGGTCTAAACTGGGGTGGCATGGTGAGCAAAAGAATGATGAATTTAACCCAGATCTCTTGACTGGGGGTGAATGTTTTGATTTGTTCTGCATTCCGTCCATCAACTGTGTGTCTTTTGCTTTCTCGTCCTAAGTGCGCCGGGTATGCCCAGACGTGGATCCCAGGCTCACTGTGCCACTGGATTCAAGCTATCCTGGCTGATGAGGGGTGAAACCCCGAAACCGGTCCTAGGATGCTAGTTTCCGGTCCAGGGAGGACCTGGCTTGGCAGTTCGGGCTGGACTGTTCCCATGAGGCACAGGGTCAAGACAGATTTACATATGGCCAGGTTTAAACTGGGGTGGCATGGTGAGCAAAAGAATGATCGATTTAACCCAGATATCTTGACTGGGGGTGAATGTTTTGATTTGTTCTGCATTCCGCCCATCAACTGTGTGTCTTTTGCTCATCCCAGGATGCTGGCAGTTCTGCTCCCTTCTCAAAAAATTCAGCAAACAACTTTGTCAAGTGTGGCAAGAGGACCTCCTCTAATATTTTATATAATTCTAGAGGCAAACCATCCGGTCCTGCTGCCTTACCCAACTTCCCTGCCCTTATTGCAGTTTTTTATCTCTATGGTCACTATGTTGCTGTTTAACACTGTGCTACTAATTTCAGAGATACCCTGGGGAACATCCTGACCCAGCCATGCCTTAACTTCTCCCTCAGTGACTGCCAGATCCTCCTGAAATAGCTCTCCAAAATAATTTTGAAAGGTTTCCTCGATTTCTTTACTTCCAGCAAGAATATTACCCATCCTCTCGCACCTAACTTCTTTAATAAAGGATCTTGCTTGATCTGCCTTCCCTTTCCATGCTAACAACTTTCCACAACCCTCTCCATACTCAAAGTGAGCAATTTTACTCGCCTGCCATTTTTTCCTTAGCCTGTTTTCTACTAATCCGGACAGAGCCTCTTTTACAGCTTGTACAGAGGCTTGTAGAGTCGATTTCTCGCTTTCCCCCATCACCTCTAAGAGCTCCTGCTGTTGAATACGGCTTTCTAGCAGACTTATTTCTGCAATAAACTCTTTCCTTTTCAATATTTGAAGGCTAGTTATTATTCCCCTCAAAAAAGCCTTGTATGCATCCCAAACTATGCCTGCTGGTGCACTATCCATATTTATGGCAAAAAATTCCTCTGACTCTACTTTAAGTGCCTGTGTCACTGCCTCGTCTAGCAACAGGGTGCGATCCATAGTCCACCTTCTTTGTTTTACCCCAGTAAAAACTGATAGGACCAAAGAAACTGCCAAATGGTCTGAATAATGGGCCCCCACGTGTGTGATTTTTTTCCACATAGTCTCTAAGCCCTTGATCAACTAAGAAGAAATCAATTCTCAATTGATGTCTGTATTTTTTATTATTATATGAAAAGCTCTTCTTGACCTCCATCCTCTCTCTCCAGATGTCACACAGCCCCAGTTGTACCATGGAGACTTTAATTAATGAACGCATCTTACTATTTATAACTGACCGGCTGTTAACAGAACGATCCAGTGAATCATCCAAAAACACATTAAAATCGCCAGCCAGAATGACAGGGTCCGTACAATTCAGTAGTTCTGTCAACAGCCCCCCAAATGGCCTCATATAATCAATATTGGGTCCGTAGTATCCTACCACTGTATACCCTTGATTATAGATTTTAAGCTTTACAATGGCCCATCTGCCTACTCTATCTACTGTGCTGTGTTCTACCGAAATGCGTGGATTTTTCTTTATCAAAATTGCCATCACCCTAATCGTCAACTGTTGGGTAGTACACACCACCTTTTTACCCCACTTCTAGCTTTAAATACCTCCTTCATTTCCTCCTCTGTTAGGTGTGTTTCTTGTAGGATGATGATCTGAGCAGAAACATCTTTCAGATACTGCAAGATCTTCTCTCTCCTTCCTTTCACTCTTAGACCATTAACATTCCAATACAGTAACTCCACTCTAATTCTTCGATCCCCTACCATTTCCCTATTCAAACCTTTCCCTGAAGCAGAAGCTCAATAACCAATTTTCTAGTAAATGAGGACAATTTTTAAAAATATTTCCTCCCTTGTTTGCTCCCCACCCAGTGACCCTACCCCTAAAGCTGCCTGTCCCCCTCCCCTTACACTGGAGAACCCTCCTTCCTTCCTCATGGCTGAGCCTATGGGGCCACTAGGTCGGGACTAACCTTTTAAGAAAACGGTAATAAAGATTGGGGGACATATAACTAATTCCTACAAACTACCACCTAAAAGTGTATCAATGTGCCCATATAAACAAAAAGTGCAATACATAATTAAACAACCAAATGCATACCTAGCCATCCAAAACAAAAGGAGGGTGCAGTGGGGAAGACAAGATATCAAGAAGCACACATGGAGCCTCCCCTAACCCACCTTTGTGTGGCCTCTGCTCTAGAGATAGATTTCATGAATTCCTCCACTTCCTCAACTCTCCTAAAATTCTGCATTTTGTTTTTATACATTACTCGCAGTGAAGCTGGGAATTTTAGCTGTGCCGTAGCACCTAACTATCATCAGTGATGTCATAAGTGATGTCACCGACCATGTCATGAGTGATGTAATATGTGACGTCATCAGCAGTGCATTGTGGGGGCACAAGTTATACTTAGCTCAGCTAACTATAACGTCTGAATTTCTCGGGTTTTGTACGGGTCAAAAGTCAGGAACAAACAAAAGGGAGAAGAGAGAGGTCAGGTTCACTTTGGACTCAGCCTCCTGTCTTACGTAAATAACCAAAAGGAGTCCACTTGTAATTGGAATAACTGTCCTATCAATGGGCTTTATAATGATTTAAGGAAAACGATGGGTTTTCTTAAAATAACCCTCACCCACCAAAGTGACCCATGGTGGCATGCTACATCATCGGGTTCTTCCCGCCCTGCAGCGGGACGGGCGTGATGCGACTGACGGAGATGTGGGAGCACTTTGTAGGGTGTTGAGTATGAGGTGATGGGAGTGGGAGGGTCAAACAAGTGTGTATTATTAAAAGATAACTGGCTACATGGAGTCTAAAAGTTTATTAAATCCTGTAGCTAGTACCATTAAAAAGGGAGAGATGGAGACTTACACTATGATGGGTGTTTATCTCCTGGTCTACATGTTTCAAGCCTATCCCCTAAGGCTTTTCGTCAGGACCAAAGTAAATGATCCCATGTACCACTCCTAAAGGAATCTAGTCAGTCTTCTTATTTATTATTAAGGTGAAAAAAAATATACTTCTGATGAGAAACGCTATTTTCATGCGAATACAATACCTATTGGGTATGTTCTTTGGAATACGATCTGCAAAGTTAGGACATCATTGAATAGTTAACATGTAAATGCATTTCAATATACAAACACATCACCAACTAGTGGAAAAAAGTGATATATTTTTCACTTGTGCACGACTAATCTTCTTGACTAATAATGATGATTGTGTTGTGCTGCCCTTAAAGACGAACAAGACAAAACAAAACAAGTAACATGAATCACAAACTCTATGTGGTAGTTTCCTGAATGCTGCGCAGGAGACTGTTATAGTGTTTCCATTGTTTATGATTTTCTAGGTTTAACCCCTTCCGTGCTCATGACGAGCTCAGCTCATCATGCTGCGCGGTTGCGCTGTGCGCATGACGAGCTGAGCTCGTCACGACTCCACCCACGATCGGAATGTCCCGCATACGAGCGGAATTCCGATCGCGGTCAAGGGGTTAAATGGCTGGCTGAAAGAGAGGAAAGTTTAAGAATAATTGGTGAAAAAATCAGAGAAGTGATCATAAATTAATGATTGAAACGTACATTATTATTAATTAATTAGAGCCCCATGAGCTTTGCACGGGAAGGAAGGGGCGCTTGTATTCACACACTAGAAGAGAAAGTTTCAGAAAGGACGAGAAAGGACGACAAACAAGTTATTTTTTAGGAAAATTGCATTGTATTTCAAAGGGAAATGCTTGTTGTCAAGGGGAATGAATAGACGTTGTCAGAGGGAGCGGCTATGCCCTACTTACATCGTCAAAGCTGCACCCTTGCTCTGCATAGTCTGCCTTACCTGTGGCTCCGAAGATGAATGACTGAGCAGAGACCGCGCTGATAAGGCGTTCTCGTGCTCGCGTCCACGAGGTAGCAGTGACTAGACCGCTAACTTTCCCAAAATGGCCGCCTGTAGTGGCAACCCTTCCTGTGTTTTCCTTTCAATCCCTATAGCGGTTCGAGCCAGCTGGCCGGATCGATGTTAGTAAAACCAAAGGAAATACAAAATTCAATAAAAAGTCTTAAAATACCCTGTGAAATGGGAACACAGTCAAAATTAAAAGACTGCTTGTGTTCCTGGCGCCGGATCGTATTAGTGCATCCGCCGGGAGTGCCTGACTGATATTGAGGTTGAAAAAACTCTCCAGTGTGTGCCAGGATTACACAGAAAAATAGTGAAAATGTATGTATATATACTTATTGAAAAAATATTGAATTTTTTTTTTGAGAGGTTACTAATTTGGAAAAGTCCGTAAAAACAGCTATAGGGAAGCTCATAGTGCATGCCAGAAGATGATGACACCAGATGGTGGCCCATTCTTGAGTTGATTCCATGAAACGTATGATGTTTTTTAAGTGTATAAGTATGAAGGTTGAAGATAGATTCATTCAAAAAATTAATTAATCAAAGTTCAGCAGTGTGCATAAGTTTTTGAGGGGGGCATACATGCTCTTTTTGTTTGTTAATAGAAATTAGGTGGACTGTCCTTGTTTTTCTCTTTATTTCTTTTCCTCTAAAAAAAGACAGGTACTGAGGTTGGTACTGTGTCTTTACGAATGGTGTCTTTCCTTCAGGCGAAATCCATTGGTATGCGTCCCAAGACAGAATACCCAGCGATGTTCCTTTTCGAACAGTTGGGATTCATTAGGGACCTGTTCAATGATAGCCCATTGAAGTTCTTGTGTGGTGTGTCCCTTCTCAATGTAGTGGACGGACATTTTGGTGGTTGCTCGTTCACCTCTCAGATTACTGCAATGTTTACATATGCGCGTCTTGATCATGCGCTTGGTCATGCCGATGTAGTGGAGCTGACAGGGGCAGGTAATCATATAGATTACACTCTTTGAGTTGCAGTTAGTGAAACGCTGTTGTTCCCAACTGGTGTTATTGTTAAATATGATCCTTTTGCTCTTGGTGGTTAGGTGGCAAACACTGCAATTTCCGCACGGGTGGTGACCAGTGAGAGGGGAGATGAAACCTTGTGGTATTTCTCTGTCTCTGTTGTAACGTGGTATCGTGTGGACAATCATGTCTCTTAAACTTCTGTTCCTTTTGTGAGAGACGATGGGCTTTACGGAAATGTAGAGTTCTGCAATTCAGAAAACACCTATGTCTATTGATTATTTTTCTCACTTGGTTGGAAGCGGTGTTGTAAGTAGTTATACAGATCAGTCTTTCCTCTCTTGGCTTTAGTGGTCTTTCTTCCAGAAGGTCCTCGCTGTTATTGTTTTTGTTTCATTTCATTGCCTTGTTGATGACTCGGGCTGGTAGCTTCTCTTTACTAATTTGTGACATAACTCCTCTGCCTATTTTTTGAAGTCCTGGAGTTCTGAGCAGTTTCTTATGAGCCTCAAGAATTGGCTGAATGGGAGATTTTCCCGTAGGTGTCTGGGTGGAAGCTATCATAGACCAGGAGACAGTTCTTTGCAGTTGGTTTTATGTGTGTGGTAGTCGTTAGCTCGCCCTCTTTTTGGTGTCTTCAAACTGGAAAAAAAAAATTGTAAGTGCCCACTTGCAGCACTCCATCACGACATTTCGTGGAGTGTGATATTCCTATTCAACTTCGAATAGGACTTCTTCAATGATGTTCAATGTATCATCATGAGGGAGACTGGTGTACAGGCTTTCCACATCCAAGCCCATCAAAAACTCAGTTTCAGGGTCAAAACTCCTGCCTTGCAGGAGTCCGAGTATATCCTTCGTGTCTTTTAGGTAGGTATCCGTTTGTTGAATTAGCAGTCTCAGGAAGGCATCCGCAAACTTTGATAGAGGTTCCAGTATGGACCCTATCCCCGATACAATTGGTCGTCCTGGTGGATGTGTAAGGTTCTCATGAATTTTAGGGATTGTGTAGAAATACGGTGTGATGGGGTCCTATTTATGAGGAAATCTCCCTCCTTTTGTGAGATACAGTCATGAGCAAGTGCTTCTTCTACCATGCTAGCGATGTGCATTCTCAGGGTTTCCTTTGGATCCTCTGTCAGTGTCTCATAGTTTCTGTCATCTTGTAAGAGTCACATGCATTCTTGATGATACGCTTCTGCTGTCCGAATCACAATGGCTCCCCCTTTATCTGCCGGTTTTATGACCAGGTCTCTGTTGTTGGCCAGTTCCTTTATTGCTTGTTTTTGTCCCTTAGTGATATTGTGGTCACATTTGACGGGGAGAAGGTTGATTATAGCCTAAGCCCTGGGTCATCCTGTGCTTCTGGGCTGGGTTCCTTGTTGGCGAAGTATGCCCTTAGTTTCAGTTTTCTGATAAATTCATTTACTTCTGTGCATAATTTAAATTTGTCGATTTTTTCAGTAGGAACAAAACCTAAGCCCTTTTTCAGGATTTCCACCTGTGCATATGATAGGTCGTGGTCAATGAAGTTTACCACTAGACTACTCGTCTGCTGGTCGTGGCCTGGTTGGTCTGTGCACTGGTCATGCTCCTGGTTGCAACTCCCGTCTGCTCTTCGTCTGTTGCCCAGTGTGCTTGATTTTGCTTCCGAAATCTCCCCCTCCTGAGACCCTGGCGAGATCCTAAAAAAGGATTTTGTGGATAGTGTTGGTAATCCAGGGGAGTCGTGTTCCAATGATTGAAAGGTCCCGGGGGCCATGTGTGGTTGGGGGCCCATAGAAGAATGGTACAGGGTAAATTGATGGAGCTTGATGCGGACCCCATCCCCTCGGTCCATGGTAGTTCATGCATCTTCCCTGGCTTCTACTGCCTTGATAGTTTGTTCCACTGCTTCTGCTAGAGCCAGAACTGTTTGAGCCTGTGTATCACCTTTGGTATTATAGTCTTGTTGTCTACCTGATGGGACATAATCTTCCGAAATATACGGATATACTCGTTCATGGCTGGTATCTTTCTTCAATTTGGTAAATTTGCTCTGTTTCAGTGTTGCTTCAAAGTCATTCATCATTTGGTTCAGTTCTTCTAGCCTTTTCTTTAGTGAGCTGACTGACTGGTAGCTTTTCAGACGCACTTCTATAATTTGTATTTCTGTTTTCAGTTCTTGAGAAATGCGAGTGTCTGTTTTTATTATGAGAATCAGCCAGTCCGGTGTGCAGTGCTAGGATATTAATGACCAATCTTTTTTAAAAACGTTGTCATTTTGGAAGATGAATGGTTCATTTTTGACTATGAGACCATGTGGTGCTGCATTGGCCCTCAAGTATTCCGTCATCATTAGTCCATGAAAGGCTGTTTTTATCTGGGTTCTTCTCAGTGTTGTTAGTTCATCCCAATCTGTACTGTCTGTGTTTGGTTCAGAGTTACTCAAAGCCTCAAAAGGGGATATCGTGGCCAAAATCCTTTCCATTTCATCGTTTGAGAAGGTAAGACCTGTGATCTCAGTCATGGAGTGGAGTGTGTGATCTTGTTTTGAATTGTGAAGGAAGTAGAGAAAATTCAGGGGAGGGCTACCCCTTACTAAGAAATAAATAACTCCCACAGCTGTACTCTGTCTATAATACAGAACAAACAAAAGGGGGAGAAAGAGGTCAGGTTCACTGTGGACTCAGCCTCCTGTCCTATGTAAATAACCAAAAGGAGTCCACTTGTAATTGGAGTAACTGTCCTATCGATGGTCTTGATAATGATTTAAGGAAAACAATGGGTTGGCATGGTGGGAGCAGTGCTCCCGCCAGGCCATAGCAAACTGCAATGTACCGGGGTGGGCACCCCGGGATATTGCTGGAGCTGGCCCTGGGGGGTGGCGGTTCCCAAGCCCATGGAGGGCTCATGTTTAAAGCCCCAGTGAGGTAGTGGTCCCCGGGCCGGGGGGGCCGCACCGGACCCCAGCATTTAAATAATTAGTGCCCCGGGCAGGAGCCCCCCACACTTCATTATAAATCAAAGCCCCGGGGAGGTGGTGGTCCCCAGGGCCCCCACACTACAATTACCCATTGCCCCCGGGATCTGGCCCACCCAGGGGCTTAATAGAAACAAAGGGCAAGAGACCATGCTTGGTTTAAAAAAAATTAAAAACTGCGGGATTCGCGCACCCTACTCAAATACCGCTGACCTTTTACAAAAACAAAATACTTTTTGGGGCCCTCGGGGTCCCTGTGGGACACCTTGAGCAGGCCTAGGGGGTCACGGTGTTTCTACCCTTCCCCCTTTTCTTTTTTTTAACCTTTTTTCTTGTGACTCGGTTCAACCGAGTCACAAGATGGCTGCCAACACTTCCTGGTTTGAAGTGTTGGCAGCCAATCAGAACTCAGGCTCGAGATCGGGAGGGTTTGCGGATCCTTCTTGTCCATATATTAATATCTGTAATGTTTAAATTTCTCAAAAACTACTGAACGGATTTACACCATTTAACAAAAAGAATGCTTTCTGAACCAAGAGCTACCTTTTTGCCAAATTTGGTGCAATTCCGTTCAGCAGTTCGGGCTGTAGCCTTGTCTAAAGTTTCCTATGGAAATTAACATGGAGAAAACACATTTTGGGACCCCCCTCTTTTTCTCGGGCCCGCTTGACGGATCACCACAAAAATTTCAACACAGCAGCTGCAGTAAGTTGGCCATTAGTTTTGAAAATTTCACGAAGATTCGGCAAACGGCGCCAAAAATATTGGCAAATCAAATAATGCTTTTCCTATGGAAACTAGGTCCTAACTATAACTAGCTACTGGCGACCGCCAATAGGTTTTATATATATCTATATATATATATATATATATATATATATATATATATATATATATATATATATATATATATATATATATATATATATATATACATATATATATATATATATATATATATATATATATATATATATATATATATATATATATATATATATATATAAAAATAGTAATGAGATGTTCACTTCTTTAGTTATGTGTGATGCACCTAACGTCCATTGGTTAATAAGAGAAGTTACTGCAGAATCTGCATACCTGGATGGTTTTCACTCACGTTTTACAGGACATGCAATAACCTGTAACAAAGGCAAGGCAGATGGATTAATTTGGTCACTGATCATAGGAAGCAATGTTTTCTGACTATAAATATACTTCTTATAATTTGTTTTCTTGTTTCATTCATTTGTTTTGCGATTGCAAGTATTATGAAATGTTTATGATTTGCGACAGGCTACTGTAGCCTACAAGTGAAGCGGTAACCTCATTATGAGTAAAAGACACCTTACACTAATATGTACAATATTTTGAAGTGAACACGGCGTCAGCCCATGGAATCATGTGTTAGACTATCTTGTCTTTATTATGTTGCCATTTTTTAGTTGGAAAGGCTACTTCAGCCGTAATTTGAAATTTTCGAACTCTCTCATGCTGAAGTGATTGAACCTTACTTTGGTCGAAGCATACATAGCATTGTGAATCCGGTCATGGAGTGCATGCATTTAAGAATATATACAATTATCACAGGGTGACATGTTGTTTGCAGAGATTCAAAAGGCTACTGGAGCTGAGATGTATACAATTTGAAACTCTAAGTCAGAATGCTTGAATAGAAAAATGCAGTTTTTCATGTCACACACCATGTTAAGAGTAAGCGGTTTTCCGATGTCAGTGTAAATGAGTCACAGAGCTTTTGTAAATAATTGTGCTTTGAACATTTGGTTATTTTCTGTTTGAGGAGCCTTTCTTTTGCATCAGGTATAATGTATGCAGGGTAGGCATTCCTACGGGAAAAAGCCTTGTAGAAGTGGCACTGCGCCACTTCTAGGACGCTACTACGTCACAACCTTACGCCTGCCTCACAGCAGGCATAAGGGTGCGCAGTGCAATGGCAATATGCCTCCCCCATGCATTGCTGGAGTTGCGCCATGCTTATGATACAACTCCAGCAATGCATGGGTTTTGTGCAGACAGATACATCAGGATTCCTGACATATCTGTCATTCCTTGCGACCTGGGGCGCAGTACAATAAATACGGCGCATCCATTGTGTCGCAAGGAGGGCGCACTGAAAAGTGTCTCATCACTGCTTTCATGCAGTGAGCAGCACTTTTCAGTAATGAGGCCCTATGAATATTGGGGCTTATTTACATACCCCTTGTGCCAACGGTGTGTCACTTTTTGTGACACACTGCAGATGCAACCTCCTGCCTCATATTCGCAAGGACACGTATAGCCACCTTGCATGACTTTTCCTGTCCTTGTAAATATGGCCCCTCCTCACGCAATACTCTGCGTTGAATGGGCGTGACATGGGTGTTGCTGTGCGTGTTCCCACGCAACACCCATGTATTCTGCCGCATTTCCAGATTTACGAGAATTCATAAACCTGGAAATGCGTCAGAATGCCACTCCACCCAAGGGGTGGTGTAGCGAGGCGCAACGAGGATAATTGTGTACATTTCTTCTCGCTTTTTCCTCTTTCTAGGGGTTCTGCATTCTACATTACTGTTTTTGTGCAGGAAGGTACCCCTTTCTGCACAGCAACAATCTCCCCGCAATGCAGGCACCCTTGCACCATGGCGAAAGGATGCCTGCGTGGCGCATGGCAGCCGAAGGTGCGCCAGCGCAGGGGAATGCTCAGGGATGCGTCATATTGTTGTAAATATGACGTATCCCTGTGTTTTGAAAGTGCCGTAGCGTGGCGCAGCCAAAGGGCTTGTGGTGCCGCGCTGTGGGACTTTCTTGTAAATAAGCCCCATTATTTGCGACTCCTTCTTTATTTGCAATGATGCAGTCACATTTAAGAGTGATTTGTACTACGCTGAAGGTTATCTGACCAAGACCAGTTGTGTTCCAAAAGCGTTATTGTGAAGTTTTTCCACTGAATAAACTGAAGTTCTGGAGTATTATGGCTGGAATGACTCGTTTCTACACTTGAAGGTTTGTGCCTTGACTTGAAATATTTTAGAAGTGACTCTCGCACGCGAGCCCCGACCCGTGAAGCTGGGTGCATTCATCATCTTTCTGTTTCATAAATATATATGTGTATAAACGTCCCTTCAAAAAAGCGGCTGGGCTCTTCATCCAGTATTCACTCTGTCACGCACAGAAGGATATGGCACCACCAAGGAGGTCATTTTTCAGATAATCATAATTAATGTAGACATAGACGGCACCAGAGTGAAATGGCCTACCCGTTTCAGCAGTAGCCTTCGACAGGGCCATAGAGAGATTATGTAGAATGTACCTTTTAAAGGGGCAGCAGCCCCTACCCACACCTCAACAAAAACTTTATTTACACAGTTGAGACACAAGCCAGTTACATATAGTGAAGAACTGTAACTGAAATGCCAATCCACATACGTTTATGTTATGTTATGTTAATTGGCATTTGTATAGCACGTAATCACCAATGGTCTCTTAGCACTTATGAGAGAATTGCGAAATCCTACCAGCAGTTACCTGTCAGTGCGCCTACCTGGTCAGAGCACATCTTGTCCCCAAGCCTGTGTGACCAACAGAGTCTTAAGCTTTTTCCTGAATGGAAGGAGAGAGGCTTCCCTATGCAGGCTTTCCGGTAACTTGTCCCATAGTTGGGGGATCAGAACTGAGAAAGCTTGTCCGCCCATGGTGGCTTTATCAAACCGTGGGCAGGACAGCAGGCCTGCCTCGTACGAGCGGAGGTCATGTCCTGGCACATAACTCCTTAGGCTGTCCTTGATGTATTCCGGTGCCTGCCCAAAGAGAGTTTTGTGTGCAATGCATAGTATAATAGTTTATGTGGCAATCATTTCATGCATCTCCCAAAAATTGCCCCTGTATAATTTATATAAATATTTTCTTTTAATGAAAATAAAAGCAAAAAGGAGAGAGAGAGAGAGATATGAGAGGAGGAAAGACAATAGATGGTGAAGTACCTCATTTATACAGAGAACAACAGAAATCATTATAATCTGTTCAACTCTTTTCTATTTCCTTCAATTTTTCAATTTTTTCAATGTTCCCCTCTCAAATCAAAATGCATGAGTGATCATACCCAAATATAATAACATTTTACATTTTTTTAAATGTCTAAAAAAGTTTTGTTTTTTTACATTTTCTAATTTTTAAATTCAACACCAAGAGGAGCACAATTATTTTTTTTCTCTTCTTATTGTCCTGGAGCGTTATTAAGGAGACTTTCCAAACATCTAAATGTAATAACAGCACCCTTTGCCCAGTTGTCCCTGTTAATTATCAAGCAGATAATTGTTTACCAATTTTTGGAATAGCTGCCCTTGAAGTTTATAAAGTGCATTATGCAAAAAAATGTATAAAGTGCATGGTGCACCCAACCTTATTCAGACCATAAATGTCACCTCTCACAATGATCTCATTGTACATTGCCCAGGTTGAACTACATATCTTTACACAGATCATCTGCTCCTGAAGTTTTTATATAAAGTGCATCTCAAATATTACTTCTCGATACGATATCATTGCACATTGCTCATATGGCAAAAAATATTTATATACCGCACCAAACATAGGCCACAATTGGCCGATATCATCATTCAATAAAGTGCTGTATAATAAATAGTTCTACTCTACAAAATGGTAAGGAAGTAGACAGTACAGTAACTTCCTCAAGCCTATTAAAGTGCATTAGTACCAGAAAGAACGAAAGGGAATATATATATATATATATATATATATATATATATATATATATATATATATATATATATATATATATATATATATATTCCAATATACGTCAAATCAGGCGATCACAAAGGATTCACCACAAGTTGGTTTATTTTCCAGTTACGCGTTTCGCCTGACACACAGGTGTGAGCAAGCCTGCTGTGTCAGGCGAAACGCGTAACTGGAAAATAAACCAACTTGGTGGTGGATTAAACCCTTTGTGATCGCCTGATTTGACGTATATTGGAATTGTGAAAGCCGGCGCGCTCCGCCGGCATTGGCGATCCGCCTGTCTAGGGCGGGGGGAGACGGAAGGAGCAACGTAATTTGGATATATATATATATATATATATCTTTCAAGAAGGTATTAAAGTAATCATGGATTCCCAGAATTAGATCCTCCATCATCCTACATTGCAGAGGCCCATAATAGGAAGAAAATATTGCACCAAATGTTGTTATATTCCAATGTTGGTATGAAACTTACCACCATCGGAATTTAATTAAGTGCTATGTGCCATCAACCAAAGTTGAAAGAAGAGAAAAGTGCAAGATATAGCAGCTTCAGAATTCATCAAAGTGCAATGTGCAGAGAATTTAAATCATAGAAGTTATAAACAGGTAAAAAATGTGAAGCATGATACACAGTAAAAAAGGGGTCACTTTGCGTTGTACCCAAATTCTAAACAAAATAGCATATTGCACAAAAACCTCATTACTGCCACCATTCTCTCGTGGGGAACAAAATACTCCTCTTATATGAACAAAACCTAGTCCCATTACGCCAAAACTCTGTTAGAAAGCATTTTCTGTTCCTCAAATCTACACTGTATGGGGAGAAAGGGAAAGCGGAGAACATGATTCTCTGTATTGCATTTATAATGTTCCATATAGCCACCCAAAATTCATTCAAGATGTACATATAGCTCTGCGTCTGTATTCAATCCCCACAGACTTTCAGTGCCTATAGAGAGTATCCATCTTGATTCTGCTCTCTGTAATTTCAACTCCCTGTCACCTCCTCTTGGGTTTACATATATCTGTTGGATTCCAAAATATACAAATTTTCCAATATCACAATTGTGATGCTCCCAAATGTGTTTTGCAATGACGTATGTGAAATCTTTCTTTGTGACAGCCCAGATGTGTTGCAATACTCGCAGCTTGAGTTTATTGATATTGCTACCTGCATACATCATGCCACATTCACACTCCAGTGCATACACAACATGGGTGCTTTCACAGTGGATATGTTCTTTAATCTTCTTCAATCTTCCATCAACCAGTTTCACTTCTGTTCTGTTGTAACTTCATTTGCATGCTTTACACTTTGTACATTTATGGAACCCACATTTTTTAGGGAGTGTCCAACCACTAGATTTTTCCCGGTTTGTCATAAAACTTCGAACCAAAAAATCCCCACGAGAGTGCAATTTTCGATATGTTAGACTCAGATGATTTTGTACAATATCTTTTAAATCTCCATCTTGCTCCAAGATCTTCCAGTTATCTTTCTTCAGTGTCTTTACTTCCTTCTCAGAACTACTAAAGTCCATAATATATCTAATTATGCACTCTTCATCACCATCCACTAACTTTTTCCTCTTTGGTAACAAGAGGTCACTCCTTTTCTTTTCTTTCGTTCTCCTTTGAGCATCCTTCAAGACTGACACTGGATATCCTCGAATCAAAAACCTCTGTGTCATCTCGGATGCTTGTTCCTCAAAAACTCTTTCCTCTGAGCAGTTCCTTTTTACCCTGAGGAGCTGCCCATATGGAATACTCTATTTTAGAGCTTTTGAGTGTGCACTATTCGCAAACAATAAATTGTTTCCGCTGGTGGGTTCTCTAAAAACTTTAGTACAGATTTTGTCCTTAGATACATAAAGTTGGATGTCAAGAAAAGCGAGCTCTGTCTTGCTGATGGTGTAGGTGTATATAAAACCTTGGGGATTATTGTTCAATGAGTCCAAGAAAGTGGTTAACTCGGCTTCGTCTCCTTCACATAGCAGAAAAAGGTCGTCAATGAAACATAACCACAATACAACATTTTTCAAACTCTCTACATGTTCTCCTGCCCCCACTGTTTCCGCCTCCCAGAAGCCCATCGCAAGATTTGCATACGTTGGGGCAAAAGAAGCCCCCATTGCTGTCCCTTGCTTCTGTATATAAAATTTTCTATCAAAAATAAAGATGTTGTTCAGCAAACAAAATGTCATCATCTCTAGCAGCATTTCTGTATGGCTCAGCAAACTAAGCAATCTGGGCCTTAAATAGTATTTACTCGCTGCCAGGCCATCCTCATGTTTTATTGACTTATACAGGGAAACAATATACTCACTAAAAAAACAAAAGTTACAGAGACGTTATAGTTAGGTTCATATTTTACACGCACAAAACCATAGAAATTCATTAGTTATAGTTATATTTATCTGCAAAAAGTATGACTCATGTCCTAAGGTAACTATAACTATGCATTGCTAATTACCCCACATATTACATCAGTCCTGACATCTTCTATGACATCATGGATAATATCAATGCAACATTTATATATGTATATACAAACAATATACAATTAAACAAATAATAATAATAGATATATTATAACAATATTAGGAGATTAGGAGAAAATATTGGACATCAGAGGGGTAAGATATATTATTCCCACTCCAGTCAGTGCAACAATAGGGAAAATATTACACTTTGGAGTGTTCATATTTACTATTCCCTACCCAAACAGCCCAACAGTAGCTTAAAGTGTTGGACTTCGGAGGCGTTAGAATTACTATTACCACTCCAAACAACACAATAGTAGGAAAATAGTTTGACTTTAGAGGGGTAACATTTACTATTCCCACTCCACACTGTGCAACAGTAGGCAAGGCGTTGGACTTCGGATGGGTAGAATTTACTTTTCCCACTCCAGTTTCTGCAACAGTAGGGTAAATGTGGGACTTCAGAGAGATTACATTTAATATTCCCATTCCAGTCTGTGCAACAGTAGTGAAAGCGTTGGACTTCAGAGTGGTTAAATTTACTATTCCCACTCCGGTCTGTGCAACGGTAGGGAAAGCGTTGAACTTCGGAAGAGTAAGATTTACTATTCCCACTCCAGTCTGTGCAACAGTTGGGAAAGCAATGGACTTCGAAGGGTAATATTTACTATTATCACTCTAGTCTGTGCAACATTTGGAAAGGGTTTGACTTTGTAGGGGTTAAATGTACTATTCCCACTCCATTCTGAGCAACAGTAGGGAAAGCATTACATTTTGGAGGGGTTAAATTTGCTATAACAGCTCCAGTCAATCCAACAATAGGGAAAGTATTAGACATGGTAAGATTTATTATTCCCACTCCAGTCAGTGCAACAGTAGGGAAAGTATTAGACTTTGGCGAGTTTAAATCTACTATTCCCACTCCAAATAGCACAACAGTCGACAAAGTGTTGGACTTCAGAGAGGTTAGAATAACTATTCCCACTCTAGTCGGTGCAGGAGACAGTGTTTGACTTCGGAAAATTTAGACTTACCATTCCCACTCCAAGCAACACAACAGTAGGAAAAATGCCTGATTTACTATTCCCCCTCCCCACTGTGCAACAGTAGGGAAAGAGTTGGACTTCGGAGGGGTTAAATATAGCATTCCCACTCGAGTCTAAGCAACAGTAAGGAAAGTACTTCACTTCATTCTCATTACATATTTGAATAATTTTATTAATTTAGAACAAATATAAACATTATTAATTAACCCAAAACTTTTTTATATAAACTTACAAAAGATAAAAAAATAAACAATTTGCATCATCATTAAACAATTTAATAATTATTTATAAAATATTTTTAATTAATAATTACTTAATTAGCTTTCCACACTATACCCCTACAAACCTAGCAGCTCACAATTAAAATATAACTAAAATAAATAAGCATAACACAATTTACATAATTGCTACTCAATTAACTAATTTATTAACTATTAATGATTATTTGTTAATTTATTATTATCTAATTAATGTCCCAACTTATACCCCTCCAAATCTAACAACCCGCAACTAAAATATAACTAAAATAAATCAGTATTATATATTGTACATAATTATCAATTGAATAATCAATAATAAATAATTATTTGGTAATTAATTATTACTTAACTTTCCACCCTATATCCCTACAAACCCAACAGCACACACTAAATTAAACAATTTACATAATTAATAATGAATTTAAAATTTACAATAAATTAATAATTGATTGCTAATTAATTATAATGCAATTGACTTCCCACCATATACCCCTAAAAACCCAGCAGCCCGTACCCAAAATAACAAACAAATTACACAATTTGCATGATTAATAATCAATAAATAATTAACACTAAATTAGGTATTACTTAATTAACTTCCCACCCTTTACCCCCACAAACCTAGCAACACTATAAATTACTATTAGCACTTAAATTAGAAATTAAAAGTCACAAAAAATGACAATCTATATATTTAAAAATATTATTAATAATCATACAAACAATAATATAAAATTAATGTATGAACCAAAACACATTAAGATAAGTAGAAAACGATATTCTGTACAGCTGTATTATTGAAAAAGATATTAACAACAATGATATTCTTAACAATGATATTACCTGAAAAAAACAATATTCTTGACAACGATATTTCTGCATTACAATATTTTTGCATCACAACATTTTTTTCCAATATTTCTGTCATCCAATATTTACAACTCAATATTTTGTCCAAATACCCTCCAAAATACCTCAACACAGTTATAAATTAGAAAAGTTTCCACTAGTAGTATATGAATGACATCACAAAAAGAGTAAAATTGTCTGTGTAGAACTTGTTCACTTGACTAGTATTGGCTTATATTGCATCTTGTATTGAAAGAAACAGCGCCGACCTTGGCTAAAGTGACAAAGATTGCAAAATGTGCTACTCAGAAAAATGTGTAGTCAAATTTCACTTTATTACCACATCTGCATTTGATTCCCTGTTAGATAAAATACAGACTGTATATATATATCAAGAACTTATGCATTTGTTTCAGCGCTTCAAAGTCTAGGATTCAGTAAGCTGTAGTAAGAAGACTCTAGATAAGTTTCAAGAACCTTATCATAATTATGTGCTTGTACTGAATTTGTAATTTTCAAGCAAAAAGCAACATTATTTTGTTCTGCTGGATAAGAAGATTATCATGTTGACATTTGTGAGTAAAAATATTGCCAAGAAACAGAAAAAGCTATACATTTAGGGAAGAGACAGGCATGGGTGGGTGTAGAAATGAGCCAATGTTGATGGTCTCTCCAGGTTCTTCCACATTAACTCCCAGGACGTTGGGTAGTTCTCCCCAAAGTTAATATTGGTGTATGCAATTTCAGTGTATGCCACAATATATGTCCACATAACAATGTTAATATCTATGAATGTGATGTTAATGTACGCCATAATATATGTACACATAACAATGTCAATACCCGTAAATACGATATTGATGTATGCCATGACAAATGTACGCATAATTATGAGAATGTTGGTAAATGCAATATTAGTGACCACCATGTTATATGTACACGTAATAACGAACTCGTATCATTGCTGTCGAATCCACACGAGATGACCTCCCAATCAACCCTGAGTCAAAGATACAAGACCTGACAGGTCCTGCGACCCAAACCTAAGCCTAACGATTGATAGGTCACAGGTGGGGTTACACTTAGCACGAAGACAAATGCGTGAACAGGGAAAACCCAGATCGATCCCACGGATAGGCAGCTACACCACAAAAGGTCAGAGGAGATTGACCCCAAAAAAACACATTTGGCCAAAGGGATACGGATTCCCAAAATACCACAATGTCAGATGCCACATGTTAGTAGGAACACCCAGCCAATCAGAACACAGCATGGACACTATACGCAATGATCACGCTCTCCCCATGCCAGACATCTGGACACATACACACTGGCCCACATTAGGTTTCCGCAAAGTCAGCAGGTAGGAATGTTGAGTTTGGTGTCTAAAGGTTTGCAATCTAAAACCCTCTTTAATGGTAAGGTTGGGTTTTAAGTCACAATTCTGAAAATGGACTGTTAGAAAGTTGGCATTTTCTTGTTTCAACCATTTGGTGCCTATAGCCTATACCTTAGGTCACATGACTTGGTGAGCTAGTAGTTGGTGTTTGTGTATTGCTCCCAGACAGTGAGACAAAGGAGGAATAGGTGTTGGCAGGATAGATCATTTCTGACTTGATGAGGGGGAGGAGCTGTCATCTACCACACTTGTACATCACAAATCCTCTGCCCAGCACACTCTTAAAGTGTTTTGGTCTTTCGTGTCTCTAGATAAGTGGGTGCCAGAGCAGGGAGGCAGGAAATTCCAAACACTTCTGAGGGTGGATACCTCCAGAACCTTCTCCATCTTCGAGGTGGGCACCAGATATAAATAGCGGATCCTCAGGCCCAATTCTTCTGTACACCTCTGGACCTGTGGAAGACTCAGAAGGACTGCTGTACTGCTTTGCAAGAAGGACTGAGTTGCTCTGCTGCCTGAGTAAAAGGACTGGACCTGCATCTTGAATCCAGGACCACCAGAGTGATTCCAAGTGCTAGTTAGCTGGCCTCCAGATCAGAGCCTCAGGCACAGAAAAGGCTCCAACCACATTGAACCCAGCACCTGGACTCTGTGTGCTGTGACTCTTGTCCTCCCAAGTGGTGCCACCCCAGTCCTGGACCTTTGGAAGTGGGCCTGAAGGTGTTCGGTCAGCCCAGCCCAGAACCTGTGAGCAGAACAAACACAACTCAACACATCTCTTCCCAGCCGCTTCGGAACCACTGCAAAGTGACACATCCCTGATGCAGGACTTGAATCACAGTTCACAGCTACCTCGGAACCGCTGATGTGCGACGCAGGCCTTCGCATCGCAAGGCCTTCATTGACAGCATCCTCAACAACACAGGAGTTCGACTTGCAGCACCGTAGATCCACGGAACCGCAGCTGCGCGATGCATCCTCGCAACCAGGATTGAAGGTACTTTGTTCAGCCAGCCTATCTTGGTTCATGTATCTGACCTGTATTCCATCGTGGTCGGCCTGTGCTTGTGACATTGCCCAGTCCGGCATGACCAGAAAATCACAGTTGGCCACTTTGTACTTGTAGGCACTATTTTGAAAACTTTGAAATTGGATATCTCCGGTTCTACTGATAGGATTTAGGTAATTTTGGTCTCAAATAATGTATCACATTTTACTCAATTGTTCTATATTGGTGTGGAATTTTTCTTGTGTTGTGTTTTCACTTTATTCCTGTTTGAAGTGCTGCATAAATACTTTACACATTGCATCTAAGTTAAGCCTGACTGCTTTGTGCTCAGCTACAAGTGGGTTAAGCACAGATCAATTTGGGGTTGCTTGTGACTTCACACTGACAGAAATTGTGGTTGCTGGTTGAACAGTGTTTCACCCCCCTCAACCAGTAACCCAATGTCCAACAAGAAGGATGTATTTAATGTTATTGTAAGCTTTGCTGAGTACTTAGTTTCTAGCCCACAACCTCTTCTAGTCAGCTCTGGCCTGCTCTGCTGTCATGAACACTGTGACATGGCCTGTTTAAACCTCTTCTAATTTTATCACATGCTTGTTTGCAGATTCTTTAATGACTTTTATAAATGCAAAGTTTTTTACATGTGCAGAAGTGTTTGTATCATATCTGTCTCCTATCTAGGCTGAAACTGTTAGTGGTATTCCCCCAAACATTTTGCCTTCACTACTCCTATTTTGCTGAATTGATTTCTATTGTATTAGGATTTTGTGCACTTTACTTGTAAGTCCCTAGCAAATGGTAGTGCATGTACCCAGGCCCTGTAAATGAAATGCTACTAGTCTGCCTCTAGTACTCCTTGTGCCACTCACTGAGGTAGTCTTTTAAAGCATATGACAGGCCTGCCCCTGCAGCCTATAGTGCAGTTGTAAACTGCCATTTCGACCTGTCAAAATAAATCTTTAACCAGGCCTAACCCTTCCCTTTTAATACTTATAGGTCAACCCTACAGTAGGCCCTAAAAGCGCATAGTGCAGGGCGCAGTGCATTTAAAAATAAGACATGTGTACTCAAGCTTTATGTATCCTGGCATTGAAAATCTCCTAAAGTTGTTTTATCTGTTGTAAGTCCTATCACTTCCATTGACTAACACTAAGTTACCCTATGACATTTAATAAGTACTAACTTTAGATTGGGATGGATAGAAATATACTGTTTACACTTCATTGAGTTATAATTTATATTCTTCTTTAATAGTGAAGTTGGGTTTTAAGTTACAATACTGAAAATGACACTTTTAGAAAAGTGGCAATTTCCTGTCCCAACCAACTGTGCTATCCCTATCTGCCAGTGTCCTGGGTCACATGACTGTGAACGACTCTGCTGTTGGGGTTTGTGCTTTGCTTCGAGGCAGTGACACAAAGGGGGTTTAGGTGTGGACAGGATGGGCCCACCTGACAGGATGGCTGGGTAGGGGCTATACCCAGCCCCATTTACACTTCAAAGGGATTTTCCTACAACACACAAAAAGGAACCTGATACCAGGCCTGCCCTGCCTTTTTTCACCCCAAAAAATTTGAAACCAGGGGAAGGGGGAGAACTTTCCAGAACCAGTACTGGGGGTAGGAGAGGGAGCCCTCCGCAAAAAGGCTGGCACCAGGTATGGATATTGGACCTCCAGAGCCATTCATCAGAGTTCTCTCGGACCTGTAGAAGATTCAAAAGGACTGCCCTGCTGCTTGAAGGACTGCCGTGCTGTCTGTAGGATGAGGACAGTGCCTGCTTGCCTTGCTCCCAGGCTACGGAAAGTGACTCTGAGGGTCAGTTGGCTGACCTTCTGTGGGAGCTGCAAGGACTCAACAAGAGGCCTCTTTGTAACTGTCTAGCTGCAGCTGAACCTGCCTGGACCTGCCTGAGATCTGCTGCTAGCCTAAGCTGGAGGGAGTTCTTGATCCCCCAAAAGGTGTTCCCCAGGTCCCAGACCCTTGGTTGACATCAGAGTGTATTCCTCTTGAAGAAAAAGTGAAAATCCTGATGTTTGGGCTCCTTGTGACCGTGAATGGGCCCATTCTTACTGAAACTTTGCCACATGCAACGACTGTCAATGTGATGCTCCGGTAAAACCTGCTCTTTGTGCCGATAACGACCATCCATAATGACCAGCAACTTGAGACCTGTACTTTGTGCTACAGCAATGACAGCTCGCGATGACCACCAATGCAAAGTGCTCCAGTGACCACTGGATCTTCACCCTACATTAAAGACTGTCTGCAATGTTCAAATTGCTCTTTGCGCCAAAAGTATCCTTCCTGGGTTTCCTCGGATGTGAACAGAACTCTTCACGCCAGAATTGAGAAGGAAACTTTTCCGAGGGACTAACCTGGTCCCTGTATTCAACCGGCACTCCATCGTTTTTTACCTGAACTTGTGACTTCTCCCTGGTCTACCATGGCCAGATACTCATGTGTGGCACTTTTAGCTTCTAAGTGCTATTTTTACAAAACCAATTTATAGTTTAATATCTCCGACTCTACTAGTTGGATTTGTGTCATTCTTGTATCTTTTTATTTACTAGAATTTACTCCATTTTTAGGTCGAGCCTAGACAGCGGCAAGACCTGTAGTAAATAGAATATCGAGGGTAATTTCTCCTGCCGCTTGCCATTGGTTAACTCTGGCATTGCTCTTCTTATCTCGCTTATTGTTGGCTGGCGATCCGATACGTCACTTCCGTTTTTGTAGGAAGCAGCACCGACCAACTACAGTTTAGTTGCGCTGCTGGGCTGTTATCTTTTCATTTAGGGACTACTTCCTTGTTTCCTTGTTTAATACTGTGACGACTGAACATTCGGAGTATGAAGTCGCTGTGTTGTGCGCTTTTCTGTTTTGATGGCGCAACTTTACTTTTTTAACAAGCTTCCCGTTGTGCGCTTTCGTGTAATGGTGGACGGGCCACTTTGTTTTTTACCAAGCGCCCTGTTGTGCACTTTCGTGTAATGGCGGACGTGCCACTTTGTTTTTTACCAAGCGCCCTGTTGTGCACTTTCATGTAATGGCGGCCGCGCCACTTTGTTTGCATGGTGGTCCGTTATCTTACTTTGTTTTTTTAACAAGCGCCCCGTTGTGCCATTCACGTAATGGCGTCTGCGCAACTTTGTTTACAAACGCGGGTCTTTGAAAGAAAAGTGCTTGCCGCTATTAAAATGCTGGCTCCATGCACAATTCCAACGTCAGGTTTCAGGGTTCAGGGTCAGGGATCCTTTCCAGGATCTTGGAGTTGGTAAGGGGGTCTTGCAGGGAGTACCGGGGTGAGGAGTCAGCCTTTAGTGGCTAGAATGCAGGCATCAGTACTCGTGCCGCTTGTTGTTTATTGTGGGAGTTTCGTGGGCCAACACAGCCTCACACATATGCTGCACTTCATCTTTAACAATGCCTGTGTACGAGCACGTCGCCCGCTTAGCGAGCAATGTTAAAGATGAAGTGTGGCGTATATGTGAGGCTGTCTCTCCCAACTACAGCCGCCGTGCAAAAGTAACATAAAAAAATTATGATGAAGTGCGGCACACGTCCGTGAAGCTGCACTTTCCAAATAATAGCCTGCACTGCGCCCGCAGAGAAAGAGAGTGTGGGTGTGTGGAGCCTGGCTCTGTAAACATCATGTGGCAAACACGTGGATCTGTACTAGTAATTGTTTTGTATTTATGGAGATTATGCAGTTTTGTAAAACACCCTGCATACAGACAGAGAAACTATACTCCTTGTTGTGGGAGTCCTCTGCCATTTAATCCTACTCTTTTGTGATTTACATTTTACATGATGCCGGTGAGCAAGGCTCAGAAATCATCTCTTAATTAAGCACTGGAGCTGAATGTCCCGCGAGTGATTTGGATGGCAGACTGAGTATGCATTTGCATGTGAGGGGTAGACGCTAATGTGCTCTTGCCCCTTTAAGAGTGCCTAGGTGCGTGCAAGTGTGCACTTTTTATTGTACTTCAGCTCAGTCTGAGTGTGCACGATAGTGTGCGTGGGACACGAGCATGCAGTAGCCAAGTGTAAAGGTGCTCTTCCCTCACACGAGGAAGCCGAAATGCTGCTCTGCTCCTTTGTATTCTTTGTTTTGCCACTCTTCTCACACAAGAGCCCAGCAGAGCCACCAGGCTGCTGTGCCTCCTTGGCGCTGCACAGCTATTTTTTCACTCGGGCTCCTGCCCTGCTGTGCCTCTTTGTTTTGGCAGGGGCTCTTTATATATGTATGTGCTCCCTGTCGAAATGTATGGTTGCCCATGCGACTCCCCCCTTTCTTCAGTAAACCGTCAGGCATCAAATGTAATGTTACCAAGAGAAACGGTGTCCATATATTTCAGAACCAGGATAGGCCAGCGGACCACGATCTTGTATTTAGATCGCTGTGTACTTTATAAGCATGGGTGCTAATCCTATGTCAAGACACCCGTTTGGGTTTACGTTTTTAAATATTTAAAATGTTGTGAAAGGTTCCTTTATTATATCTGCATTGACTGATTAAATTCTGTTCTTTTCATAGTAGATGTTCTACTCAAGCGGTGGCTTCCTCAATGCAAACGGAAAGTTTCTCAACGCGAGCGGTTGTGGCCATCCGTGACCGCCCGCGTTGAGAAATCTCACCGAGAGGTGGTCTGGAGTAAGATTTTCCTCGCTTGCGCTCGTCATTTTAACGTTGGCGAGCGCAAGCGTGGAAAAAAACGCTGCTCTGCGGAACTCAGCGCGCTACACAGAGCGGGAAAAACTCTGCAAACTCCGAGAGCAGAGCGGAATTTCAAACTAAGGCCTACATATTACATCCTGAAGGGATATCCCAATGCCCAATTGATATCGATGTATACATGCACTGATTTCTTTCCAAGCCTCCTGGTTCTTTAGCTAATCACCAGAACTCAGGTATAATAAATATACATACACCTGTAACTGTCAACACATAGCGTGTGGGTAAGCTGTGCCAGCAATGGCAAGCACATTCTAGCCTTGCAGCTTTGATGGAGCATCTGCCCGCAATTAGTGAAAGTATAGATTTCATTGACTTCCACCTGGGTCCCCACCCACCTAAAGTTAACACTTTTTATTTCCAACAGATTATGCCATTTAAAATGAAATGCATAGCTATTCAGAGAAAGGGAATGCTGAAACAAATTGAGAAACTGATAGAGAAATTATGCAGACAACATTTAAAGTTATTGACAATGGCATGTAAGCACTCTCTAAACAAGAGTATTTCAGAAGCACTAAAATGTCCTGGGCCCTTGACCTTCTAAATGAAGATGTAAATCTTCTGCAACATGGACAGGCTCAGTTGTGGGCTATTACACAGCTAAAGTGGATACTTCAAACATTAAAATATAACATAGTGCCTTGGCAGCTCATTAGCAATAGTGCCATGAATGAACCATATAATCTGACCTCTACACAAAGAATCATGGCTGAGAAAGATGCCATCTGCACCCTATTAAGTATAGAGAAAATGGAAGATGCCCTGTTTTCCGTAGCAGAAGACCCACATATCAATTATTTCCTATATGGAGTAACCTCACTGCCTGTTACCACTTTTCACTTTCACAAGTGCCAGAAATATAAGTCCTTGGATTGGTATGACATGATGGATAACACTTTCCTCCATCACTTGTGGGAGTTACTATTTTACTTTTTCTATTACACATGACAATCCCGCATTCATAAGTACAGCTGGATGGTCTAATCCACTAGGTCGCTCACTTCTCTGCAATTCCATCACTCTGCATGGAGCTTGTAATCCTTTGAAACCAGGATTAAGCTGTGAATTATCAATTGGTTGTTGCACATGTGTCATGCATTCCAGCCCACCACACACTTCTGAATATTGGATCTCATTTAATAATTACCAATTAAACATTTTGCAGATATACCCAAGGCCAACTGCATTTGTTAAACGTATCAGAAATCATGAAATGCTGAGGGGTAACATTGAATCCTCCTCCCAAAAGACTGTTTGAAGATGTCCCTACACCTAGAATAGATATGGATAATATGCACCCTGATAAGTTGAACAAACATGTTGCCATTTTAATGCACAAAGAGGCCCCCTTAACCTAAGCTACAGAAGCCTTGACTTATATACAGCCTGTTCTATGTCAGCGATTCAAAAATTCCTGCAACCCAGTATCCTACTTACATTGCAGATTTTTTGCATACTGTCTTGACACAATTACTTTAGTGAATTTCTGCAAAGTTATAGGATTTGGCTTGCTAACTGGTTTTAAGACTGTTTAGGACAAATTCCTAATTTTTTCAATCATTGTTCCCCAGTCTGATTTACGCATTTCCAACATATCTTCTTATCATCGGTTGTAGCATTCTCATCTTCCTACTGGGTAAGAAATAAAACCAGTCCAACCTCCAAAAAGAATTTCGAGTGGTGATATACTACTGAAAGGCAGTGACGAGAAACCCTAGCATTCTATCTTGGCTATGAATGGCTGCAGCTGCAGGGGCGTAACTTCAGAAGGGGTGTTTGGGATGTTCCTAAAAATGTATTCTATAATAAACAGTTGGGTACAAGTGCTTTCAGTTGGGTATGGTGAGGTGTCTGTAGGATTTCACCTGGTAGTTTTACATAAACACAGACAAAAACACACACACACACACACACTCGCTCTCTCATCTCTGTTTTGAAGGCCTTAAAAATGTTGGCTCATATGAAAAATATTGGGGCATATTATCAAGGGCTTTATCGCCGCTTTAGCGGCACTTTTTGCCGCTAAAGCGGCGATAGTTTTATCGCCCTATTAGCAAGCTGTCGCTAACAGGCGTTAGCGACAGCTTTCAGGCGTTAGAGGCCGCGTTAACCATCGCCTTGCATGTCAGCGATAATTATCGCTAATGACATGCAAGGAAGGCGTTCCCTACTAAAAGCGACTGAAAACAGTCGCTAATCCCACTACCCCCTATTAGCAAGGCAGGCGAAGCGATAATAATACTCGCGCTAAGCGCGTTTATCGCTATATTTTATCTCCTGCTAGTGAGGATGACTTACCTGTTTAAGGTATAGGAGGTGGATTCTAATGCTGAATCCACCTTAGCGATAATGCGAGAATATCGCTGCTTTTCCAGCGATATTCTCACATTTTACCGCTATCGCTGGAAATAATATCGCTATGGAGATAAACCTTACTAATAGGGTGTTATCTCAGCGATATTTTCCAGCGATAGGCGCGTTAACCAAAGTCGCGCTAAGCGAGGTTAGCGATAAATATCGCTATTCCTTGCTAATATGCCCCATTATGTTTTAAGTACTCCTATCAAAATTGCACTGCCCTGTAAGCCCCCCTCGCCCCCACACCCTGCTTCTCATATAATGTATTTTCACAAGCTACAGCAGTGTGATTGTTGGGCAATCGGAACTTCACCCCCCGTCTTATTGACCAAGCTGCGCCCCTGAATGGCTGACTGTGTTAAGCCAGCATTAGACTCAGTCCTTTTGCAAACTGGATGCTTCACACGTAAGGCCCGTCTTGCTCTGGGCATTTCATTGGAACTGCCACCAATGGAGTTGATAAATATGAAATAACTACTATCACTGCTAAAAATGCATGAGTCCTATTGCCGAATACTACAATTCCAAAGGTGAGATATGCGCAAAGTGATGAGCAAGCTGCTTTTCCAAAGTTTGATCCAACAACAACTTCAATTCTCGAACCGCCGAAACTACCAAGAGTTAGTGCACAAGGCAATAAGACAACACAACAAACATACCTATGCTGTTCCAAGTGCTGCATCCCCTGTGGCAAAGACCCATAGATATCATAGAGATTACATGACACTATCACTGATTGGAAAGATATTAACTAAGTTAAAATTATTTCTCATGTATAAAAGGGTAAAAAGAATGTTCTTGCTTTTCCGAAATAAAATGATGAAGAGTGTGCCAAAGGACAGTTTGTACCCTTTTTTGTCTTTCTATTTTTATTTTTCCCTTTGCACCCAGCCACATTATAATTTAACAGGATGGTTTGCCTGGTTTACCTTTTGAACTATCAATGAGAGTATGATCATAACGTGTGGTGTTTTTTCAGCACTATTTCATGAAATAAATGCTGCACTACTCTGTGTACTATTTTATGCAATATTTTACCTAGTAGCTCATATTTAAGTGCTATTAATTTATCTTGTGCTGGTGGGGTCATAAATGTTTTTAAAATGTAGTTATCTCAAAACACAACCATAACAATCTGAGGACTGTGACAAGGCCAGTTTAGACTTTTTCCTATTTTTATCATGTACTCATTTGCAGATATTTTTTATCTTTAACAAGGTGTAGAGTTTTAGACAGGTGCAGAAGTGTTAGCATCATGTCTGCCTCCTATCTAGGTTGGAATGCTTTTATTATTTTTGTTATGGGCGCTGCCATAAAATCATGGACTCTTATAATAGAAGCTGACATGTTTTTATTGTTTTACTTATAGAAACGTATTATCTGTCTGTAAATCGAGATGACATGTTTATCACCATATTTGTTTAGTCTTGTTGATGCTTCAGTGTCCGTAATTACTGTTTTACTTTATAACTATGAGATAACATTGGAGATCAGATGCTATAAACAACCAGGTGATGAGTATGTTGATGTATGAAAGCTACAGGTGCAACAACTTTTGTCCTGTTGGCTGCAAGCAGGCAAAGTACACAAAATGAAAGTGGGAGTTTTTCCTGTTGAGTTCGAATATGTCAAGGCAGACACAGTAGGAGAGCACAGGGGCAGTACAGACCAGCAGGGACCCTGGGCTTCTGGCACCACTGACTGTCAGAGGATTCAGAGGAGGTGACCACAAGAGCATCTTGGAGGCTCCTGCCACTGCTGAGAGTAAAATGATATAGCCAGTGCTTAATTTGTAAATAAAATATGTGCCATGAGGCCACTGCAGCTTGCACCACCCATTGCCCCTGCCAGTGCTGCCAATGACAGTACCAACACAACTACTAATCATCACAATCCCACAAGTATGACAATTCAGACTATTCTAGGCCACCCAAAGCTATAGCATTGGCTTGGGTGGCAGAATTAGTCATTTTTAATGTTTATTGAATTGTTAAAATGTTGTTGTGCTCACCTCAAAGTTAGACAAACATCGCCACCATGTGGTGGACTGTCATAAGTAATGGTGTTAGAAATTAAATGCTGGTGCGAAGCACTGGAAATCACCAGCTCAAATTAAGCACTGGATATGAAAGAGTGAACAGGAGCAGTTCAGGGCAGCAGGGATTAACAGCCTAGCTCCTTGCATTATAAACAGTCAGAGGATACTGGAGGTGAGCACATAAGTAGTACATGACAGCAGGGCTCAGCAGTCTTGTAGCCTGAAACCACAGAAAGACAGAGGTTACACTGTCAGTCTGATACAGAGTTCAACACTGATATTTCCCCGTACTTAGCATCAATATGGCAAAGGAAAGTCACTACTGCTGGGACATTATTCATTCTACTATTTTATTACAGAGTTTGGAACTGCAGGCAGCCTGTACCCTGCTCTGGCATTTTCTCCCTATTGCTTCCTTTGTCGCTTTCACCTCTTCACTTTGACATCCCATCCATCTTGCTTTTCTCATCAACCTTACTTTTTCTCTCCCCTACCCAATTTTCCCCTCCTCTCCAAACTGTCTAGTTCTCCCTTCCCCCATTATCTCCTTTCTTCCTCTACATCATGCCTTCATTCTTGCTTTTCTCATTCTCCTTTCATTCCCCTTCTAACATCCTTCCTCTCTACCCTTTGAGCACTTTTTACTTCCGTTTGTCCTTCCATCTCCTTTCCGCACTCTCCTCCCTTGGTCTCTCCTCCTACTCTCATTTTGGCCTCTCCATCCTTTGTCTCTCCATCTCTACTCCATTCTCCCCCCTGCATCTTGGTCTCTAACTCGCTCTCCTCCAGTTTCACCTTTCCCTACTTCCTGTTGCTGTTGTTTCTTTTCACGCTCACCTTCCTTCCCTGTCTGTGTCTCTTTCCTACCCAGCTATTTCTCTCACTCATCCATTTGTCTTTCACTCCTCCCAAAAACTTCTTCCTCTTCCTCTTTTCTCTTTCTCTTTCTCTTTCCTTCCTTCATCTCTCCACTCTCCCTATCCTTTTGCCGCAACTACTCTTTCTGCTCCACTCTCACACCTAATCCGTCCCTCTTCACCCCACGCCCCTTTATCCCTCTTTTTCTTTCTTTAGCAAAGACCCAGAGGAACGAAGAGACTGGGCTGGAGGGGTAACTACGTCGAGGGTCTGGCAGGCTTACTCCCAAACCCCAATGGTGTACCCCCATTATCTCACAGAAAAAAACAAAGGAACCCCCTGTACAAACAACTTTAGGTCTGGCATAAGGGGAAACAAACAACAAAATGTAAATATAAAATCCCACTCGACCTGAATTTCTTCACAAATGGCTCATAACAGCTCAATGGGCTAACCAGAGGCAATTCAATATGCGCCAAAAATACACTTATTGCATTGACTTATTTATTTATTTTTGTTGTCAATTTTTATACACATATTATTACACTATGCTGTACATCTTCATCTACAATTCTACTATGTACTTTACCTCATATTCCTTTTAATAAAAACACTTGTTGGCAAACAAAGGAACACTGTTAGTGGTTTTAATATAGACACTATACATGTTTGATTGCATTTGGCAAGTCTGCCTTTTTCCAGCCCCCAATATTACACTAGCACTCCCTCCTTCATTCAAACTTAAGCATTTATTTTTCTCACATATTCCATTCATAACCATTCCAGCCGCTCATCACATACACTACGGGTTACAACTGGAAAAGAGATCTCTAATTTCAACTGTTATTGTGTTGTGGGCTAGGACTTCACACAAAAACCAGTCAACGTGCGTTTCACTGGAATGATAAGATTGTTCGTCCACCTTCTTCAGGACCACCATGGCAGATGAACAGCAAGAAGGAGCGGCAGGGCCTCCAGCGCTGCATAGCTACAACCCCCACAAGTCGCTGCCCACTTTGCAGCCACTCAGCACCTTGGCAGACCCGGCCACAGCAGCACGAAGATGGCACACATGGTTGGGAAGTCTTAATAACTATTTCCATGCAATGCATGAAACGGACAGCACGGTGAAGAGGTCACTCCTACTGCACTTTGGGGATAAGGAAATCTAGAAACTCTTTGAAACCCTGCCTGCCACGGATCATGAGGACAAATGTGATGCAGCTGTACGAGCCCTCAACATGCACTTTGACCCCGGCAGTTCAACCCAGATTTTAAATGGTTAGCAAGACGATGAGAACATTAATACCTTCGATGCCCAACTGCGACACCTTGCCAGCATGTGCGTAGAAGACGACCAACCCAGAGAAGTGCACACCCACCTCATCTAAGGCTGCCGGTCTGCCACACTAACACAGCTCATTCTAGCCTGGTATATTGTTGGACCTCATCCTAGTCCTGGCCCGCTCACCTGGGCTTTCCAACAGTTGGGTGTAAGAGATGGAACTGGCCGTCAACCGGATGCCCCGTGCCATGGGCACATCAGACCCAGGGCCCAAGAAGATCAAGGAGGATAGGGTTGATGCTATAATCCTACGGGCTGATAGGCCACCAATGACAGATACACCGACAGGCACTGCACCCAAGTGTGGGAACAGTAGCATGGACCAGTACCAGCTTGATGCTTGCCCTTGTAGAGGCAGGACCTGCTCCAAGTGCAGAAAGACCAATCACTTTGCGCACGTAAGTCAGAGCGCTGGATAAGGCTGAAGACCACAATCCTAGGGCATGTGGCCAGCCACATTGAAACACCTCACGCTGGACAACAATGCACCCCATGCTAGCAGCAGGGGGTCCCGCTCCATCCAGAATGAGCCCCGACAGCGAAGATGATGACATCTTCAACGTCTTCACCGCCCACCAGGATGAAGGGTGCAGAAAACTGGCCCCTTTGTGCACCAAGATGGTCGGGGACGTGGCGGAGCCTGCCCTTAGTGACACCAGGGTGTCGGTCAATATCATGGACTACGAACAGTATGAAAAACTTCAACTGCGGCCCCCATTGGGAAACTCCAAGGCCAAAAAATTTGCATACAGAAGCAAGTGCCCGCTGCGCTTAGCAGGAGCCATCGAGCTGGCCATCGAAAAAGGAGGTTGGAAGCTACTACCCACTTCCACATTACCAAAGAGGGGACTGGCACCCTCCTGAGATGCCATGCGGCAGAGAATTTAGGCCTTGTCTTCTTCGCCCGGCACATCCACACTGATCAAGAAGGAGTTCATCAGGCTTTTTCAAGGGCTTGGCCACCTACAAAGCATGCAAGTGAAGCTACACATTGACCACACCGTCTGGCCCATGGCGCTATGCCACCACCAACTCGTCCCATCTCACCTGCAACCTCAAGTGGAAGCAGACCTGAAGAAACTGGAGCAGCTGGGCATCATAGAGAAAGTGACCCCCCTGGCTGTCCCCGCTGATTGTTGATAGCAAGCGAGGCAACTTGGAGCAGTGTGCCTCTGTGTCGACATGCACTTCCCAAATGCAGTGATATGCTGTGAGAGACATTTAACTCCAACGATGGACAACATCATCTTTGATTTCAAGGGGTGAAATGGTTTTCCAAGCCAGACCTCAGCGCACGGTACCACCAGTTCGAACTAGACCCCGCATGCCGATACATCACCATGTTCTCCACCCACCTCTACATTAGAAGATACAAACGGCTCAACTTTGGCATCTCATTCGCCGCAGAGGTATTCCAGAACACCATCAGAAAGGTGCTGTCCGGCTTTGAAGGCATGCTGAACATTAGCGATGACATCCTTATATATTTCAGCATAGCTGGGGAGCATCATAAGTGCCTACATGCCACCCAAGCCCACCTAGCAGAACACAGCCTGACTCTACACAAGGAGAAATGCTCCTTCTTTGCACAGTCATCGAGTTCTTCGGTCACATTTTCTCCAGGGAAGGAATGCATATCGTTCCGAAAAAGACTGAAGCCATCTGGAGCCCGCCAAGGCCCAGAACTGCAGGGAAAGGACAAAGCTTTCTAGGCCTGCCACTTATTGCGGCCGGTTCATCCTGAACTTGGCATCCTTGTTAGAACCCCTGGAGGCCCTTCGGAAGGTAGACATTAAATGGGAACGGACGTACTGGGCAGAGGAGACTTTCCTGAGCATAAAGGGAGCTCTTATGAGCGACGCCATGATGGCCTACTACGATCCTCGATGGAACACAGAACTGGTCGTCGATGCCAGCCCTGTGGGACTAGGGGCCATCCTCATGCAGGAGTCGAGCTACAAATACTGGGTCCCTATAGCATTTGCAAACAGAGCACTCACAGCCATTGAATTTTGGTACTCGCAGATTGAGAGGGAGGTCCTCATTTTCATCTCTAGCTATGCAGCCATCCCTTCTGGGTTGCCCTGGACCACAAACCACTGGTGCCCATTTTCGCTGGGACGTCACACAACCCACCACCCCGGACCACCCCAGATTGAGCAGTGGGCTATCCAGCTGCAGATGTACAACTCTATTGTGGCGTACAAGCCTGGAGCGCACAACCCTGCAGACTTCCTCTCAATGCACCCATTGACAGGAGAAAGCAACTACAAGGATGAAGGATGGAGACGAGTGGGCGGAAGACTTTGTTAATATGGTTGTGCAAGTGGCCTTCCCCGGGGCAATGACGTCCGAGGACATCCAGATAGCAGCCAGCACAAACCCTGCCTCCAAATGGTAGTGGACACCCTTCGTGACTGAAAATGGAACCATTTTCTTAATGGGGCCCGGGGATGGAACGCAGAAGACAAAGCTATCCTCACTCAACTATGATCTGTCTGCCACGAGCTTAGTTATACCATGGATGGACTCCTGCTGAAGGGCTCATGCATTTTGGTTCCAAGGACACTATGGTCCCGAGTAGTTGACCTGACTCACCAAGCACAACAGGGCAAGGCCAAGACCAAGGTTAGACTAAGGAGGAAAGTTTAGTTCCTTTGGATGGATGGGCTAGTAAACGAGGTGGTGCCATGCCAAATTACCAGAGGTGGACCAGCACAAGCCCTAGTGGCCACAGAGGACAGTCCTCGACGGCCGTGGACCCACCTCAGCATGGACTTTGGGAGTTTCCCTGAAGGAAGATTCACCCTCGACCCTTCCAATTACCCAGTGGTAGAGCTAACTCAATCCACAACTTTCAAGGCAGTGCTCCCGATGTTCGAGAAAACATTTGCACTGTTTGGACTGCCTCATCTAATTAGGACTGACAATGGACCACCATTTAATGGCACGGACTTTGAGAACTGTCTACAGAGTCTTGGGGTACACCACAGAAGTATCACATCAGTGGAGTGCTTCATGAGGACCCTCAACAAGACCCTACGGATAGTGGTAGATCAAGGAGAGGACCTCAAAGTTCCTAATGGCGTACCAGCAAACCCCTCACAGCACAATTGGATGTGCGCTCGTGGATCTTCTACTCAAGTGACCTCACAGGGACACCTTTCCTCCCAGCTGCCACTGGTGGCCAGCCATTTTAGATGAAGGGGCTCTGCTAGAGAAGCCCCAGGGAACCAATGCAAAAGCCAGCCAAGATCGAGGATCCTGCAAGCCAACCCTCAGGATAGGGGACATGGTGTTCATTAACACTCCAATAACCAACGTTGTCCCTACAGTAGCAACATCAGCAGTGACAATAGCTTCTTAATAATTACCTTGAACTACACGGAAGGCCATCTTTTTTATGTCTACTGTGCCACTTCGGATGGGGATCAGCCATACACAAATCAGTCTTGGTCCTGTTCCAGTAGTGACAGTGCACCACAAACTGCTATGCCATGTTTCTTCTGAATGGGTACACAGGTATCCCCAGACCACAGCTCCAGCCCTAGGACACAGTGAGTACAAAACCCATGTCTGGGTTTACATTTCACACTCTGGGCGTCTCAATGGTAAAAACAAGCCAAATAGGTCTTCCTTTAATGTGCGAATGAATGTACACAATGCATACATAAACGTGTATATACTATTTGTGCCTCTTTGTGCAAGCAGAGTCTTTCTGTGCGGCCTATGTATGAGTTCAGTTTTTATTCCTCAAGCTGGTAGTACCATGCAGCACAAAAACAGTCTGTGTGCATGTGAGAATGACTTTGATATAAATTCACCACATTAAAGCTTCACCGATTGGCTGTGCTTCTTTTTCCGGGACTAGGATGAAAATACAGAAAAGCACCTACTTTGACGCTTTCGCTGTGTAAGTATTGGCTTGGGGTGAGTCAGACTGAAAGTGTTGTTCTTACCACAGAAAGGCCAATATGATGGGTTCAGGCTTCATCAAATAGAACTATACTTGTCGACAAAATTGTATAAAGTTGATACCACTTTTGTATTTCAGTACAGCAAACATATGTCTAAATGTAGTGAATAACAACTGGGCAGATGCTGCAAGTGCAACACAATATAATTCGGAAGATAAAGTTGTAAGCAAGATTTCTCGCTGTCGTTTACCAATACAATTACTGAGAATCAATAGAACAGGATGGGATGGGGACATGTTTGTTAAAAGCGTATTTCTGAGAAGAGTGTACAGAGAAGGTAAACATCTTTGAACTAAAATGTGTTATAATCTTTGAACATTAACAGATCGTCTGTGACATTATCCAGATGGCTACATTATTTTTGTCACCTAGTGCATGCTTCGGAATTGTCGGAAATATCTTCACATGGCATTTAATCACATTTATCTCAAATAGCACACATCTGCCAGGAACATTTTCGGTGTTAATCACTTTGTTTTGGATTGGTGGTCCTTGCCTGCTAAAGGCTGCCTCACCCTCATTTTTTAGCTGTAAAGGGCAAGATATTTCCATAGAAATTGAAACCACATATGTATTCTGCAATCAACTCCAAAGGGAGACAGTGTTAAACACTAGGTATATATCGGTTTCATCATGGTTTGGAATCGACTATTTGTATTACATATATGAAAATAATAACGTACGAATTAAGACCTAAAAATAACTACATCAATATGAAAGGAAACCAAAGCAGTAAAGTGGTCTTTCGTCTTAAATAGTCAATTTTTTACTTTAATACGGAATAGCATTGGATTGGAAATGCAACAGTGATGACAAGCCGTAGAGCGCAGGAAGCAGAAGTGACGAGGCAGAAGTGACGAGGCAGAAGTGATGAGGCGGGCCACAGACCACGGAGCCGCGACGCTGTGTGTCCGCCTAAAGTGGCTGGAAAGGTCGTAGGAGCAGGCCAGGCCGGTACTTAACTGTACCGCTGCCCACACCACCACCGCACCACACCACACCGCTATTATTGCTGCAGGTGTTGGTGAGGCGAGAGACGGGCGGGAGACAGGCGGGCAGGGGGTGAGGTCTAAACATATGCAGGAGGAGCGGTAAGCCAGCAGTTTTGCTGTTTTTTTTCTCAGCGCTCTGCCCACGCTCTGCCCTCACTCCAGCCCCAGCCTTGGCTCCTCTTTAGTTTTTAAATGCCCACTACTACAAGTCTTAAGTGAATTTGAAAGAGCACCAGCAAGAATGGGCAGAGGGGATTTGGCTGCCTGAGAGTGGAGGAGACTGTAATGTTGATTCCGAGTGGTGGGTTACACCACTCGGGTCCCAGAGGGGAGGGGTGTTTGTACCCGACCCCTGGGTGTTATAGGTATTTGGCGTGACCGACGTGGACACGCGGCGCGCACAAGTGGTAGCCAATAAATAGCCCGGAAGAGCCGGGCGTGGCTAAGTTGGTTGCTGGCCACCAAAGCAACCGGTGTGTCGTTGTCCTTACTTGCCCCGACACTGGGCCTAGTGTTACCCAGTTCTAGGACACTACATTGGCGACGAGCGGGCTGCTTGCCCATCGCGTGCCCCGCCGCACCTTGACTGCCTCCGCGGTTTCCAGCAACACCGTGTGCGATCCGACGCACCACCTGCGACGCTCCTCTGCCGCCCGGCGTACTGCCTGTCTTCCGCCGGAGCCTTCACCATCCCGCGGGTAAGACCGGCCTCGCCCTCTGCCTTCCCTGGTGCCCGCTGCCGCCTCCACTGTGATCGGCTTCACAGCGCGAGCCCCGAGAGCACGTGACTCCGCCCCCTGCATCCCGCGATCTCCGCGGGGGCGTCGCTATTCCTGCTCCGGCCCCCCCCCAGGCCTGTGGACATACCGGCTCGCTGCTTTCAGGGTGGAGGCACCCCAGTGGTGACAGTGCCACACTACAGGACACACGCTCACCTATTTGGCAGCAACGGTGGGGTTCGAGGTGGTTCTCTCACGCACCAGCCCCCTCACAGGTCTCACACCGTCGACCGCCACACTAAGGTCATCGCCTCGCTTACGCGGCTGCCCTGTGGCCCTGCTGGACGCCCTGCGAGTGCGCCCGTGCCACACGACAGTCGGCACCCGGACTCTGCCCCGCACCAGCGTAGTTAGCCATGGCCTCATTCCCCTCTCTGGTGCCATTTGTCATCACCGGCCCCCCCATCACAGGCAGCGCGATGGAAAGCGTGGGTGGAGCGGCTGGATACGTACTTCGATGCCGCCAAGATCGCGGCCCCACGCCGACGCTCCATGTTGCTACACCTGGGTGGAGCGGAGATACATAAGATCTAGAAGACGGTGAGGGAAGGTGGCCCCCCGAGGAACTACGCAACAATGCGCAACGCCATTACAGCGCACTTCGAGCCGTACGCAAATCCGGATTACGAACGATTCCTGCTGCGCCAGGCAAAGCAGCAGCCAGAGGAGTCGGTTGACGTTTTTTATGAGCGCCTAAAGGAACTAGCGAGCACCTGTACTCTCCCGGACGATGCTGATGAGATACGTTCCCAGTTCATACAAGGGTGCGCGTCGGTGAAACTTCGGGAACGGATACTTCAAGAACACAACATGTCCATGAGAGACATACTTACGCTTGGTCGGTCCAAGGAATTGTCCAGAGCACGGGCAGCCCATATGGATCCCAACACCACGACGCAAGTCAAGACGGAGCCCGTCAACGCGATTCGCACGGACCCACCGGGAGACAAACAGAGAGCGACAGGGACGATCAAGAGGCCCACCAAGAACGTGTCAGCGACTCGCCCATGTGGATGGTGTGGTGGTCAACACCCACGTGACGGAGGGTGTCCCGCCAACGGGGAGATCTGCAGCTCCTGTGGCAAAGTGAATCATTTTGCAGCGGTATGCCGATCGTCTCAGCGCAGGCGGCCTACAAGCGGGCGAAAGCAAGTGCGGGCCATTGAGCCGATCGAAGAAGACTCCCCCACCAGTGATATGGATGAGGACGATGCGGCCACAGTCCATGTAGTCAGGATGCTTAACGCCCTGGCGCATACCCAGGCAGCTGCCCCAGTATGTAAGGTTCGGATACACGACCATCCAATAGCGGCACTTATTGACACAGGAGCCACGATCAACCTCATGGCCGCGGAAGTTTATCGGAAACTCCCGGCTAAACCCACACTTCAGCGTACGAAAGTACAGGTCTACGCATTTGGGAATCGTGCCCCATTGACGATGTGTGGGGTGTTCCAGATGGACCTCAAACATAAAGACACTTGTCAGCGGGCAAAGGTATACGTCTCCCAGGAAGGGTCGGGATTCCTTATCGGCTGCCGAACGGCCCAAGATTTGAATCTTATTCAGTTCGCGTTCGAAGTTCACGAAAATGATCTTGACCATCTGTTGCAAGAGTTCGCCTCCCTCTTCACCGGGATAGGGTGCCTCCAAGAACCAGCGATCCGACTTCATGTGGACAAGTCTGTGACTCCAGTGGCTCTGAGGCATCGAAGGATTGCCTTCCACCTCCGACCCAAGGTGGAAGCGGAACTCCGCATACTGGAACACGCTGGGATCATCGAAAGAGTTAATGGCCCGACGCCGTGGGTGTCCCCCATCGTGGTGGCGCAGAAACCGAAGCAACCCGAAGCTGTACGCATATGTGTGGATATGAGGGTCCCGAATCTAGCCATCAAGCGGGAGCGGCACCTAACCCCGACCATAGATGACATCATCGGAGAACTGGCCGGTTCGAGGTGGTTTTCTAAAATGGACCTCCGGTCAGGGTACCACCAGATCCCTCTACACCCGGAGTCTCGTCCAATCACAACATTCTCGACACATGTGGGCCTGTGGCGCTACACTCGACTAAACTTTGGCATCTCAAGTGCTGCCGAAGTTTTCCAGAACATCATAAAGACAGTGTTACATGGACTTCCAGGGGTGCTCAACGTGAGCGACGACATTCTGGTGCACGCGCCCACGCTCGAAGAACACCTCACGCGGCTCCAGGAGGTGTTTGCCAGGCTAAAAGAGAAAGGGCTCACTCTTCATCGTGCAAAGTGTGATTACCTCCGCAAAGACATCAGTTTCTTTGGGTATCGTTTTTCTGAGAACGGTGTGGGCCCGACCCAGAGAAAGTCGACGACATCCAAGCAGCCGCTGCGCCATCCTCAGTGTCAGGTGTCCGTAGTTTCCTAGGAATGGTGACGTATTGCGGACGTTTCATTAAGAACCTCTCCGCACTGACAGGCCCGCTGCGAGAATTGACCAAAGCAGCAAGTCCATGGCAGTGGGGCCCCGAGCAAGAAGAAGCGTTCAAGCGCACGAAGGCTGCCCTCTCGGCGGACACCAATCTGGTGTATTTTGACCCTTGCAAGCCCTCCCAGTTGGTCGTGGATGCCAGCCCTACGGGCCTAGGTGCCGTCCTCGCACAGCGCCAAGACTGCGGAGAGTGGGCACCAGTAGCCTATGCCAGCCGGACACTCACCTCCACGGAACAGAGATACTCTCACATTGAGAAGGAAGCAATTGCGATCCTGTGGGGCTGTAGACATTTTCACATTTACCTCTATGGGCACCCGTTTGCCGTTGTGACAGATCACAAGCCTCTCATTCCCCTCTTCCAAGGATCGTCGTCCAGACCTCCTCCCCGTATAGAGAAATGGATCCTACAATTGCAAGAGTTCCAGTTCAAGGTGGAGTATCAACCAGGCACCAAGAACCCCGCAGATTTTCTGTCAAGGCACGCTCGGCCTGTGACCCTCCAGGAGACTGCGGAGGCGGCGGCCACGGAGGATTATGTGCGAATGATTGTGGAACGATCGAGACCCCTGACGATCTCTCTCGAAGATGTCGTCAAAGCCACCGCTGAGGATGACTGTCTACAGCTAGCCATCCGAGCGGTTACCTCCGGAGATTGGAAAGAGCTGCAAACCCCGGCTCCGTATCGCACTGACATGGCCAGGTCCGTGTTGAAGATGTTGTATCGTGTCCGCCTGGAATTATCGTTGACACCCGACGGCTGTCTACTGAGAGGCCCTCGCCTCGTTTTACCGGAGAGCCTGCACAAGACAGCAGCGGCACTAGCGCATGGTGCCCACCAGGGCATGGTCAAGTCGAAAAACCGGCTTCGGAGCAAAGTGTGGTTTCCCGGACTTGATCATCTGATTGAGGACATTGTGAAGAGCTGTCCAGTGTGCCTCGCCACGAGCCTCCCGGCTCCGCCAGCACCGGTGATCACAGAACGTGGCCCAACTATCCCGTGGGAGCGAGTAAGTGCAGATTTTGGCAGCCTGCCGGGAGGGCGACACATGCTGGTGGTGGTTGATGATTTCTCCAGATATCCAGAAGTCGAGATTGTAGACACCACGTCGGCTGTAGAAGTGATATCCAAGCTGGAAAAAATGATGGCCACCCATGGCCTTTTCGGAGAAATCCGCACAGACAATGGACCCCCGTTTACCAGTAGTGAACTGGCAGACTATTTTACATCCTACAGAATCAAACATCGAAGAGTAACGCCGAGGTGGCCGCAGGCCAATGGAGAAGTAGAGCGGCTAATGCGAACCCTAAACAAGACTGTTCAGATTGCTCTAGCGGAAAATCGACCTGTAGAACAAGCACTGTATCAGTTCCTAAGAGAGTACCGGTTAACCCCGCACTGCACGACAGGTGTTGCTCCAGGACGAATGTGTTTTCATCGAGCGGTCAGTGACACTATCCCTCACCACCCACAGTGGGCTGTCGCTCCATGCCCGCCAAACCAGTCTGAGTCCCGACGACGGCACAACAATGAAGACGCCTCTCGGCGACGGCGTGCCCACAAAGGTTCGTTGGCAATAGGTGACCGGGTGTTGGTCCGCGACCGGCATCCAGGTGGAAAATTCCGCCTGCCATTTGAATTGGAGGCTTGAACTGTGACCAAGATCTGTGGCACTCGAGTTACTGCCAGAAGAGGCAGAGAGTGGGTGACAAGAAATGTGTCTCACTTTAAGAAAACTCATGATCGCCTCTTAGAACGGAGTTCGGATGGAGACGTCGCTGGAACGGATGCCCCACTCAGGAGTTTTGATTTGTCGGACGACGCAGACGACTTCCCGGAAACATCGTCAGAAAGGCTGAGCGGAACTCCGGTATTAATCCAGCCCTCGGAAGAGATCCTGCCCCCTGAAGAGCCGGAGAAGAGGAGAGAGAGTCCGCCGACTGCGACTAAAGAATAGGAGCTGGTCTCGCTGTCTACACCCGCCAGGGACAGTCGGAGGCGGTATAATCTGAGGGTCCATCCGAGGCCTTCCCAGAAGTTCCGAGACTTTGTAACCTGGTAGCGGAAAGAAGTGGCTGGGCCATGCTCAGTAGCCGAGGAGCTGCTGCGTGAAACCAAGTAAGACTGTTCCATGTGGTATCGTCATTTGATATATGAACACTGCGATATTTCCTGTTGTTGGGTTTTTGTTAAAGTGTTTATTTTTGACTTAGTATAAGAGGAATGTAATGTTGATTCCGAGTGGTGGGTTACACCACTCGGGTCCCAGAGGGGAGGGGTGTTTGTACCCGACCCCTGGGTGTTATAGGTATTTGGCGTGACCGACGTGGACACGCGGCGCGCACAAGTGGTAGCCAATAAATAGCCCGGAAGAGCCGGGCGTGGCTAAGTTGGTTGCTGGCCACCAAAGCAACCGGTGTGTCGTTGTCCTTACTTGCCCCGACACTGGGCCTAGTGTTACCCAGTTCTAGGACACTACAGAGACCTAAATTTCCTCTGTGCGAGGAGTGAGCTTAACGCTTGGCAGACATCAAGGTTCCTTGGGGCCCAGAGGGTCCAAAAGCGCTGAATGAGCGCGCTGCGCATCATTCTTGTCCATCATTTTTAATCCCTCCTCGCTCTGCTCCCTGCTAAAAAAAATTGTTTTTAAAACGCAGTTGACGTTGATGTTGGAGATAGCCAAGGACCCGAGCACTAGAGGAGTGTCTCCTATAAGCCCGGAGTGGTGTGTTTTTTTTTGGCTTTGAGTGCAAACAGCCGCACCTTAAGGTAACCCTTCTCCCTGGTGGTGCGGAAGCAGCCAGCATTAGGTTGGTGCGGCTTGTACCTCTTGGAGGGGGCTGCTCCCTGGGACAGAAAGCATTGCATAGTGAAGGGGGCAGAGCACCTGTGGTGCCAGTGATATCGGTGATTTGGTGGATTAGTAATAAGGTTGCTACTCTTGGCGAATCCATAAATTTTTTGAAGATATGCCTTCTAGGTGCTTGTGTTCTAGTCGCTTAATCGTGCCCTCAGGTTCTGTAGCAGGGTCGCCAGGGTCTGCCCCAGGTTTAGCTGGTCTTACACTCAATTATTCCAGCCCACTGAAATTACAAAAGATCATCAGGCGAAAGAAGCCCCGAGCTCACTTGTCCTATTTGAAATCCCACCCATCAGTGTTGACTATGTTCTCGAAGGGACTGAGGGGCACAGTGCAAAAAAATAAGGAACCAGGAATGGCTCCAGGTGCAGTTAATGTGGATGAGGTGGGCATATGTACTGTTCTCTTTGAGCTGACAGCTCCGAATCACCTCAAGTTCTCTAAACAGAACTTAGGGGAATCAATTCTTCCAACTCAGCTCACTGATGAATGTGCTTTAATTTAGCGGCCGAAGAAACGGAAATGAAAAATGGACATTACATGAATGTGGAGGATGTTAAGGTTAAATCTGAAACAAATTATGTTGGTGCTAAGTTGTTGTCTGAACCTGTGGTCACGCTGGAGCCCATGATCCCGGCTGTTATAACTAGCCCCTTGAATGTTGTAGAGCCATCATCAGGTCCCTTTCTTTTTAAAATGACCCCACGAGTGTCTCAGACTGATGATTGCAGTTTTGATCCTGGGGATTTAGAGGACTACACACTGCCGGATATTGCCAGATACATGGAAACAAATCAAGTAATGGAGTCTAAATTAAAAATGCCGGGTGCCCAGGAATCAGCTTTGAGACTGTCATTGGACTATCCTGTTAGTTGCCCTCATATGCCAGCTTTGTACAGTAGCACTCCTTTAAGTGTTCCTCTTTTGCTTTCATTGGGACTATCGAAATTAGAGGTGTCCCCAAATAAAGGGGTACGGATATTTGGCAATTATCGAATGAGGGTGTTAACGAAAATGGGGGAGCGAGGGCTAATTTTGACATACTTTATGCATTAGAGAGGATTCTCTAGTCAATTTAAACTTTGCTTGAGAGATCTACCGCTAACTCTGATCACGTGCTGGATGTATTATCCCCGAATTTAATGGGGGTGCAGCCGCTCAATTCTGCACGTTCTTGTTTAGGTAAGGCAGAAAAGGGTAATGATGTGAAATCTCAGGCAAGTCAGACAAATATAGAGGTGACAGAAATGGAATCCAGGTGGGGGCCTGGGAAGATTTGGGGGCCTCTTCCATTGTGCTGCCCAGAGAAAGCCCTATGTTAGATAATATGTCTCATATTACCCCTGAAAATCAAGTGACGGGGGATCATCTGCATGCTGTTTTAGGGGAAAATACAAACTCATCAGCACTTAAGAATCCTCTACCGGTTTATTCTATTTTTAAAAAAGGGAACACTGGAATGTTTTGTGATATAGCTTCACCAATTGACCCTCCCTTTGTTAAACAGCCCAGGTTTGAAATAGATGCCATTCCCCCTGGGGAGGGTGCCCCCCCAGGTAAAAAGTGATGGGATAAAAAAAATGAAGAAGAAGAACAGGACTCGGCGTATAACAAAATATAAGCCAAAAAAATTGAGGTTTCCTACGGTATTAGAGGAACCTGACATTTCCTCCTTGCCCCAAAATGGTAATGAGCTGAAGTCTGCTGAGTCTCACGTCGGATCAGGATTTAGGGCGTTCAGAGGTAAATCCTCTCCCTCTCCCTATCATGATAGATGAACCTGCATGGGGGTGATTAGGGCAAGAGGAAGGGCACAAGGATATGGGGATAGCTGGATATAATGGGGGGGGGGGGGCTGTGCTCCAAATGGGAGAATCATAATATAAGGATAGACCTGGTTTCAGAGCTCTATAAATCAAGGATAGACCTAGATCCAGAGAGTATAGCAGTAAAGGTAAACAATGTTCCACTAGATGTAGGGCAGGTTGGGGATAATTTCCCCTCAAACCTTTCTGGTAGCGATACTCTCCCTGTACGGATAGATCCTAATCAAGGGAGGCTTTTTGAAGGAGGACCTGACTTTACTTCTCATATAGGACAAATGCCAGAGTCAGGGGCTGAACTAAGGCAGAATAATAAGGTATGTGTAGGACATGGGTCAGGACAAGTATCTAATACCCTGGTTTTGCTTCACTGTTTGATAGAGAATTAGGCCCACTTAATAGTAGTTTCCTTTTGCAGCTACTATCTGAAATTGAGGACCTGAGACTGGTAATAAGTAAAGATATTGAGCAGGTATTTTTAGACCCCAGAAGTGGACTTCCGAATTCCAGAGTAACTTTTAGCTCCGGGATAATTGCAATGTTAGTTTTGGCCAATGTTGATCATTCCAGGAAAAATGGGATTGATGTTCTCCCATTTGAGGAGCCAGTTTTTGCCCTGTCTGAATCCCATAGGAAAGATTGCCAGGACTTAGGTGGAGTGCTATCCAATATTAGGGGGGGGGGCTGTAAATCTGAAAAACATTAAAATCTCGGTTGGTAGTTCTTCTGAGAAAAGAGTGATTAATATATTGGGACCCGAGGCCCGAAGGGTCACCAAACCCAGAGTGGAGGAGGAGGTGGCCCAGTGGAGTTGGGTAGCTGGTTCACTGAATGCTTCCAAAGAAATTATAAAACTGCCCAAGCTGCAGAGTTAGCCCCCTGGGAAACATTTTGTCCTGGAACTTGGCTGGTATAGGAAAACCCAGCTCTAAGTTAAATTCCTTAACCCTTTTATTGGTAAATGTATATATTCCTCCTGGGAGGGCGTCTGACTCTCCGGTTGAATCTATTTTTTCTTTTGTGCACAAAATTGGTATCTCAGAAGAGTGCACATCGATATTGGTGGTGGGAGATTTTAATGTCAAAATTTCAAGTTGTTTTTCAATGGCCTTTTGTAACCAGGAGCTGGAGGAAGAATGGACCGTCGCTGAATCATTGTTGCCCAGCCATATTAGATCTGATAGGCGAGGGCTGAATTTTCTGCATTGTTTGAGAACGAATGATCTTGTTATTTTGAAAGGGAGATTTCCAGAGGACTCCCCGGCCTCCCTTACTTTTCATGCCTCTTGGGGGCAATCTCTCATTGATTATATGGTGGTATCCTACCAGCTCTTTGGTGCATATACAGAATTCAAGGTATTGAGGACAAATTTGAGTGACCACAGTATTTTATCAGTGGATGTCAACCTGGAATTCAAGTCATTGGAGCCCTGGAATTCCAGAGTCAAAAGCATTATGTATAATAAAACAAATAGGCACAATTTTTGGTCCAATAAAAACCTGACATGTTTAGGGAAGCTTATTGAAAATGCGACCTCTGGTCCTATACAGGAAAATCCCATCATCTGGTTTGATAAGAATCTGGCCTTATTTAATAGGGCCAGATCATGTCGAAGGAAAAAGCGGGTTGGTGGCATTAATCAACCAGTGGTTATATCGGGGGAGGTAAAAAAGTTAAACCAGGAGATAAATGCCCCAGTAAGGGAACAATTTAAGCAGACTTCTTTGACCAGACAAAGGGAAATCAATAGATTGAATCAGGTAAGAAAAAGAATGCAGGCATCCGAATGTAGAGGGGTGGAGAATTCAAACTGGATTAAACTAAGAGAGGTTGCACAGTCCAGTGACTTGCGTAAATATTGGGCTTTAATAGCCAAATATTGTAATAGTAGAATTAAGGCAAAAGCCATCTTAATATTCAGAGTGGACCCAATATATCTCACAGTTATACACACTAAATCCTATGACCAGGCCCAATATAGAGGTAACCATGGAGTCTCACGTGGGAATGAATACGGCCCCCGTCCTGTAAGGAAATAGAGTGCTTCATTAAAGGGGCAAGGTACTCAGGTGCGATGGGCCCAGACGATCTTCCGATAGCCATAATCAAACAAGATAGCTCTGCATGGGCTCAATCCCTTTGTCCTGTATTCTCCTATTGCTACGCATGTGGGATTATTCCGTCCTCTCGGAGAGGAAGTATTGTGGTTAGGGTCCCAGAATGTCTCCTGCCAGCTTTACGCAGATTGCACTACTGGATGCGACCGGAAAACTGTTTGCTAAGAGCATACTCCTCCATCTCCAGGATTGGGCTTTTGGAAATGACCTCGTCCCGCAGAGCAAGCAGGGTTCCGTGAGCATAGTGGCACATTAGATAATATTACTGCCCTGCAAACCTTGATCGATAAATATCCAATGGGCAAGGGAATGGCCCTGTACACTGTCTTTATAGATTTCTCCACGGCTTTCGACCGGGTTGACTGGGGGATACTGTGGAGGAAGTTGGCCGCAATGGGGATCCCCATGCACTTGCTCAGATTGATCATTGCATTACATTCCTCAACTTGGACCCAGGTTCTTGATGAGAGGTAACCAAGGCCTGTTGAGTAAAGTTGAGACTCATAATGGGTTGAAGCAGGGGTGCTTATTGCTCCTCTTCTTTTCTCTCTTTATATCAATGACTTGCCGAGTAGGGTGGGGCTCTGTAAAGGGGATTCCCCGAAATTAGGATCAATGAAATTGAGCTGCCTGCTTTATGCGGATGACACCATCTTGTTGGACCAAACTCCGAGAGGACTACAAAGGCGTCTCAATGAGTTAGCTCACTACTCGGATGATCACTTTATAAAAATAAATACCGCAAAAAGCAAAATTATGGTTTTTAAACATCGGGGATGCAGAGTTAGGAAAAATATGCATTGGTTTCTGGGGAAAGACAAACTTAATATAGTGAAGTTGTACCGGTAACTAGGAAGAATTTTTACAAGCAAGTGTTCTAGCAGTGATCACATTGACCAGTGCAGAAGCAAGGCAATATCCCAGGCCTGCGCAATTGGTAGACTTTATAAATGTTGCGGGCAAAGACACTTCGCACATGTTTTATCAGTTTATAAAAATTAAAACCTGCCTGTTATGCTTGGGAATCAGTGGATGAACAGCAGTGGGATTATTTTGATAAGGTGGAAGGGCACATTTGGCACCAAATTTGTAACTTGAACCATGCTGCCTTTATAGCGGCGATCCTGCTTGAATTCGGGCTTCTTTCGACTTACGTGTTCGCCATGGCTGCATGCTTAAGATGGAGTAATGCCCTACTTAATAGTGTTGAAAACCAGTTACGGGCAGCATTAAGACAATATATATTTGCCTGCCTTAAGGGGAAAAGCGTTGTCTTCAGGAATTATGTGAAAGCTTCAGACTTATTTGAAATTGTGCATAGTGGCGTAGGCTTTCTTCCAAAACAAGTTTTGAAAGCTCTAATCAAAAAAACAATTACGAAGTCTGTCGTAAAAGAGATACTGTATTGTGTTCAGGGCATTCCAGTAATGATATAATAGTGGGGAGTAGTATTTATAAACAACCTCAACCGTATGTTGATGTATGGAGTACGCAGAACTATACTGTTGCTAAGGTTGAATTTGCTACCCTTACGAATTATAACCGGGGCGTGGGAGCGATTAGCCAGGCAGGACAGACTTTGTCACCTATGTGGAAACTGGGTGCAGGATCGAAATCATGTTTTATTTGTCTGTCCCCTATTACAACCATTACAACGTCATTTTTTGAGACCACGGTATCTAAAATACAACATCGCTACAGCAGGGGAGGCCCGAAACTGTCTCTTGCCCCCTCCCCTCCGAATTAGTGTGTTTCAAACTTTTTTGTTTTTTTAAACAAGTCTTAAATATATTTTAGAGAAGGACTAAATGTGATGTGTTAGGTGTGGTATGTTGAACTTGTTCCCTTGTGGGCAAAATTAATTGCATATTATAAGAAGAATTGTAGGGTCTTTGTATTATACAGTTGAAGTTGTTAGAGTATTTAATGGTATAATCCGATTTGCACTGACCTAGTTAGGATGGTCTTTTAAAGGATTTGTGAAATTGGTTTTATACTTGCGCACCCGCACTTTTGACATCTTGTATGCTGATATGAATTCTGTACTGTACAATTAAATCTGTATCTGTTAGGCCTCTACATGTATTTTGCACAGGGACCCCTTGTGGAAAATTTATTTTATATTTTAAGTAGAATCTTTTAAAGGATTTGTGAAATTGGTATTATAATTGCACACTTGCACTTTCGATATTTTGTATGCTGCTATGAATTCTGTACTATACAATGAAATCTGTAACTGTTAGATCTCTGCATGTATTTTGCACAGGGCTCCCTTTGGGCAAAATGTACTTCATATTATAAATAGAATCTTAGGGTCTTTGCATTATACAGCTGAAGTTGTTGGAGTATTTAATGGTCCAATTCGATTTCGTACTGACCTAGTTAGCATTGTACTTTAGAGGATCTGTGAAATTGATTTTATATTTGCACACTTGCACTTTCAATATCTTGTATGATGCCCATATGATCTCGTAATTAAGCTCTGGATGATTTGGTATACTGGAATTTTTCTTGTACATTTTTTATGTGGAACTCTTTGGAGCTCCAAATCATAATAATAAAAAGAAAGAAAGTAATATTAATCGTGGCTTCCCAGCATGGCCACAACAGTGAGGAACTGGATTAATCACTAGGAGCCTCATTGAGGTTTGGCTGAATGGGACGAAGTCTGTAAATTTGCAGGCATCCAACCTTGCCAAACCTACAGTTCCCTTGCACCATTCAGAGAGGGGGAGCCGCTGGGTTCCCAACAGCAGAGCCTCAGCTGATACACTCCCCCAGGGGTCCGTGAACTGCAGGATCATCACATCATGGTGCTGGTCGCCCTGCACTATTGAAGACTGGGTGACTGTCATTGATTTTCCACATGGAGGACACAGTCAGGGAAAATATAGAATTGCCCTATGCTGTGGAAGAAAACTCCCTGCGCATCACGGCCATTTGTTTTTTGATTGGGGAGAAAAAGTTCTCACTTTGGGAGTTTACTTTCTCTAAACATTTACCAAGCAAGCACCTTAAGCATGGTGTCCACTTAGAAACCTGAAGACTGTGAGGGAACCTCTGCAGCATCAACTCCCTTCACAGCACAGAGATCACACCAGGCAGTTGTGCATTTCTAAATAGGGTGGACAGTCCACCATCACGGTGGTAAAGGCTATGTCTCCCAGGGCCTGTTCCCCTATCGCCCAAAAGTTGGAAGATAAGAGCTTAATACAAGTACTAAGGCCTAACTAAACAAGCATTGGTGACACAATAGGTTTGCTACTGCGCTGGCATAAAAAGGCACAGACACACTGAGCACCATGCATAGCCTCGCATAGGCAAGCAAATCTACAGACACCCATTATCACAAAGTACAACAGACCTGCAGTCACCCATCTACACCGACAAAGAAACATTCAGGCATCAATGCACACAGAGCAATAGTGATACTGAGCCCTGCGCAGCAAAAGTTACAGAGTGATGCTCATCAGCTTTGCACACAATAATGTTCAGTAGTTAGTGGGCAGAATATCATGTGCATTAGATAGACATAGGGGGGTGTACTGCAGGTGACCACAAGATGATGTGCCTCACAGTGCATTCGGTTATGTTGCTCATGTTTACCCTAGATGCTGTACAGTTCGGGGGCACAGGGGACCTTGCAATGGGGGCGCAGAGCGCTGTAAATAAAGAGGAGCATATTTTTGCACACCTTTTCTTGTAGAATCCCCTTCAGAAGGTTATGCATTTTTTTGACAGCAGCATTTTTCATGATAAGATTTTTGAGTCTAAACTAATTCCAGATTTCAAAGTTATGTTGATAAGTGAACGGTATGACGGTGTCACCGATGACGTGGTGCATTTCCAGTCATGTAAATTAACGCAGTAATAGAAAATAGAATAATAAAAAATGCAACAAAAAAATATGTATATATATATATTATATCCAACAAAACTCAAACAGGACGAATATGAGTATGAGTCAGGGGCAATTTTAACCTTCGCAAAGAGATTTGATGTGCTCAAAAAACAGCTACAAACTGGTAAACTATCATTGGCAGAGTCAGTGAGAACAACAGCCAGCGAATCAGAGTCAGATCTCAGTGAGGAAGAGCGAACAACCCGAGTTGGTGGACGCATGACTTTTTTATAAGAGATGAAACTGATCTATATAGATCAGAGAACACCGAGGGAAAGAGGAAGAGGACGAGGCCGGGGAAGAGGAAGAGGAAGAGGAAAAACCAGACTACCAGCCCAAGCGAAGGAGAAAGACACAAAGGGGAACCGGAAAGAACAAGGGGCTACCCTCTCCGCAACAGAATAAAGAAATAAGTGAAATTGGAACAACAAAACAATCAGACAATTTGATTATAAATCTATCAGATTACACTTTAGATATACATGAAAAGAACGTTCTTAACAAGGGCCTCACCTTCTGCCCCGAACAGCACTACGATCATGTGGAGACCAGAATTGATCTCTACAGATATATTAGAAAATTGAAGCTAGTAAAATTCTTCACAAAAGCAGGAAATACTGTAAGACCGAATGCAACCAACCAACAAGAAAGTACCAATTTAAATATCGATGATGTAACTAACTTGAAAACATCATATGATTTAATGCTGAATCTGACTGACAGTGAAATGACCAAGACTCAAATCTTGGAAGATCTGAACATCGTCACGGATAAACATATAAGCTCTGGATTTAAACCTAAATCAAAATTCTGTCCCTCACTAAGCCCTGGCAATAAAATCGCTCTATTCCATGATCTAGTCATTGCAGACCTCAAATGCATGGACAACACAATATCTGGAAAACAAGAAAATTTGACAAAAAATGAGCAAACTGCACTAGAAAGACTTATGAAAAATTACAAAATAACAATTAAACCGGCCGACAAGGGCGGAAATGTAGTAATACTGAACACGGAGGACTACATGACAGAAGCTATGAAACAACTTAGCCACAAGAAGAACTATATGAAATTGTCATCGAGTCCAATCAATTCATTAACTTTGGATTTGGAAATTAAAATCAGAACATGGAAAGATGAAGGACTCCTTAATGATGAGGAAGCCCGTTTTCTATTCAATGACAGCCCGGTGATGCCGACTCATATACTTTCTGCCGAAAGTTCATAAGACTTTAATTAATCCACCAGGAAGACCCATCGTTTCGAGCTGTAACTCTATGAGAACATTTCAACGTATGTAGATCACTTTCTTGCACCTATGCTAATGAACCTGAGTTCCTACATCAAGGATACTGGGGACTTTTTGAGAACATTAACCAATATGGGATGGCAAAAAGGCTTCCTCTTGATAACAATTGACGTTGTGTCATTATATACTTCTATTGATCATGAAGTTGGGCTAAAAGCTGTCGGATATTTCTTACGCCAAAGGAACATCCAGGAACTAAAACATATCGAAATGTTAATGGAGATGGTTGAGCTTTGTCTGAGGAACAACATCTTTCTCTTTAACCACCAAGTGTACACCCAAAAGTGCGGAACTGCCATGGGGGCTTCATTTTCACCCAGCTACGCCAACCTCACGATGGGTTGGTGGGAGTAGTTTGGAGCATAGAGTGACGAAAATGAGAGATACACAGCCAAGATCGAATTGTGGTTAAGATGTATAGACGATCTTTTCCTCATCTGGAACGGAAGTATGGAGGATTTCAAAAAATATTTTGAAATCCTTAACAATAACAGCATGGGACTAAAATTTATGTACAGCATGAGTGAGAAACAAGTCAAATTTCTAGACGTATCAGTATATATAGACAAAAATCAAATTCACACCAAAGTGTATCGGAAGCCGACAGCCACAAATAGTATACTCCACGGTGCAAGCTTTCACCCTGTGCAATTGAAAAAAAGCATCCCATATGGGGAATTTATCAGGATGAAAAGAAACTGCTCGGACAATGAAATAACAGAGAAGAATTTCAAAGAAACCGAACAGAGATTCATGATGAGAGGTTACAAGTACAGGGATGTGAAGGAAGGTTTGGAAAGGGCAAAGAAAATATCTAGAGCAAAGACGCTTGTGAACAGAGACAGAGGAATGGCAACCAATGAATCAGAAGATGTAATAAGACTGATTCTAACATATAGCAAAGAAAGCTATAAAATTGTAAACATTCTCAGGAAATATTGGAATGTCCTGGCAAAAGACCCTGATATTGGAAATAAGATTGGGAAAAGACCAATGGTAACATACCGCAAAGTGCCATCTCTAAGGGACGAACTTGTAAGAAGTCATTTCTCCATTAAAAAACAAACAACATGGCTAATGGAAAAACAGAAAGGCTTCACTTACTGCAACAAATGCAAAGCATGCAAGATAGGCAAGAATATGAAAATGATCAAAGATTTCAGAGGAAGAACATTCCTAATCAATGAGAAAATAACCTGTGAGACAACATACGTTGTTTACATGATTGAATGTACATGCGGCCTACACTATATAGGCAGCACAATCTGTCCTCTGAGGAAACGGAGCCTAGAACATTTAAGAGCGATCCAAAATGTGGATATGAACTATGCAATATCAAAACATCTGCATACCCTACATAAGACTAACTGGCAAGATATAAGATATTTTGGAATTGCAACTGTTCCTCCAAATGAAAGAGAAGGAAATCGAACGCTGAAGCTGAGAAGATTAGAGTCGCGTCTGATCATCAGATTTAAGACCAAGACTCCGTATGGCTTGAACGGAGACGAAGAGCTACACATTCATCTATAACAGAAACAATAGTATCCATTTGTTCTGCAGAAATAAGAAACTGTATCATGGGAAAGGAGTGGAAAAGACATGAGGAACATGGTACTAACCCAAATTGAACCACTGAAAAATCAACAATAGGCAAAGCAGGAGGCAAAGGTACCTTCTGGCCAGAGACTAGAAATTCCATAGGGTACCAACCTAAACTGAACCACTAAGGAATTATAAATAGGAAACGCAGGAGGTGAATGTACCCTCTGGCCAAAGACCAGAAATTCTACAAAGAAAATGAAATTAAGTCCTTAGGCACATTCAGTAAAACATGGAGCAACCTGCCAAATATGAGACGAACTCATGAAGAAATTTAAAAGATAACCATTATATTGATGCACCTCCACTCATGGAATGAAAGCTATTATCTAATCATAATATCATTAAACCATGTTTGCAGAACAAAAGCAACTTTGGCACGACACTGTAGCAATAATGGAAAGATAAGAGAAGAAAATAAATAGATGATCATTAACCTGAAAGACATTCGTGATCAGAAGAAAATACAAGTCCCATAATGCCTCATAATGGGCTAATATGGCTAAACTATAAATAGGTGAAAGTGAGGATGGACTCATGAAACCATGAACAAGACCATTTCTTGGTCGAAACGTCGGTGGTGGTGGTGGTGATAATTGTGCTTTAATAAAGTGCAACAAAGTTACTAGTGATTCCTGAAGTGTGGTGCATTTGTTTTGTTGGATAAAATATTGCGAGGTTAGGTCCGACCTCTGTGCAATAGAGCGATTGTGGATCGTTTGGTGAAAGGATATATATATATATATATCCAGCTCCAAACTTCAGAAATGAAGAGACCGGGGGCGTGGCCAATAGCCGAGGGAAATGGCTGCACAGTAGCCTAGCTCCGTCGCGCCACTCCCGATAAATCCGGATTAAACTATCCTGCCCAGCACAGAATCATCTGACCCTGATATCGAGCCCGTCGGCTGGACGGAGGGCTGCTTCGATCGGAGGCGGCTGTGTGGCTGAAAAGTGACCAGAGTTGTGCGCCGGCGCTGGAGGCCCTGGGAGTGCCCCGTCGCTACCCGGCCGCGTGCACCAACTTTACACCGCAGCCGCAGCGAGGTGTCCAGGCCGGCGCCTGTGTCGGAGGGGCCATGTTGAGATCCTCGCATAAACATTATATTGGTGACTGCGCCACCCCCACCGCTGGCTCCATATCCTGAGGGTCGACTGCCTGTGCCCCCGCGTGCCGGTGTGCCCCATGGACCATTGGCGACCTGCATATTTTACCGGGGCGCGGGCTCGATCAGAGCCGGTAGCGGAGACCTGCAGAGCCCCATCTGGCCCTGCGTGCCGGTCCAGGTCTGCCCCTGCTCCTGGACCTCACTGGAAGCCACCGGCCCTGTGCTACCACCACATACTTGGTCCCATCATCCATCCAGGGCCTCAGTCAAGTAGCGCTGTACACCGCGGTGGCGGTGCACTCGATGGCGCCGCCGCCGTTACCACGTACGCCTTTACGGTGAATCGGGCCCCGAGTGCGGGCCTTGAAGCCCTTTGTGGACCGCTATGATGTCTGGGGGACGAGCCGCAGCAGCGTAGTAAGGACTGGAGCCTGCGCTGATAAGACGGCCTCGCTGTGGGGGTAAGGCCCGGTGGGTCCTACACAACTAACATTTCAAACGCTGGGGGCAGCGACTACGTCCGGACTCAACCGGTCATTAGTGTGATAACTGAGTGGGTAGCGGCCGCATGACTATCTGCATGGGAAGGAGAGTTGGACTTCTGTGCTCACTCCATCTCAGATCGCTTGTTCCTTGATATCCAAGACTTTCTGCAGTGCGGCGCATCAAACGTCGGCTGTTACTCCCTTTGAGTTCTCTGTTCTCTCTCCTTCCCCTCCTCCATCGGTGTGGGACTCTCCTAGTATAGCGAAATCTTCAAGTCGGGACATTACTGGCGGAAGCCGACAGGCCGATGTGGGCTTGATCTCACAGCAGGCGGCGGTGAGTAGCTGGAACGACCCGGTCTCTTCTCTGCTATACCACACCCACGGACCTCACCATGGCGAGTGGCCGCAGCGGTCGTGGCACGTTGCAAGCAAAAATAGACAAATTCGCATGGCAGAAGGGCCAAGATGAGACGCAACCTAACCCCAAACCCAAAGGGGATCAACCGGACCCCACGTTGCAGAACATTTTAACTGCCATAACGACAGTGCGCACCTCACTGGAAGCACGCATTGATACCGTCGCCACAGAGGTCTCTTTGATCAGAGCAGACATGAGGAAAATGTCTGAGCGTATTAGTACAGTTGAGGTCACCACCAAGGAACTGGTGAACGATACGGACCTTCTCAAAAGACATGTGACTGACCTCCAAACCACTCAGGAAGCACTGGCACTGCAGCTCGACAACTGCAAAGGTCGCATGAGGCGTAATAACATTTGCATTTTGGGAGTGCAGGAACGGGCTGAGGGGCAGGCGGCGGACCTCTTTGTTGAGGAACTAATACTCCGGCAGCTCCAGCCGAGGGGTCTATCCAAATGCTTCTCGATTGAACGTGCATACCGAGTTCCCGGAGGTCGGCCCAAGCCTGGTGCGCCTCCCCGACCTCTACTGGCAAGAGTGTTTAACTTTCGTGACCGAGTTGCCATACTCCGGACGGCGAGAGCGGCCCCACTGCTGGCGATTGACAATAGCAAAGTCACCTTCTTTCCGGACTTCACCCTGCGGGTCCAGAAACAGCGTTGCAGCTTCCTGGACGTGAAGCGTGCACTGCGGGACCGAGAAATAAAATACGCCATGCTGTTCCCCGCTAAGCTGCGGGTCGAGTCTGAAGGAAGGTATGGTTCTTCACTAGTCTTCAGGATGCATGGGACTGGCGCGACGGCTGGAGAACTGTTGGTAAACATCCTCATAAACCCGTTGGCAACAAAGATAGCAACAGCAGGCCGAGCGAGCGACTGGGGTCTCCGCCAGGTGGTGGATCCGAGACGCAGGGTTCGGGCGAATAGAGACTGGTGGTTTGAAAGGGTAATACACTGTTTCTTGGTCCCAGTGACTTCTTGAGTAAGAACCCGATAAGCACAGATTACTCTGGCGTCAATCGCCTTCCACTTGACCTCTAACACAATGTAGATCCTACATGTCCAGCTCTACGCTTTTGTTTGTTTCCAGTGGCGCTGACATCGATGTCATTTGTTTCATTTTTTTACTAATAACACTTATTATGTCTGATTCACACATTATGGCGTCGAATGCTGGGGGTGCAAGTACTTTCTCGAATTGATGCCCTAGGGAGTGGGGTTGGATCACGTTCCCAATACTGTTGAGGGTGGGCGACAGGCACTCTGCAAGTTTGGGGTGGCGGGTGGTTTTGTGCCCATTGTGCAGGGAGGCAGGGTGGGGGGTGGGTGTTGGGTGTTGGGGCAAAGGGGGGGTTTGTTTCAATTGTATTGAACTTTGTTTCTTTATGATGACAACGTGTGTTTTTCATTTTATTGTTGGGTCATGTTCCTTTTTGCAGCAATTTTCCTTATTTACTGCATTATGTGTCCACAGTCATGTTCCTACCGCATCACCAGGCGGAGCACAGGCAGTCCGTAGGGCTACAAGCATTAGATCACCCACAACTTTCATGAGTGCATGGTTTGCCACGCTGCCATACTACAGGCCCCTTTGTGTATATCACCCTAGATGTACGTACACTGACGTGTCCTCTGTTCCTCGGCTTTACATTGCTTACCCAACTATTCATACATGGGACCACATTTAGCACTTAAGTTCCTTACATGGAACGTTAATGGCTTGGGAGATAAAATCAAACGGGGCATAGTTCTCCAGTATTTGAAGCGGCAGGTGCCGGACATTGTCCTTCTCCAGGAGACACATTTAATTGGTAACTCCTGCGGTGCATTGAATAGATGGGGATACTGCTTGGCCGCTCACTCAGGGTTCACGTCGGGTTCTCGTGGGGCTGGAGTGCTCCTACGTAGAGGATGTCCATATATGATAAAAAGGGCCTGGTCGGATGAACAGGGTAGATACGTGGCGCTCTCTGGCACCTGGGAGGGACAGACTTTCAATGTGGTATCCAGGTATATCCCCCCTGGGCTGCAGCGTCCTACATTGCGAGACCTTGGAACGCTCCTACTTGACTTACCCCTGGGGATGCTGGTGCGGGGGGGAGACTTTAATCTGGCTGTAGACGGCGCCCTGGATCACCTCCCGCCCCGTAGGGACCCCCCAGGGGGGTCTCAATTGGCAGAGTTCTTGTCCGCTATGGGCCTGGTTGACGTCTGGCGATACCTTAACCCAACCGCTGTGCAATTCACATTTCATTCTGGAGCCCATAACAGTCAATCACGCATCGACCACGTGCTCAGGATATACATGTGTTCACTGAATCCAGGTGCCTCGCGCGCGGAGTCTCTGATCATTCCTCCATCCTTACAACACTTACACTCGACTTACCCAAGCGCCGCGCCACCCTCACTATCAATCCCTGGGTGCTCAAGGTACCCCACATTAAGAAAACACTACTTAAAGAAGCTGACTGCTATTTTAAAGAAAATGTGGGGTCGGTCACCTCAGCCCACATCCTGTGGGGAGCGTTCGGTGCAGTTATGAAAGGCAGGGCCTTATCGTTGATGGTTGGTCATAAGAGGGAACTCACCAAATGCATCACAGAACTTGAGGAGGATATCCTAACTAGGGAAAAAGCCCTGGCACTCACCCCTGATCCAGAGATGCAGCACTCGCTCGCGATGGTGCGTCTCGACTACCAACAGCTTCTGACGGAAGCTGCCAAAGCGCGGTATACCTCCAAATGCCATAAGATATATGAACATGGTGAACGGACGGGTAAACTTCTTGCCTGGTTGGAGAAAAAAGAACAATTATCGAGGTGGGTTCACTCAGTGCACGGGGCCAATGGGGATACAATCACTGATCCCCAACAAATCGCTGACACGTTTGCTTCCTACTTCTCGTCGGTTTACACGTCCTCGGGGACGTCCCAGCCGTCCGTGTCCGCGGACCTTCTTTCGACCATTAAAGTTGCACATCTGTCCATGCATGACTGAGATTCCCTAGAGGGCGAGATCACAGAGGCTGAAATTCAGAAAGCTATTCAAGATGTCCGCTCGGGTAAAGCCATGGGACCCAACGGGCTCCCGATCAAATTCCTGAAGCCAATGGCTTCCAAACTCTCTCCCCACTTATTACAAATGTATGCCGAAAGTCTTGATAAAGGGGCACTTACAGCCGATGTCAGGACGGGCTCTGTCGTGGTCATCCACAAACAGGGCAAACCGCAAGATGATTGTAGGGCCTATCGCCCTATATCACTCCTTACAGTTGAGGCGAAAATATTAGCGAAACTGTTGGCCAACAGACTTATCCCCTGTCTTACAGGGCTAGTGCACCCTGATCAATCCGGGTTTATGCCAGAGAGGAATACAGCCTTGAACCTAAGGCGGTTGCATGGGGTCCTGGGCAGACGTGACATGATCAGAGAGGACGCAGCTTTACTATCATTGGATGCCTCTATGGCATTTGATACTATAGAGTGGGACTTTCTATTCGCAGTGCTGGAAAGGATGGGATTTGGCCCAAACTTTATAAAGTGGATCCAATTGCTTTACACCCACCTAACCGCGCATGTGACAGTCAACAATCACGTCTCTAAACAATTCTCACTGGGGAGGGGTACTAGATAGGGGTGCCATCTGTCGCCCTTGCTATTTGCCCTAGTGCTAGAGCCGCTGGCAGTTTGGGTCAGGGGAGACCCGCTGATTAGGGGTCTGAAATGGATGGAGGACCATGAAGACTGCATTTCCCTATATGCGGATGATATTCTTCTGTATTTGGCCTCGCCCACAGTCTCTTCGCCGGGTCCTCCATATATTCCACATCTTTGGCGCCCACTCGGGATATACTATCAACTGGACTAAGTCCCAACTCTACGTGCTGTGGGGTGCGCCGCCATACAACCCTAGAGGGTATGACATACCAGTGGCATTACAGAGCTTTAAGTATCTCGGCATCTATATCACACCTGATCCGACTTTATTCTATGAACTGAATCTGCTCGCACCCCTGACACGTCTTCGGTCCGACGCTAAACATTGGCGGTCCCTCCCCCTTACTCTCCTGGGACGCGCAGCTCTCTTTAAGATGCTAGCTCTGCAGCGTCTTCTCTATGCACTGCAAAACACCCCTAACACGATTCCCAACACTTACTTTGCTAGCATTGATGGCGTTGTGCGTGAACTACTGTGGGAGGGGCGGGCCCCACGCATAGCTATGAAAAAGTTGACAATGGGGTGGTATGATGGAGGTATTGCACTACCCGACATGAGGTTTTATTATCAAGCGTCCCAACTGGTTGCAATTAACAAATGGGTACATGGGGAATATGACGACCCAAATTTCCGTACGGACCAGTTGCTCCTGGGGCAGGGGGGTTACAATAGGGCACTCTACACAAACCCTCGCAAGCTCAATCTCACGGGACCCACGGCACGCACAGTGGAGGTCTGGCACGGCGTGAATAGAATATGGGGTTGGCATGGTAAACTCACAAAAGCCACACCACTATGGGAACCAGACTTGCTGGGGCAGCTCAGCAAATGCTCTGGGTTCGAAAAGTGGGATATGATAGGCATCTCGACGGTGGGTGATATGTGGGTGGGAGGGAAATTGGCCACATTTGCAGACCTACAGACTAAATATCAACTGGCACAGACCGAGACATTTCGGTATCTACAAATTAGCCACGCAGTCAAAGCTGCCTTACCCAAGGACGCCCCTCTACCTGAGGCCTCTCCACTGGAGGACCTGCTGATACTTGACCCCATGCATAAAAAGGCCATATCCCTCACATACAAATAGCTAACAACCAATCGCCCGGACCCCTTAATGTGCCTGCGTCAACACTGGGAGGCGGACCTGGGGGATTTGGAGGATGATGAGTGGTGCGATGCTTTGGCTTCCCCCAGAGAAGTAGCTATCCCAATGAGATTGCGCCTGGTCCAATTGAAGATCCTTCATCGCATATACTTAGATGTAGGTACCTTGGTCAGGATAGGTAGGAGGACTGACCCCTTGTGCCTAGGCAATGCCACCAACCGGGAACCTTTTGTCATATCCTTTGGGAGTGCGCAATATTGCAACCATACTGGAGCAAGGTCACAAAACTGATGGAGAGAGCAGGTGGTAAGACACTGAAGGCCTCCCCCCAACTATGTCTCCTAAATATTTGGGAAGCCACTGACCTAACACAAACAGAACAAACGTGGGCCTCGTTGGGATGGGCCATTGCAAAACGTAATATTGCCCAGAAATGGGGGGTGGGGGCGGTCCTGACCCTACGCGACTGGGCAGCTGACATGGACAGGGCAATGATTGCTGAGAAAGATGTCTTCAAACACAGGGGCTGCCCTCAGAAATGGGATCACAAATGGGGGAGGTGGAACAGGTACAGAGGCAACATCTGCTTGTCCCCTATAGTGGAATTGCAACGGGAACTGCATAAACTGCTGGATATCTCTGGTATGGAGGATGTGGTCTTACCGGGTACTGAATAAGGTAATTGCTTGCATATCAAGCACTAAACGGCGTACTTATTTGTTTCATAAATTTGATCTACTATGCGTGAACTATTTGATGGGTATGCCGTATAATATCACTATGGCTAAACGAAAAGGTTTAAACTGTGTTTCCCTGCTTCCAACTGTACTGAAAAATGTATGCATATGCTGTGGACTCAACTATTGTTTCATTGCTGCTTTCTGTTTCTCTTTTTCTTTCATCAATAAAAATGTTTTTAAAAAAAAAAATGAAGAAACCGCTCTCACGTGAGAGGTGAAACGACTCGGTTTTTATTTACTGAGTCACCAAACAAACAGGACGTGTTTCGGCTCGCGCCTTTTTCGACTGATAATACATCTGCAGCTTTGCCATGTTTATATATGAAAAATGTATGTGTCCTGTTACGTTTTACATTCATTGACATGGAAAACGGACTACAATTTCATTAACATCAACGGATAGCTCGGCAATCACCGCCATCTTTGAGTGACTTTGTGCCCCTTTAGAACAATATTTTTTCATGCTTCTCATATGGCAAAATACAAAATAATGTAAAAACTCAAACCGTAATTCATTCTATACTTAACAATTCTATTGCAATATTCGACTCTGTATGTGTTAATTTTGTTTCACTCGGACCAGCCGATCCTTAATGAATTGGAGCCATCTTTAAATATATCTTTTGTGGGCTTCATATATACATTGTCACATTTCAGAAAATAAGGAAAGCTATTTTTTCATCAAAACTTAATTCAAATCATTCTGAAATAGTTATTAAGCTCTGTATGAGCATATATTCATATGTTAAATCAAGTTAGTTCATGTCAGTGCTAAGCAATTAGACAATCACAGAATATAATCAAACGTAAAATCAAAGTTGTGGACATATGTGATCAATTTACAAGGTGTCAACTAATCTAAATTGAGGAGTGATATATAGAGGATCTATGATGTCACCTATAAAATTCTCCTTAGCCTAAATGAATTGCTAACTCCTCTTCTGTGTTGAGGCCTGTGGGAACCTTTGTCTGGAGGTCTATAATAAATCTTGATTCAAGTCTGCGTAATTTGAGTTCTCTATCTCCCCCTCTTTCATGCAATGGGACGTGATCCAAGCAATAAAATCGTAATAGATTTCTATTGCTCTGATGATATTTTGCAAAATGTCGTGCTACTGGATACGTTGGATCATTCTTCTCTATTGCCCTTGCATGTTCTAGAATTCTCCGCTTGGTGGGTGAATAGTGCTGCCTATGTACATCAATTTACATGGGCATATTAGGCAATAGATACAATAGGGGGTATTGCATGTTAGAAATTTTGTTATAGATCTAGGTTTCTCACATCCTGGTACTGCATATGCTAGGGTTTTTGGGCTGTTTCTACAGGCATTGCATTTAGTGCAAGGGAAAAATCCAGTCAGGTCCCTGATTCGAGGATTGATGGGCATTGTTTCGAAATGGCTATGTACTAGAGTGTCTTTTAATGAACGACTCCTTCTGTATGTAATTTTGGGATATTCTGACAAAATCTTACCAATAATGGGGTCAGTTTTTAGGATGTGCCAATTGCGTTGTATGATGTTTCTTACATTATGTGCCTCATTGGCGAAGGTAGTGATTAGTCTGAATTCCTGATTTGCCTTCTCTTTCTGCTCTGTGGTGTTCTTCTTATCATTCAGAAGGTGATTCCTTGAAATCTTATCTACTCTTTCTAATGTTTTATTGAGTAGATTCTCAGAGTATCCTCGTGCTTTAAATCTTTCTACAGCCTCACTCGCTGCCTGTTCAAAATCTTGTTTCCTTGTACAGTTCCTTTTTAAACGTAATAACTCTCCATAGGGAATACTTTTCATCAATGGATTGGGGTGGCTGCTATGTGCTTCTAAGATGGCATTCCCTGCATTAGGTTTACGGAAAAGAGTTGTACATATCTTACCATCTGCAATAAATACTTTTAAATCCAAATAGTTCACTTCAGTTGCACTTATATCTCCACTGAAATGCAGATTGACTGTGTTGTTGTTCAAAGCTTTAATATATTGCTCAACATCTTCTCGGGGTCCTTTCCATAAAATAAATAAATCTTCTATATAACGGTACCAACCTACAATGCAGGATACCCATCTACTGTTAATGTCTGCTCATGCCACCTGCTTCTCTCACCAGCCCATTAACAGGTTTGCGTAGCTGGGGGCAAAGCAGGGGCCCATGGCTGTGCCCTTTATTTGTCTGTACAGTTGTTTCTGAAACAGAAAGATATTATTGGTGAGGCAGAATGTAAGGAACTCAACTAGCATTTCATTATGTTCAGCAAGTTTCAATGACCTGCCCTTCAGAAAATATCGTATGGCTTTTATGCCTTTCTCATGGGCTATAAATGTGTATAGACTTGTTATATCCAACACTACCATCAGCATATCCGGTTCCCAGTTGATATTGGAGATCATTCTGATAAAATCTTTAGTATCATGGATATATGATGGCAGTGTTTTTACAAACTCAAACAGGAAATAATCAATGTATTGAGACATAGATTCAGTCAGGCTGCCCTTCGATGAAATGATCGGGCGACCTGGAGGTGTCTTCTCATCTTTATGTATTTTTGGAAGATGATAGAACGTCGGTGTGATAGGATGGGGTAGTTTGAGAAACCGTAATTCATCATGGTCTATCATTCCCCGTGTAAACCATCTATGTATCATGTCATTATACGCTATGATACTGGTATTATATTCTTCTTTTGAGATTCTAGCATAGCAGCTAGTGTCCGATAATTGTCTCAATGCTTCCTTACAATAATACTCTTTTGTCATTAATACGATATTTCCTCCCTTATCGGATGGTTTGCATACAATATTATGGTCTTTTTGAATTCCTCCAATAGCCTTCTTTTGTTCCAAAGTGAGATTTGCTTTAGCTCGATTGGATTTTTTGTTTTTCAGTTTTGTCAGTCTCATTTTCCTTAGATCTTTCTTCACTGTCTCTTCAAAGACATCTATCGTGTCAAATGATGTAACTGGTACAAAGGTTGATTTTACCTTAAATCCTGTTTTCACATTTTTTGAGTAATTCCCAAACTCTCTATTTCAGTTATATTTGCAACATGTTCTTCCATTGCAGGGATAGGTTCCCGATCTTCCAATGCCAGCAATGTTTCAAAATCATCGCCTGTTAGTATGTCCGTCGATATTGATATTTCCTCAGGGCTCGCCTCTGATTGTTTTCTCACAAGTGTGGATTGCACCACCAATTCCAAAAGTAATTTCGTCCATCCACTGTTTGTGTAACAAAATTTTCTTTATTCTTCTTTTCCAACAAAAACAGCCAAACAGCCAACACGTTTCGTCCAACTTCCATGGACTTCCTCAGGGCTGTAGAACATATAAAACATATAGTGTATAATACAACAAAAATAGTCACGGATAGACAATGATACATGACAACACACAATATTTACACTTAGATTTCCAAGCAGAAAATCTACGTAGATAACTGACATATAAATGTTCACATATAAAGAATCCACATACAGACAATCACATATCACGAGTCACATAGGAAAAAAAAAATCTTGTAAAAATTCTCATCTAAGACAACCACATTTAAAAAGTCATACATAGGAAATCACTTATAAAGGACAGGGACAATCTGGACACTTGTCCAGTCACCGTGAAATATTGTTGTGAAACAAGGATGACATAATGACACTATATGAAATTTAAGCAGATGAGAAATAGAGAATACAGAGGGATATTTATAAAAGGGGTAAGTTAAAGTGCACCATGACAGTTCGAAAAGATTTCGACACCATTGAAGTGTAAGTAATCCAGAGTAGGGTGAGACAGTTCACCCAGTAGTGTCTTTAATCGCAAAAGTGCCCATTAGTGAGTGTCGCCTACGTGGCGTACCTTAGTCATTTTGAGTAACTTACTCATTTTGAGTAGCTTACTCATTTTGGTATTCACAGAAGGCACTTACTCATTGATGAGTAAGTGCCTTCTGTGGATACCAAAATGAGTAAGTGCCTTCTGTGAATACCAAAATGAGTAAGTGCCTTCTGTGAATACCAAAATGGTAGTAAGTTTAGGATTTTGTCTTAAGTTAGTTCTGTGAATCGGGCCCGAACTGTACAAGGAAACAAGATTTTGAACAGGCAGCGAGTGAGGCTGTAGAAAGATTTAAAGCACAAGGATACTCTGAGAATCTACTCAATAACACATTGGAAAGAGTAGATAAGATTTCAAGGAATCGCATTCTGAATGATAAGAAGAACACCACAGAGCAGAAAGAGAAGGCAAATCAGGAATTCAGACTAATCACTACCTTCTCCAATGAGGCACATAATGTAAGAAACATCATACAATGCAACTGGCACATCCTAAAACCTGACCCCATTATTGGTAAGATGTTGCCAGAATAGCCCAAAATTACATACAGAAGGAGTCGTTCATTAAATGTCACTCTAGTATATAGCCATTTCGAAGCAATGCCCATCAATCCTCGAATCAGGGACCTAACAGGATTTTTTCCTTGCACTAAATGCAAGGCCTGTAAAAACAGCCCAAAAACCCTAACATATGCAGATCCAGGATGTGAGAATTGAAGATCTATAACAAAATTTCTAACATGCAATACCCCCTAGTGTATCTATTGCCTAATATGCCCATGTAAATTGATGTACATAGGCAGCACTATTCACCCAACTAAGCGGAGAATTCTAGAACATGCAAGGGCAATAGAGAAGAATGATCCAACGTATCCAGTAGCAAGACATTTTGCTAAATATCATCAGAGCAATAGAAATCTATTGCGATTTTATTGCTTGGATCACGTCACGTTGCACGAAAGAGGGGGAGATAGAGAACTCAAATTACGCAGACTTGAATCGAGATTTATTATAGACCTCCAGACAAAGGTTCCCACAGGCCTCAACACAGAAGAGGAGTTAGCAATTCATTTAGGCTAAGGAGAATGATATAGGTGACATCATAGTTCCTCTATATATCAATCCTCAATTTAGATTAGTTGACACCTTGTAAATTGAACACATATGTCCGCAACTTTGATTTTACGTTTGATTATATTCTGTGATTGCCTAATTACTTAGCATTGACATAAACTAACTTGATTTAGCATATGGATATATGCTCATACAGAGCTTAATAACTATTTCAGAATGATTTGAATAAAGTTTTGATGAAAAAATAGCTTTCCTTATTTTCTGAAATGTGACAATGTATATATGAAGCCCACAAAAGATATGTTTAAAGATGGCTCCAATTCATTAAGTATCGCTGGTCCGAGTGAAACAAAATTAACTCAAACAGAGTCGAATATTGCAATAGAATTGTAAGTATTGAATGAATTACGGTTTGAGTTTTTTACAGTATTTTGTATTTTGCCATATGAGAAAATATTGTTCTAAAGGGGCACAAAGTCACTCAAAGATGGTGGTGATCGCCAAGCTATCTGTTGATGTTAATGAAATTGTAGTCCGTTTTCCATGTCAATGAATGTAAAACATAACGGGACACATACATTTTTCCATATATAAACATGGCGAAGGTGCAGATGTATTATCAGTCGAAAAAGGCGTGAGCCGAAACGCCTCCGGTTTGTTTGGTGACTCGGTAAATAAAAACCGAGTAGTTTCACTTCTCACGTGAGTGCGGTCTCTTCATTTTTGCAGTTAGGAGCTAGCTATTACTACGTGGATCCACCACCACGACTTTGACCGGCACCCGTTCTGGAGTGCTCAGTGCGTTTGTTGGTGGACCGGAGCTGTTTTATATATATATATATATATCTTCATGTTTGAAGAAACTACTGCGAGGTATGGTCTGACCTCGACACATGCACCAGCGGAGCAAAGCGCGCACCGATTACGGACTGTTTGTTTCAAGATATATATATATATATATATATATATATATATATATATATATATATATATATATATATATATATATTATCTACTGGCGGTCGCCAGTAGATAGTTATAGTTACAACCTATTATCCATAGGAAATCCGCGACATTCTATTTGAAATAACTCTCTTGCCGGTTGACGTATCTTCGCAAAATTTTCAAACTTTGTGGCCCGCTCCGGACCGCTCCTACCCTGAAAGTCTCGTGGGGATTCGTCAAGCGGGGGCCGAGAAAAAAGGGGGGTCCCAAAAAGCGTTTTCCCCATGCAATTTTCCATAGGAAACTTTAGACACGGCTACAGCCTGAACTGCTGAACGGAATTACACCAAATTTGGCAAAGAGGTAGTTCTTGGTTCAGAAAGAACCCTTTTGTTAAATGGTGTAAATCCGTTCAGTAGTTGCTGAGAAAATCAAAAGTAAAAAGATAGTGATATCTATGGCCGAGTAGGGTCCGCGTACCCTCCCGATCACGAGCTGCATGTTAATTGGCTGTCAGCTGGCTGTCAACATTCCGATTCAGGAAATGTTGGCAGCCATTTTATCCTCGGTAGAACCGAGGGACAGAAACAAGTGCGCAAAGCGCACAAAGGGAGCAGGGTAGAAACACCCTGACCCCTAGGTTTGCTCAGGGGTCCCACAAGGACCCCCTGGGCAAAAAATAAAAATGTTTTTTAAAAAAATCGGCAGGATGCGCTCAGGGTGCGCGAATCCTGCCGGGAAACATCGAAGCGCGGTCTCCGCGCTCGAGTGTATTTTGCCCCGGGTGGCCCAAGTCCCGGGGGCATGGTGGGGGTTAATTTTATGTGTGGGGGCCTCAAAGGGCCCCCAAGCCCCGAGGACCGCCACCCCCCGGGGCTTTTTTAAAATGGTGCGGGAGGGCTCTGAGCCCTCCCGCAGCCCCGAGGACCACCACCTCCCGGGGCTTTTTTTAAAAATTGAAAAACCTGTGTGGGGGCTCCAGCCCCCACACGCCCGAGGACCGCCACCTCCCGGGGCACTAAACATTTAAATATGGGGGTCCGTTACGGACCCCAGAGCCCAGGGACCACCACCTCCCCGGGGCTGTGCAGTTAAGGGAGGGGGCCGCGCGGCCCCTCCTGGAAGCCCTTGATGGCCCTGGGGACCGCCACCCCCAGGGCCGGCTCCTGCAGTGTCCCGGGTGCCTACCCCGGGACACTGTAGTTTGCTATGGCAGGACGGGAGCCTTGCGGCTCCCGTCCTGCCATAGCTAAACTGCTTTGGATATTGGAAGAGAGAGCAGGGAAACCTGCTCTCTCTTCCAATATCCAAAACCGACTAGCTTTTCCACATGGGGAGCTGCATCTTAGCAGCTCCCCATGTGTAAAGCAATGCCGGCTCCCAAGGGATGCGGGGAGCCGGCGGGACTGTGGGGGCTTGGGGACCCCCACAGTCCCCAACGGAGAAGGGCCAGCCCCGGGGGATGGGGTCCCCGGGGCAAGTAGTGGCCCAGGAGGGGGCCACGCGGCCCCCTCCCCAAAGTTTAAAAAAATAAAAAAAAAATAAAAGGGTATGGCCGGCCCCGAGGGATGGGGTCCCCGGGGCCTTAAATGGCCAGAGGAGGGGGGCCACGCAGCCCCCCTCCAAAGAATAAAAATAAAAATAGAGGCCATGCCCCAGGGGATGGGGTCCCCGGGGCTAATACAGGCCCAGGGAAGGGGGGCCACGCGGCCCCCTTCCCGTTTAAAAAAAAAAAATTTAATAAAAAAAAGGGGTAAGGCCCTGGGGGATGGGGTCCCCAGGGCCCAAAAACAGGAAAAAGTAAGGGGGGCCACACAGCCCCCCTTCAGGGGACAAAAAAACAAAAAACGATCAGGCCCGCAGGCCCCGCCCCTTCCTTCACCACTCTGCAAACACGCCCCTGGCGCGTTTGCACAGGGGAACGAATTCCCCCTTGAATACTGGGGGTTCCTGGGGGCCAACTAGCCCACCAGGAACCTCCAGTATGCGCCAGGGAGCTGCGTTGCAGAGAGGTGTACAGAGGCCACGCCCCTTTTACACCTCTCTGCAACGCAGCTCTGTGGCGCTTTTGGATATACCTGTTGGGCTAGTTGGCCCCAGGGACCCTCAGGATTCAAGGAAGTTAATCCCCCGACTTAAAACGCGCCACGGGGCGCGTTTGCACAGTGGTGAAGGGAGGGGCGAGGCTTCAGGTGACATCTGTGCAAACGCGCCCGTGGCGCGTTTTAAGTTGGGGGATTAAATCCCCTTCAATCCTGAGGTCCCTGGGGGCCAACTAGCCCAACAGGTACATCCAGAAAGCGCCACAGAGCTGCGTTGCAGAGAGGTGTAAAGGGGTGTGGCCTCTCTACACGTCTCTGCAACGCAGCCCCTGGCGCATATTGGAGGTTCCTGGTGGGCTAGTTGACCCTAGGGACCCTCAGGATTCAAGGGACTTAATCCCCCAACTTAAAACGCGCCACGGGGCGCGTTGCACAGATGTCACCTCAGGCCCCGCCCCTCCCTTCACCATTGTGCAAATATTCTTCTAAAATCATCCGAAATACGAATTCCGATTTACTCACCTGTTATCAGGAGAGACCTCAGTGCTGCATCTTTCAGCCCAGTACTAATCCTGAAAAGTAATTTTAACCGTACTTACCAGTAACTTGAATTTCCTTCCATAGGATATCATTGCCTGCTTTTTGCTGAAAAAGTTTCTAAGTGTTGATTTTTGAAACATACAAATATTCCTCTAAAATCAGCCGAAATCCGAATTCTGATTTACTCAGCTGTTATCAGGAGAGACCTCAGTGCTGCATCTTTCAGCCCAGTACTGGTCCTGAAAAGTAATTTTAACCGTACTTACCGGTAACTTGAATTTCCTTCATAGGCTAACATTGACTGGTTTCACTTGGAAATTCTTCTAAGTGTGGAGTTTTGGAACTTTAAAATATTCCTCTAAAATCAGCCGAAATACGAATTCCGATTTACTCACCTGTTATCAGGAGAGACCTCAGTGCTGCATCTTTCAGCCCAGTACTGATCCTCAAAAGTAATTTTAACCGTACTTACCAGTAACTTGAATTTCCTTCCATAGGATATCATTGCCTGCTTTTTGCTGAAAAAGTTTCTAAGTGTTGATTTTTGAAACATACAAATATTCCTCTAAAATCAGCCGAAATCCGAATTCTGATTTACTCACCTGTTATCAGGAGAGACCTCAGTGCTGCATCTTTCAGCCCAGTACTGGTCCTGAAAAGTAATTTTAACCGTACTTACCAGTAACTTGAATTTCCTTCCATAGGCTAACATTGACTGGTTTCACTTGGAAATTCTTCTAAGTGTGGAGTTTTGGAACTTTATAATATTCCTCTAAAATCAACCAAAGTACGAATTCCAATTTACTCACCTGTTATCAGGAGAGAACCCAGTGCTGCATCTTTTAGCCCAGCACTGACCCTGAAAAGTAATTTTAACCGTACTTACCAGTAACTTATATTTTCTTCCATAGGAATCCATTGTCTGGTTTTTAGCAGAAAAGTTTCAAAGTGTCGATTTTCACAAACTACAAATATTCCTAAAAAATCGCCTGTATGACTTAAACGCATTCTTTCAACTGTTTACAGGAGATGTACCAGTGCTGGATCCAGGATCCAACACTGAGTAAGAAAAAGTAACGATAACAGTTTTTACCTTCTAAGTGAATTTCCTTCCATAGGATAACATTGGTGATTCTATGAGAAAAAGTTTCTGTGTCAACTTTTAAAGTACAATAATATTCCTTAAAAATCACGACTGTAACCAAAACGCTTTTACTCAACTGTTTACAGGAGATGTCCCAGGACTGAATCTAGGATCCAGTCCTGTGGTTAGAAAAGTAATCCATAAAGTAACTAATTGCATTTAACTAGAAATTCACATTGAGCTGAATGTTGCATTGTGTTTGAAAATGTGTTGCCCATTGCAACAACTGTAACTACTGTACTTAAAAGTCTATTGCCTATGTGCAAAGTATTTAAACTAAAGTAATTCATTCTGAGAAAGTATTTTTTGTAATGTAATGTATAATGTAATTACAATGTAATTTAAAAAATAAAATATGTAAAAAAAATTGTTTCTAAAAATGTAGTAAATCAGTATGAAAAAAATTTATATTACAATTAATACATTTAAAAATTGTCATTTACAAAACCTTTGAAATTCACTGAAAAAACCGTAGGTTTCAGACATGTTATAGTTACAAATTAGCATTTAAAAAACCTTTGAAATTCACTGAAAAAACATAGGTTTCAGGGACGTTATAGTTACAAATTAGCATTTAAAAAACCTTTGAAATTCACTGAAAAAACCATAGGTTTTAGGGACAGTTATAGTTAGTTGGACATTGCACTCGTACAAAACCCGTGAAATTCCCCGTTATAGTTAGTCCAGCTAACTATAACTCGCGCCCGCAATGCACTGCTGATGACGTCACATATTACATCACTCATGACATGGTCAGTGACATCACTGATGACATCACTGATGACATCTCAAATGACATCACTGATGACATCACTGATGACATCATCCATGTGATAATTTCATGCATCTTCTCACACCCTAATATAACCTTTGATACACCCACTCTAAATTACAGACTGCCATTCGCAAAACCATAGACACTCCAACACCAATAACTACATACCCACTCACTGATTCTTAGGTCTACACACACACATCCACTCACTCACCCGTACAGTCACTCATACTTATGGTCACTCAGTACAGGACTATCATATGCACTCATACTCCTATATAGACACTCAAACACCGCCACTCATCCATAGAGGTACTCACACACCTAGTCAGTCATGCAAATAATTAAACACACTACCATTTACTCACCTATACAGTTATACACACACCAGCTCACTTACTCATACAAATACTAGCACATTCTTACGCTCTTATACAATCACTGATACAAGCACACACTCATCCATACAGCCACTATCACAATCACTCACTCTCACTTATAGCTATTTATATACTCCAACACACATATATACTGCCTTTCACATATGTAGTTACTCACACATGTACCACTGGGACATACATTCACTCACTAACACACTCTTACACACACTTACCCACCCATACAGTCTATCACAGATGCACTCTTGAAACCATCCACCCAGTGAATCACCCACTCACACATCTATGCACAGAGTCGCACACACCCCTCCCACACAAACACTCAGGCACCCATACAGATACTCACACAAGCATTCAATAACTCATATAGACCCTCATGTAGCTATTCACAAACACATGCAGCCACTTACACAGCAACAGACAGACGGATACAGACATTCACCCAGTTTAGTCACTAACCCATGCATTCAGTAAGATACGTTAAATCACTCACTTATACAGTCAGTCATGCACCTACTAAATCATCCATACAGACACTTACACACCCACTCATTCTTCAATACGTCTTTTCCTATATATATTAAAAATATTTAAACTTTACAGAAACACACAGTCACTGGATGATGTCATCAGTGATGTCATCAGTGATGTCACTGACCATGTCATGAGTGATGTAATATGTGACGTCATCAGCAGTGCATTGCGGGGGCGCGAGTTATAGTTAGCTGGACTAACTATAACGGGGGAATTTCACGGGTTTTGTACGAGTGCAATGTCCAACTAACTATAACTGTCCCTAAAACCTATGGTTTTTTCAGTGAATATATATATATATATATATATATTTTTCCCATCGTTTCTGCACTTGCACGCTGTCACCTAAGCGAAGGGCGCGTCGTCAGAGGATCCTTGCAGCAAAATCCTTTTAATTAGTGCAATCCTTTAAGAAAAAGGAGGACGACGCTTTGTGCGATTCAAACTTCATTTATTTAGTCAGACCGCCAAGGTGAGCAAGGCTGGGATCAGCCGAAACGCGTCCGATGGCGGTCTGACTAAATAAATGAAGTTTGAATCGCACAAAGCGTCGTCCTCCTTTCTTAAAGGATTGCACTATATATATATATATATATATATATATATATATATATATATATATATATATATTCACTGAAAAAACCATAGGTTTTAGGGACGTTATAATTAGTTGGACATTTCACTCGTACAAAACCATAGAAATTCCCCCGTTATAGTTAGTTCAGCTAACTATAACTCACGCCCCCGCAATGCACTGCTGATGACGTCACATATTACATCACTCATGACATGGTCAGTGACATCACTGATGACATCTCAAATGACATCACTGATGACATCACTGATGGCATCATCCAGTGACTGTGTGTTTCTGTAAAGTTTAAATATGTTTAATATATATAGGCCAAGGCATATTGAAGAATGAGTGGGTGTATAAGTGTCTGAATGGATGATTTAGTAGGTGCGTGACTGACTCTATAAGTGAGTGATTAAACGTATCTTACTGAATGCATGGGTTAGTGACTAAACTGTGTGAATGTCTGTATCCGTCTGTCTGTTGCTGTGTAAGCGGCTGCATGGGTTTGTGAATAGCTACATGATTGTCTATATGGGTTATTGATTGGTTGTCTGAGTATCTGTATAGGTGCCTGAGTGTTTGTGTGGGTGGGGTGTGTGTGACTCTGTGCATAGATGTGTGAGTGGGTGATTCACTGGGTGCATGGTTTCAAGAGTGCATCTGTGATGGACTGTATGGGTGGGTGAGTGTGTGTATGGGTGTGTTAGTGAGTGAATGTATATCTCAGTGGTACATGTGTGAGTAACTACATATGTGAAAGGCAGTATATATGTTTGTTGGAGTATATAAATGGCTATAAGTGAGAGTGTGTGATTGTGAGAGTGGCTGTATGGATGAGTGTGTGCTTGTATCAGTGATTGTATAAGAGCGTAAGAATGTGCTAGTATCTGTATGAGTAAGTGAGCTGGTGTGTGTATAACTGTATAGGTGAGTAAATGGGAGTGTGATTAATTGTTTGCATGACTGACTAGGTGTGTGAGTAACTCTATGGATGAGTGGCGGTGTGTGAGTGTCTATATAGGTGTATGAGTGCATATGAAAGTCCTGTACTGAGTGACCGTAAGTATGAGTGACTGTACGGGTGAGTGAGTGGATGTGTGTGTAGACCTAAGAATCAGTGAGTGGGTATGTAGTTATTGGTGTTGGAGTGTCTATGGTTTGGAGAATGGCAGTCTGTAATTTAGAGTGGGTGTATCAAAGGTTATATTAGGGTGCGACAAGATGCATCAAATTATCACATGGATGATGTCATCAGTGATGTCATTTGAGATGTCATCAGTGATGTCACTGACCATGTCATGAATGATGTAATATGTGACGTCATCAGCAGTGCATTGCGGGGGCGCGAGTTATAGTTAGCTGAACTAACTATAACGGGGAATTTCTATGGTTTTGTACGAGTAAAATGTCCAACTAACTATAACGTCCCTAAAACCTATGGTTTTTTCAGTGAATTTCTAAGGTTTTTTAAATGCTAATTTCGAACTATAACGTGCCTGAAACCTATGATTTTTTAAGTGAATTTCAAAGGTTTTTTAAATGCTAGTTTCTAACTATGCCTACAGAGGTAGGACATGTGAAGAAAGAGTAACAAACGCACAGAAAGAAGCAAAAGAAATGCAGAAAGAAGCAACAGAAGTCCACAAAGACGAAGAAAAGTGCAGGAAGAAGCAAGAAATGTGCAGAAAGAACCAACAGAGGAGCAGAAAGAGGCCTTGTTGCAAAATCATCCTGTGCCCCCAACTTTTTCTAACGGGTACTGGTGGTAACTGACTCTGCCTAACCAGGCCTAGAGCCAGTGCTATGCTAAAAGACACTTAGAATACAGTGAAAACACCTACATACACTAGGGAACACTATGCGTTGGGGTACCCCTGTGATTAGCATGACCTACTCTGTAAGGCCCTAGTACATAATAGGGCAGGGGGATTAAAACTACCTCTAAGTCAGAGGTGCAGAAAGATGCTTCTTTAAGTAGTAGTCACGTTTGCAGAGTGGTGGAGAAAGGGTGCTGGGCGTCCGACCAGCGCTCAGGAATTCCGCTGCGTAGGACTTGCAGGAGGTACCAGGAGGGATTCTTGGCCCCCAAACTCCCTCAGGACTAAATTGGACTTCATCCCCCATCCCGTAGTCTGCCACGAGGCGCGTTTGCAGAGTGGTAGAGAAAGGGGCCATGGGCTCCGAAGACGTCTTAGCAATCCCACTGTGTGGGACTTACTGGAAGTAACAAGAGGGTTAGTTGGCCCCCAAGGACATCCTTGGGGGCCAACTTCCCCTCCTATTACCTCCAGTCAGTCCCACACAGCAGCACTGGTAAGTACTCGTACCAGGCCACGCCACTTTGCCCACCACTCTACAAACGCGCTCCCTGGCGCGCTCTTGGATGGGGATTGAAGTCCCCTTCACTGCTGGGGGTCCTTTAGGGGCCAACTAGCCTACCTTTTACCTCCAGAGGTAGACAAAGGCCATGCACCCTTTGTCCACCACTCTGCAAACGCGCCCCCTGGCGCGTTGTTAGTTGGGGAATTAATTCCCCTTGAATACTGAGGGTCCCTGGGGGCCAACTAGCCCACCAAGTACCTCCAATATGGGCCACAGAGCTGCATTGCAGAGAGGTGGTCTGAGGCCACTCTCCTTTTTACACCACTCTGCAACGCAGCTCTGTGGCGCTTACTGGAGGTAACTGGTGGGCTAGTTGGCCCCCAGGGACCCTCAGGATTCAAGGGCACTTAATCCCCCAATTTACAATGCGCCAGGGGGCGTCTTTGCACACTTGTCATATCAGGCCCCACCCCCTCCCTGAACCACTGTGCAAACGCGCCCCCTGGAACGTTGTAAGTTGGGGGATTAAGTCCCCTGGAATCCTAGAGGTCCCTGGGGGCCAACTAGCCCACCAGGTACCTCCAGTAAGCGCCACAGAGCTGCGTTGCAGAGTGGTGTAAAAAGGAGCGTGGCCTCAGACCACCTCTCTGCAATGCAGCTATGTGGCGCTTACTGGAGGTACCTGGTGGGCTAGTTGGCCCCAGGACCCTCAGTATTCAAGGGACTAAATTCCCAACAAAGAACGAGCCACAGAGCTCGATTGCAGAGAAGTGGACACAGGCCACGCCCTCTTTCTCCACCACTCTGCAAACGCGCCTCCTGGCGCGTTTAAGCTGGGGGATTAAGTCCCCTTGAATCCTAAGGGTCCCTGGGGGCCAACTAGCCCACCAGGTACCTCCAGTAAGCGCCACAGAGCTGCATTGCAGAGTGGTGTAAAAAGGAGCGTGGCCTCAGACCACCTCTCTGCAACGCAGCTCTGTGGCACAAACTGGAGGTACCTGGTGGGCTAGTTGGCCCCCAGGGACCCTCAGTATTCAAGGGGACTAAATTCCCCAACATAGATTGAGCCACCGAGCTCCATTGCAGAGAGGTGGACACAGGCCACGCCCCCTTTCTCCACCACTCTGCAAACGCGCCTCCTGGCGCGTTCTAAGCTGGGGAATTAAGTCCCCTTGAATCCTAAGGGTTCCTGGGGCCAACAAGCCCACCAGGTACCTCCAGTAAGCGCCACAGAGCTGTGTTGCAGAGTGGTGTAAAAAGGGGCGTGGCCTCAGACCACCTCTCTGCAACGCAGCTCTGTGGCGCAACAGAAGGTACCTGGTCGGCTAGTTGGCCCCCAGGGACCCTCAGGATTGAAAGGGAATTAATTCCCCAACTTACAATGCGCCAGGGGGTGCGTTTGCTGAGTGCTGCTGCGAGGGAGCGGGGCCTCGGCACGATGCCGGCTTTTAAAAAAAATTATGTTTTGTTGAAGGGGGACTGTGTGGCCCCCCTTCTTTTACAATATTTGGGGCCCTGGGTACCCCATCCCCCAGGGCCTAACCTGTTTAAAAAAAAAAAAAAGAAACGGGAAGGGGGCCGCGCGGCCTCCCTCCTGAGGCCAATTTCTGCCCTGGGGACCCCATCCCCCGGGGCAAGGCCACATGTTTCTTTTAAAAAAATATATATATATATTTAAGGAGGGGGGCTGCATGAGCCCCTCCTGAGGCCTCTAATTGCCCCGGGGACCCCATCCCCGGGGCTGTGCCTCGTTTTTTTTATTACGGGGGAGGGGGGCCGCGTGGCCCCCCTCCCCGGCCACTTCTGGCCCCAGGGACCCCATCCCCCGGGGCCTGGCCTCTTTGTTGGGGACTGTGGGGGGAGCCCCAATGCCCCCACGGTCCCGCCGGCTCCCCGCGTCCTGCAGGAGCCGGCATTGCTTTCCACACGGGGAACTGCTAACATGCAGCTCCCCGTGTGGAAAGCTATCTGGTTTGGATTTTGGAAGAGAGAGCAGGTTTCCTGCTCTCTCTTCCAAAACCAAACCACAGTTTGCTATGACAGGGCGGGAGCCGCGAGGCTCCCGCCTGCCATAGCAAAAGCAGTGTCCCGGGGGTGGGCACCCCGGGATACTGCAGGAGCCGGCCCTGGGGGGTGGCGGTCCCCAGGGCCATCACGGACTCCAGGAGGGGGGCTGCGTGGCCCCCCTCCCAACATGTGCACAGCCCCGGGGAGGTCGTGATCCCTGGGGCTCGGGGGTCCGTAACGGACCCCCGCATTTACATACTTAATGCCCCGGGAAGGTGGTGGTCCCTGGGGCGTGTGGGGGGGCTTGAGCCCCCCCACACAGGTTCATTTAAAAAAAAAAACAAGCCCCGGGGGGTGGCGGTCCCCGGGGTTGTGGGGGGGCCGTGTGCCCCCGCAAATATTTAAGAAAAGCCCCGGGGGGTGGTGGTCCCCGGGGCTTGGGGGGGCCTTGGAGGCCCCCCACACATGTAAAAAAACAAGCCCCGGGGGGTGGCGGTCCCTGGGGCTGCGGGGGACTGTGTGCCCCCCGCAAATATTTAAGAAAAGCCCCAGAGGGTGGCAGTCCCCGGGGCTGCAGGGGCCCCCCTGGGCCCCCGCAATTACATTATGGCATGCCCCGGGACTTGGCCCACCAGGGGCTAAATAATAACGAGCGCGGGAGCCCACGCTTCATTTTTAAAACATTTCAGGCGGGATTGGTGGGCCCAGCGCAAATTTTGCCGAAATGTTTTTTTAAAAAAATGCTTTTTTTGGACCTGGGGGTCCTTGTGGGACCCCCTGAGCAGGCCTAGTGGGTCAGGGTGTTTCTACCCTGCCCCCTTTTCTTGTTTTTCGCGTTTGTTTCCCTGTTTTCTTGTGACTCAGTAGAACCGAGTCACAAGATGGTTGCCAACACTTCCTGGTTTGGAGTGTTGACAGCCAATTAGAATAAAGCTCGTGGTCGGGAGGGTCCGCGGATCCACCACGCCTCTAGATATTGAAACTTTTATTTTTAGTCCTTGATTTCTCTGGAAGTAAACTCAGGATTTTCCGAACCATCCTGAGTATTCCAAAACAAATGCTCGCCAATTTTTTGGCTTGCGTTTCCATGGTTAAATTCTGGTCGAGCCACATCCCCAGACTTTTTATGGAAGTTTTCGGGGTAGGGGGGAACCCAAATTTGATGGCCAGGTGATCTCTGTGCTTGGGCTAAAGCTGCTGCCCAGGATCATAAGCTCAGTTTTATCCCCATTGAGCTTAAGGCTGCAATCAGCCATCCAAGTTCCTATTCTTTCCAGGCAAGGGGTTAGTTGCCTATGGTTGGAGTCGGGGGAGTCTGCTATCAAGACCACTAGCTGTGTGTCATCGGCATATGACACAATGGAGAGTCCGAACTCCTGCACTATATGAGCCAATGGACTCAGGTATATGTTAAAGAGAGTAGGACTCAGGGAGGATCCCTGAGGTACTCCCCATGGGGCTGAAAAAGTGTCTGATAGAATGCCCGCCTCCATGCACTGAAAGGATCTATTGCTCAGAAACGAGGCCACCCATTGGTTGGCAATACCTTTGATCCCAATGTCTTTAAGCCTTTGAATAAGGATCTCGTGGTCTACCGTGTCAAAGGCCGCACTCTTCCTTGATCAAGTATGCCTTTTAATTTCTCGGTAACCACGAGTAATGCCGACTCCGTACTATGTTCTGGTCGGAATCCCATCTGGGTCTGGTGTAAGATGCCATTATCGTCCAGAAATTGCGAGATAACACTGTTCACTTGTTTCTCCGCGATCTTACCCAGAATGGGCAGCAATGAAATAGGGTGATAGTTTGCCAAAGAGGTGGGGTCTAGGTGGGGTTTTTTCAGCAAAGGTTTTATGATACCGTGCTTCCATTCTTTAGGTACTATGCCCCCCTCGAAAGACAGAGAGATGAGGCTAGTGAGTTGGGCTAGGACGCAGTTCCCCCCTTGAGCGAGGATGTGTGGAGGAGCAGGGTCTATAGGGGACCCTGATTTGATGTTTAGTAAAAGGGAACCGGCCTGTTCTTCACTTAGTCTAGGATACTTGAGCAGAGCCAGGGGGAGAGAGGTTTCTAGCTGATCTGTGCTAATAAGGCGTTCCAGGGCAACCATCGAGTCTTTGGATGCCACAGAGGTTTGGCTTGTGTTTGGGTGAAGGGAGTTATAGATAGTTTCCACCTTACTTTTAAAGAACGTGGCTAAGTTGTTGCATCTCTCCTTTGAGGATTGGGGAACATGGGTCCCTGAATCCACTGTTGTGAGAGACTTTACAATCTTTTTAATTGTCTTAACTAATGAGATAATCCAAGGAATCTTTCCAGGAGCAATTTGATTACCACAATGGTGAAGGAGATTTTTGTGTTGATAGCCCTGAGGGCGGCACTATATTCAAATGATGAGGTTTGCTTATCAACAGTGTTAGAAATTGAGTTTCTAGTTGGCAGAGGTATGCCCCTAATAAAGCAGGAACTAGCCCCCTAGTCAGGGTAACCTAGATGCACACTAAAAGATAACCTGTCCTCACCCCCTGGTAGCTTGGAACAGAGCAGTCAGGCTTATCTAAAGAGGCAATGTGTAAAGTATTTTTGCAGCACACACAATGAAAACACCACAAAAAGACTCCACACAGTTTTAGAAAAATAGACAATAATTATATAAATAAATCAAGACCAAAACGACAAAAATCCAATGTATAGAAGTTGAGTTATGAATTGTTAAAAATAAAAAGAGTTCTAGTGGTTAGAAGCAAATAGTGCTTTTAGTGGTTACTTGAGATTGTGCTGGAATGGGGAAAAGTCAGCAGTTCAAGCTGACTGTGATGGAGTACAGGGTGGGTACAGGAGCCACGCAGGCCCGAGGAACAGAGCACCTTAATCCTGGTTTAAAACACGAGATGCGGGGTCGATGCGCTAATGTCACTCCCTCAGTCGAGGGGATGAGTTGAGTTCACACACGCATTGAGGACAATGCATTGGTTTCCTGAAGACGAGCATCGGAGCTGCGATGTGTTGATTCTGAAGCTGATGTGCCGGGTTTCTCTACGCTTGTGGAAGGGATGCGTCGATCGTCCTTCAGTGGTAACGGTGATGCAGTGGTCTCCCACAACAGGGTCGATGCATTGGTCCTGCTTACAGCAGACAGGAGATGTGTTGATTTCACTGGTGCAAGTATATGGGTCCACTTCCAGTGAACCAGGCACAGGAGCAGGGGTAGAGACTTTGATTTCCTTGATTCCTAACAAGAGGAGGCAAGCCAATAGGCCCTTGGAGCACACTTGGAGGAAAAGGCAGAGTTGAGCTCTCCTTCAGCAGAGTCAGAGAGCAGCAGGCAGCAGGGCAGCACAGGAGAAAAGCAGGCCTTCCAGGTTAGCACAACAGCAAGGACTCCTTTAAGCAACACAACAATTCATCTGAGAGAGTTTTAATTGTAGATCCAGAAGTGTCTGATTTAGTGGGGTCAGAGACCCAGTACTTATACCCAGTTGTGCCTTTGAAGTGGGGATGACTTCAAAGATGAGTCTTTGAAGTGCAAAAGTATCCTTTCAACTCAGCCCTGGCCCCAGACTACCTGTGGGGGGTAATAAGCACTTTGTGTGGGGTCAGGCCATTACCTATTGAAGTGTAGGGGTCAGCCTCTCCCTCCCGTCCTGCCCAGGAAGAGCCATCTCAATGCAGATGTATGTAGATGGGTACTCAGACTCACCTTGCCTTCCTGTGTTTGTGGCTGTCTAGAGGAATGCACAAAGTGTAGCTGTCACCCACCCCAGACGTATATTGGAGACAAGCTGCAAGTCACACAGCGCTATACGAGACGAGAAATGCCCACTTTCTAAAAGTAAAAAGAACAATTGATGGACAGAATGCAGAACAATGTCATACATTCACCCCAGTACAGAGATCTGGTCCTAAATCCATCGTTTTTTTGCTCACCATGCCATTCCAGATCTCTGTACTGGGGTGAATGTATGACATTGTGCTGCATTCTGTCCATCAATTGTAGTTTTTGCATTGGTCACCCCAAGTGGGACGGGTAAGCCCAGACATGGGTCCCATGCTCTCCATGCTACTGGAGTCAAGCTATCCTGGCTGTTGAGGGGTGAAACCCCAAAACCGGTCCTAGGATGCTTATTTCTAGTCCAGGGAGGACCTGGCCTGGCAGTTCGGGCTGGACTGTTCCCATTGGGTGCAGGGTCAGGACTGATTTGCACATGGCTGGGTTCAAACTAGAATGGCATGGAGAGCAAACAAAACAATGGATTTAGGCCCAGATCTCTGTACCAGGTGAATGTATGACATTGTGCTGCATTCTGTCCATCAATTGTTGTTTTTGCATTGGTCACCCCAAGTGGGACGGGTATGCCCAGACGTGGGTCCCGTGCTCTCCATGCCACTGGAGTCAAGCTAACCTAGCTGATGAGGGGTGAAACCCCGAAACCGGTCCTAGGATGCATTTTTCCAGTCACTGGAGGACCTGGCCTGCAGTTCGATCTGGACTGTTCCAATTGGGCGCAGGGTCAAGACTGATTTGCATTTGGCTGGGTTCGAACTGGAATTGCATGGAGAGCAAAAAAACGATGGATTTAGGCCCAGATCTCTGTACTGGGGGGAATGTATGACATTGTGCTGCATTCTGTCCATCAATTGCAACTGCAATGACCCCGACACCACCACTCTCCTCGCCAACCTCGCCAACCTCGGACTAAAGCAGCTGGTCAACACGCCCACCCACAGAGCCGGACACACCCTCGACCCCATCTTTGCGGGAGGGACAAACATCCGCTTCAGCCACAACACCCAGCCCCTCTGGACGGACCACCACTGCGTCCACTTCACCTTCAACACCACCACCACACCCAAGCCCGCCCCACGCCCGCCACGACGGAACTGGAGCAAGGTCACGGAGGAACACCTCAACACCACCCTCCTCCAAAACACCCCCAGCGCCACGACCGAAACCAACTCCGCAGCCATAGAATTTCACCGCTGGATCTCCTGCTGCGCCGACAAGCTCGCACCCCTCCGCCACCCTGCCAAACAATGCCCTCTGAAGGCCGCCTGGTTCACCACAGAACTACAAGAAGCCAGACGCTCCTGCAGACGCCTAGAGAAAACCTGGCGAAACCAGAAAACCACGGAAGCACAGAACAACCACAGGAGTGCCCTGAAGGATTACCACCAGCGCATAAGAGACACCAAACGGACCTTCATAAGAGACAAAGTTCAGACCAACGTGACCAACGCCAAGGAACTGTTCAACGTCATACAGCAGTTCGCAAAACCCACCAGCGAAGCCACGGACGTCACACCTTCCCAGGAACTCTGCGACAAGCTCAGCTCCTACTTCCATCTGAAGATCAAGGCCCTCTACGACAACTTCAGCGAGCCGACGCCTGACACCACCCCCTACCCACCGCCGCTGATAAGCCAGCCATCATGACCTGGGACCCCGCCACCGTCGAACTCATCACCGCGACCATGAAGAAAACCCACTCAGGAGCCCCAACGGACCCCTGCCCACCGCACATATTCCACAGGGCCGCCGCCGCCATCGCACCCGAATTAGGACGAACCATCAACACCTCCTTCAGTTCCGGCATCTGCCCAGACGACTGGAAGCGGGCGGAGGTCAAACCCCTCCTCAAGAAACCAATGGCCGACCCAACGGACCTGAAAAACTACCAGCCCATCTCTCTCCTCCCCTTCGCGGCCAAAGTCACCGAGAGACTCGTAAACGCCCAGCTGGCCGCTTTCATCGAAGAGCACTCCATCTTAGACGTCTCCCAGTCTGGATTCCGCAGCAACCACAGCACAGAGACCGCCCTCCTCGCCGCCACTGACGACATCCGCATGCTACTCGACCAGGGACACACTGTGGCCCTCATCCTCCTAGACCTCTCCGCAGCCTTTGACACTGTCTCACACTGCACGCTCGCAGCCAGACTCCACGATGCGGGGATACAAGGAGCCGCCCTCGAATGGATCCAATCCTTTCTCGCCGGCAGAACCCAGAAGATCAGACTCCCTCCCTTCCTCTCCGAACCCACCGACATCAACTGCGGAGTACCCCAAGGATCATCGCTCAGCCCCACACTCTTCAACATCTACATGGCCCCCCTCGCCGCCATCGTCAGACAGCATGTGCTCAGCATTGTATCCTACGCCGACGACACCCAGCTCATCCTCTCACTCACGAAGAATCCCGAAGACACCAGACTCTGTTTCCAGGAAGGAATGAAGAACGTGGCAGCCTGGATGAAAGACAGCTGCTTGAAGCTCAACTCAGAAAAGACCGAGGTCCTCATCCTCGGACCCTGCACATCCACCTGGGACAACACCTGGTGGCCCTCCGCCCTCGGGAATCCACCCATCCCCACAGACCACGCGCAAAACCTCGGCATCATCCTCTACTCCTCCCTCTCCATGATCCGCCAGATCAATGCCGTCGCCTCCACCAGCTTCAACTACCTGCGCATCCTCCGCAAGACCTTCAAATGGATCCCCCCCGATTGCAGAAGGACCGTCACCCACGCGCTCATAACCAGCAGACTGGACTACGGAAACGCCCTATACGCCGGCATCAACAGAACTCTTCTGCTCAGACTCCAGACCATCGAGAATGCCATGGCTAGACTCGTCCTCAGGGCACCGTGTCACGAACACATGACCCAACACCTACGAGACCTCCACTGGCTCCCCGTCGAGAAGAGGGTCACCTTCAAACTCCTCACCCACGCCTACAAATCCCTCAACAACATCGGACCCAAATACCTCAACGAGAGAGTATCTTTCCACGCACCCAAGAGGAACCTCCGCTCCGCCGACCTCGCCCTGGCAGAGGTCCCCCGCATCCGCAGAAGCAGAACAGGCGGGAGATCCTTCTCCTACATCGCAGCCAAGACCTGGAACGAGCTCCCTGTGAACCTCAGACGCTCCCCGACCCTGCACACATTCAGGAAGGACCTCAAGACCTGGCTCTTCGACTGATCCGGAGCTGCTTCCCCCCCCCCAACCAGCGCCTTGAGACCCTCACGGGTGAGTAGCGCGCTTTATAAACCACTGATTGATTGATTGATTGAATTGTTGTTTTTGCATTGGTCACCCCAAGTGGGAGGGGTATGCCCAGATGTGGGTCCTGTGCTCTCCTTGACACTGGAGTCAAGCTATCCTGGCTGATGAGGGGTGAAACCCCGAAACCGGTCCTAGGATGCTTGTTTCCAGTCCAGGGAGGACCTGGCCTGGCAGTTCGGGCTGGACTGTTCCAATTGGGCGCAGGGTCAAGACTGATTTGCATATGGCTGGGTTCAAACTGGACTGGCATGGAGAGCAAAAAAACGATGGATTTAGGCCCAGATCTCTGTACTGGGGTGAATGTATGACATTGTGCTGCATTCTGTCCATCAATAGTTGTTTTTGCATTGGTCACCCCAAGTGGGACGGGTATGCCCAGACGTGGGTCCCGTGCTCTCCATGCCACTGGAGTCAAGCTATCCTGGCTGATGAGGGGTGAAAAACCAAAACCGGTCCTAGGATGCTTGTTTCCAGTCCAGGGAGGACCTGGCTCGGCAGTTCGGGCTGGACTGTTCCCATTGGGCGCAGGGTCAAGACTGATTTGCATATGGCTGGGTTCAAACTGGAATGGCATGGAGAGCAAAACAAACGATGGATTTAGGCCCAGATCTCTGTACTGGGGTGAATGTATGACATTGTGCTGCATTCTGTCCATCAATTGTTGTTTTTGCACTTTCTAAAAGTGGCATTTCTTCACCAGTAAAGAGGATTTATCATTACCATTCTAAAGATATAAAACATAATGCAGGTACTCCTTTCTGATGAGGAATTAAAGCTTAGAAGTGTGTTTAAGGAATCCCCAATGCTAACCTATGAGAGGAGTAGGCCTCACAGTAGTGAAAAATTAATTTAGCCATTTGTCACTACCAGGACATGCAAAACCTAAAAGTACCTGTCCTACCTCTTAGTTACACAGCACTCTGCCCTATGGGCTACTTAGGGCCTACCTTAGGGTTGACTTGTGTGTAATAAAAGCAGAGTTTAAGGCTTGGCAAAGGGTTATAAATGGCAAGTTGAAGTGGCAGTAAACAGCACACAAAGCCCTGCAATTCCAGGCCTGAGACAGATTTGAAAGGCTACTCATAGGGTTGGCCCAATCAGTGTTGTAGGCCTACTAGTATCATTTAATTTACAGGCCCTGGGTATATGGTATACCACTTTACAAGGGACTCACAAGTAAACTAAATGTGCTAATTGTGTATACACCAATGTTACTATGTTTTGGGGTGAAGCACATGCATTTTAGCACTGATCAGCAGTGGTAAAGTGCTCAGAGTCCTACGCCAACAAAAAGAATCATCAAAAAGAGGAGGTAAGCAGGCACAAAGTTTAGGGGATACCACCCTAAGGATGGCAGGTCTAACAAAGGAGCTCTGTGCAAGCTACGTTTTCATTGAAAATCGGAGCTGCTTCCTTTCTTGGCATCTGTGCATCGCATAGATTATTTTAAGCCCTGGGGGCAGGAAATCATTGAAAAAGGAAATTGAGTCACTAAAGAAAGTCACTGTTAGACACAAAATGTGGTGGATAATTTCAAAAGGTAAGTTGTGTAGGCCTTGGCCATTCTTTTCAACCAAGTTTGGCAGTAAACAGCAGCAAGGTGGTTGCATGTCAGAATATTGACATACATCAACTATATTGACTACAGAAATGTTGTGCTACTACAATATCATAGCAAAAACGTTGACAATCAAAACATTGTGGAGGTAAGTATATATTGGTAAGTATAGATTTACTATTCTTAACTCCACATCTACATACCTTGACAATATACACATATTTCATCAAAGTACATGTATATGAAGTTAAGTATAATAAACATATCTGTATATAACTTGTCGGTTCGGTTCATAAACTTTATTATGCTAGTTAAAAACAGCCCTAAAAGTACATTAACATAAAATAAATCCAGTAAAGAAACACATCTCATTAAAATATTATGCATTACGTTTAACATTTAGTTAAAAAAATAATACAAAACATGATGTGAAATCAAAGGCCCACTAATACAGAAGGCTTTTCCTCACATGAATGGCTTTCAGAATAAAAAGGGCAACATTGTAACACACAGAGAGTTCACTTAGTGTAGTCAAGTACTTCATAGCAGCTTTGTGTGATCTATTATTTTGTCTAACAAGTATGGGTTTAAAATAAAAACTCCTATAGTTCTGATAACATTTACAAAACAATAAAAAGTGCAACATGCTTTGCTTACTTCGTCCATCACATGGGCAAGGGGTCTGATCAGAAGAATAAGACTTCATAGTTGGAAAGGCCACTAAGTGATGCACAATACCACAGCTCAGTCTTACTAAAACAAAGCAATGCTACATACTTGTTACACCAGATAGATAACTGTAGCCACCCTCCTCTAGATCATATGACCTATATAAGACAACTGACGATTTTGTACTATTAACAGCCATTCACTGGTCAGATCTATACTGGAAAAAGGTATCTTTAATCGCCCTCTTAGTTAATGATAGCACCTGTACGGGGTCTGACCATATGGGCAAATTAAACAGCATACTAAAGAAGGAATTAATATACGATAACCATGGGATATTTGAAGTCTTGTCCAAGGCTAGGCAATCTAAAAAGATTGATCTGGTAAAACTGATATCCTCTTTTGCCCATAGGGATAACCATAATAACAAAGGTCTCACTTGTCAATATTTTGACTAAACAAATATTTTGCTATAATATTTTTAAAACTGAATGACCTGGTACCATCCCTACAAGATATAATTGTTCTTTCATGCTTTTAATGACTTATGCATATATTTTGAATAGATATTCGGTTTCATTGTCAATCATCAGTTTGAGGGTGAGTTTGATTTGGTTTGGATGGATTGATGCCTGTTTTCCAAACCTTAGTTACCATTGGGCATCGGGGTGAAGACATTGTGTAGTAGTGACATAGACAGAGAAATTTTTATAAACTCATTCAGAGCAGTGCGTACCTGGTAGTTATGTGCGGTCATGGATTTAATGCTCCTTTCTATCTTTCTTGAGAAGTTAAAGACATGTGCTATTCCTCTTTAAATCCTGGAAACTACCACTAGTAAAAGACTGCAGATAACCGGGCTAACATATTAAGTCAAAAGCTATTGTTAGAGTACCGGTTATACAGCATGTGTTTTTGCACTAGGACTAATTCTGACATAGGTGCGATTCTAAAAACAGCAACATTTTAACGTTTTTTTTTGTTATCACCCCAAACCTTCCTCCCAATGGCATCAAGAAAAATTAAACATGGGCAATAACTTATGTGGACAAATGAATCCCCATCAGCTAAATTAGACTGCAGATGTTCGATTATTGCCAATGAGAGATTATGCTTCATGGAATGAGACAGAGAAGAGATTAGAATGATGACACCTAACCTGTGGGACATGGATGCTTGGAATAGATGAATCATTTCAATTCCAGTCAGTTTATTGGACCCATCATTCATAACACATCAATAAAAACAACAGTGTGTATGCTCAAAATTTTATGGTTAGCCAAGAGATTCAAAATAAGATTCCTATTAGTTCTTGCGACACGATAAAAGTAAAGGATGGGTGTGTGTACTTCCCAAATACTAAACCCTTACATGTTGAGGAAAACAACTTCCTAAAGTGTTTACTGTGCACCCCATCCTCGGCCTCAGCTACCATCTTTTTTTGGGGGGGAGTTTTATATAGCACAAACTTGACCCAAAGGTATTAGAGCGCTTTACATGAGCACCAGTTGCATTACAGATGGACACATTCATTTTGTTAGGCACGGGGAGATTAAGCGATTTGCCCAGAATCACAAGATGTTGAGCGTCCCTTGCCGAGACTCGAAGCAGTCTAGGCTACATCCTCTCTCTTGCATAGAGAAGTAGGGCTGCACCATCTGGACGATCTTTTGTTTTTTAAACCAACCACTTTATGGTACTCTATATGGGCCAAACCTGAAAACCGAACTCACTAGGGCTATTATATTGGACTTCCTAACTCTGGATCACACCCTCAAAATACCCTGGCCATCCTCTATCAATAGTACTCTTAACAATGTGTTCAGGTTCCCTGTTCTTGATGACCCCGATAACATTTTAAAATTAGAGAAGTACAGCAGTAAAGGCTGCCATATTAGATACAAGGGCGATAAATAGAGTTTCTGCCGAAAGGGAGAAACATATATGTCATATACCTTATCAACAGAATTTCAATCTTTTTTAATATGGGTTTCAAATCACTAGCATCGTTATGTCCTGACCAGGCTACGCCTTAATATGGGCAACGCCTCATTTCTTTCCCCAAATTAAACAATGAGAGTTGACAGCTATTCCATGTCCATGTGATGGTAATTTTAAACAATGTACATTACATTTTATGCTTTTCTGTCAGTTTTATGACAATTTAAGGAAACAAATTTTAAAACCCTTAATCATTGTGCATAATATAAGGGACCATAAAGTTGCTATGTGTTTTTATGTGCCTTGGAATCCCCAATTATATGTTTTAGCGTTGCGTCATATATCTGTGATGCAATCCGCACCAGGAAGAGTTTGTGCTAAGATCCCCATGCTCTGTGTGTATCTGGGGTGCGCTTCCAAATGTTAGTTACCATCTGACGTGTTGTTTTATTGTTCACTCCATATTGGAGAGAAATAATGTGTTTTAGGCTTCAAGAATGCACATTTAATTGCATTGGGCGTGGGGGGATTGCATTTTTAACTGTTGTATTTGAATTTAATGCCTTTTTATATTTGTTTGCACTTCTGTGATCTATAACAATAGTGCCGAAATAAAGTTTCTTTTGACTTTGACTTGACTTGTACTTCTTGTCATCAATTGCATAGCAGCATTAGTATTACTTTACAATCAACATATTGCCATCACCTTCCTTTATATTTTCCAAACTATTGCTGTATAATTAGATGACACGAGGCTAATTTAAAGGCATCTTTCAGTGTTGATTTTCCAAATGTCCTAAACGCTAGTATTAACCACTTTGCACGTGGTCCACGATACATGGGACAGAACATCAAAAAGTTAATTAAATTCTCTTATATTTTTAATATATTCAACATAGCAGAAAGATTTCCTCAAAGCTTGGTGCATCCTAGCTTCTATCAACAGTAATTACAATTATAGAGATAAAGGATATCACAGAAAGAGAACAGTTTTATAGCGATTGTACATTTTTTTGTGTAGGGTTCCGTACTAAGGACATTTTTAAGTTCATGACAGCTGTAGAACCCAGATCCCAGCAATGCATCATTTAACAAGCATTGCACACTCTGGTCCCAGAATCTCTTTTCATCTTCCTTTATGACCTTTTACCGCTAGACCGTAAATCTAACCTATACTCTTCACACCCTGGTGAAAACAGAATCTCCCTAAAACACAGACCATAGTAATGGTGAAGCCCCCTTTACAGATAATATTAATGGTATTGGTAGAGCCAACGGCCGCTCCCGGTGGAGCCCACCGTCCTGGCCTAGCAAACAGGGACTGCCCAAGAAAGAGTAGACCTCTGGGTCCAGTTTAGGCACTGAACTAATGGGTTTTTAAACATTTTCCGAAGATCCTTTTTGAAGAAGCGAACCTTAAACTAGACGGCAACGAGTTCCACATTTTTGCCGTCAAGAAGTGGAAAGAACTTCCGCCGCAGATATTGTGTCCATCAATTGCAGCTTGTGTTCTGAAGGTGGTTCTTTTAGCCATAGTTTTACCAATACAGGACCAGTTTCATTAAGATCATGTCCGCAACGGCATTGATGCCCAATTTCAACCCCAGTTGTTTCAGGGGTGTCCCTATTCCTATTGAAAGGCTAGAGGCTTCAATGAGCAGTAGTTGGTGATATGACCCTGGTAATAGAACCCTGGTTGTAGATGAGCAGCTCCATCAGTGAGCAGTGATGGTGGGTGGGAGACAGAAGAATGCTTGAAGGTGGGTTCGTAGACATGATAATGGAGAGAAAAAAACTAATGGACAGGTTATGCTTGTGCTTTATTAGGGAATAAGATGGAGGCTTCACTTGGAACTGTGCATCATTATTGTAGAGTCCTGTGAAGATGTTTAGTGAAGCAGTAACAAGAAAAAAAAATACTTTGCAAGAGCAATTTGTATATATTTGTTTAATTGTGTAGCACTGATTCCTGTCATGTGCTGTCTGTGGTGTGGCTGGGGTCAAGATAACATGTCTAAGGGGAGGGATGAGGTTCAAAGCATTCACATATCAATCTCAGTCACAGACAGTAATGGAAACCTGTCACATCTGGATATCAGGGCCATTGAAATGTGCTGCTGGTGGTGGTTTAACACTTTGTGAAAGTTAGCGTTCTGCAATATCCTTGCACTTCCATTAAGTTATTGGAGCTCCTAACATTAAGGGATATGAAGTTCCAAAGGGTTTCTAAGTGGTTGCCCCCAAGAAGAGCCAAATGTTCATTTTTATGGCTGTTAGGCCAGTAACCTGGGTTAAATCTGCAGAGCCGAAGGATATTGATGCATGGTGGTGGCCAAATCAGCTTTGAATGGAAGTGTTCCAGTTTTGCAGAAGTGTCTAAGATAAATTCTGGTGCGTAATTCTCACAGACGGTTTTTGACAAGTATTTTAATTCGATTTTTTGTTGAATACACTTGCAACAGAATGCAAAAGCAAAGGCAACAACAGAGTAGGTGTTTTTTTTTTTTTAGAAAATAAGTATGGCAGTGCAACAGTAGTGCTAGCTTCGCTCTTTTGCACCGGAGATCTGCACAGCTGGCAACAATCCCAGTTTCATGTACACACAAAAAAGTACAACACTTACAGGTATTCAGGATTGCCTAACAAATATACATCTACACTACAAGCTTCTCTTATAGACACAGTACAGGTACAGCAGGGATAACAAGGCTGTGGCAGTGCAAGATTTCCCCAAACAGAACAGTTTCAGGAGCAGCAGTGAATGTTTCCATCACAACCAGCCTCGCAAGATTTCCAGACACAAGAAGGAACAGGACCACTGCACCTGTTCGCGGTTCCTTTACAAACAGAAAAAGTCACAGCACCACTGCCAGCTTTCTTAACCCAAGAAAGATACTGCTAGGGCAGAAACTGTAAAAGCCATTTTACATAAGTCTAGAAATCATCAGTGCTAGCCTCTCTCTCAAAACACAGATACACCATGAGAAACAGAAGTAAATGCTTCTGTCAAATATTACAGGTATATAGGGATGGCAGCTCTCCTTCATTAGAGAAGCCCTATGTCAGAAAACAAGCACAGCACTGCAAGGAACAATGTAGGCCTCTCTTCGACAATACAGGTACATTTCAGACAACATCAAAGTCTATCTTACAAAACAGGTACAGCACAGGACATAGCACAGCACTGCAGTCCTCTGTCACAAAAAACAGGTGCAGTAGAGGAAGCAGCACACCCTCCTTCACAAAGGACGTACAGCACAGGAAGCACTCAACATGTCAAGCCTCCCTTACAAAACAGGCTCAGAGCTCAATGTGCAGAAGTGCTGCTTACCTCCAAATCATGTGGGGCCCATTCTGGATATTTTGCACAACATCATTTTGCATGCTTTTATTTTAAGTGCATGCTCATTATGGCAAGAATAAAAGTTAAGAGTGTCGGAATGCAAAGTGTTGTTGGTAAACAGCTATGACTGTCTGAAGGTGTCAAATGACATGGATGCACTTGACAGCAGTGTTTGTGTAGACAGCAGCTCTGAGATTTGGGCAAGGCATTTATGTTTAAATGTCAGAAATGATCGGAAACAGCAAACATCGTTACTCTGAATGAGCTTTACACTGCTTGATTATTTAATTAAGAACAATTATTAATTTAGTTAGGCAGAGGTACCTGGTCTGGGGAACGAGATCACACAAAGCACACATATTATGTGAAGCAAATGAGCGAGGGCAGTTTGGGACGTTCTCCAAAGACAAAAGTGGCAACAGAATGCATTTTACCATACGTTTTACAAAAGACAATGACATTTTTAACAAGGATCATGATCTGACAGTGAACCATGACCTCCAGTGATGGTGATAGCAGCAAGGAGTGCCAGCAGCAAGGAGTGCCTTCACAGTATGATGAATAACAATAAGAAATATTTCAATTACAAAAGCACCTACTTAAATCATTGCAAACTGAAGAAGGGTAATGTGATCACTCCCTGGAGAGCAGGATGGCAGAGGGGTGCTAGAAGTGCCACAACACCTGTTCAGGGATTGGAGGAGCACATTTCCATTGTCTATGGTCTGAATCCAGATCCTAAGAAATGTATTACCTTTTAGCCTAATTATTGCGAGAAACACTTTTGTGTATAGGTATTTGATCGCAGAAGAACAGCAGTGACCACACAGAAAGATCCAATGGTAACTGATTGGTAAGGAGTCTGAATATTTTGTGCAGTTTACTGTGCCAGTTGTGCGCACAGCATTTTAATCTGCTCCATAAAGTGATGGTTTCTGCATATTGTTTATGGTGGATGAGGAACTATGTATCTGAGAGAGTAACAATGATTTGTAGAATGTTCAGTCTTGGTTGCCACATGCGACTAACCAAAGAAAGTGAGGCTAGGTGTCTGTAAGTGGCCTACGCTTACTACTTGGTATCACATAGGCCAGTCCTCATTTTAGCCAGCTACCTGGGCAGCTCAAGCCTGCACATAGACAGCAGCCAACATATTGCCCCTATGCAGCCTCCACAAGCAGGCTGGCTTTCTGTCTTCCAACAGACTCTGTAAGGTGAGTGTGAAAGTCTATTCCTTTATGCTGACTTATAATAAATTCAAATTTCCACATGACAGGTAAAAATTGGTTATTAAGACAGGTAATCTAAGGACTCTAATCATGGATGTCCTTTCCACAAACTGTCTTCAACATTCAAATCAGAACATTAGGCTATCACTATTTTAAGGATAGAAGGGTTCAAAATGCACAATAGAGAATCATACTTGAAGACCCAACATTAAAAGTGAGGGGGATGATCACACGGGATGTATGTTCGATCATTCCAAAAACAGGAAAAGGTTAGCATTACTTTCAAACAGTAACAAGTGGATCGCAGTACACTGAACGTATGTTTGGATCTTGGAGTTAAACGTTGATTTGCAGGGCTGTGACCAGCCTACTTTAAAACAAGCCTTTAACTTAAAAATTCTAACTTTTTAATCACTTTACCTTTTATACAATTACCTACTTCAGTGCACAACCGCTGTTCATAGCACATCTACGCTGTAAGGCGCCTCTCTCTGGTAAAGCATCCCTCTTTGGCAAAGTAACTCTGCCTTCTAAAGTGCCTTTCGGCTGTAAAGCACCTGTCTCCTGTAGAACACCTCTATCGTCTAAAACACATAAGTCCTGTAAAGCACACGTCTTTTCTAAAGTACCCCTCTCCTCTAAAACACATCACTCCTCTGAAGTACCTCTCTTCTGTAAATCAACCCTCTCTAAAGCAAGTCTCCCTCTAAAGGACCCCTTCTAGTATAGACTCCCTCACTTATAGTGCCCCCCTCCCCTGTAATGCACCCTCATCCTGTAAAGTACACCTACTGTAAAGCACACACCATTTGAAGCACTTTTCCAGTAAACAACACCTCTCTTTGGTAAAGCACCTCGGGCTTATAAAGCACACATCACCTATAAGCACATATCATCTGTAATCCAACTCCTATAAAGTACACCTACTGTAAATCACGCACTCTGTGAAGAACATTTCCAGTAAAAAAAACTCTTGTGTAAAGTAGCTCTCTCCTGTAAAATACCCCTCTTTGATAAAGCACCTGTGTGATAAAGCACTTTTCTTCTGTAAATATTACTCTCTTGTAACAGATACCATTCCCGTAAAGTACAATGACTGTAAAGCATACAGCTTATGAAGCACCTTTCCTATAAACAGTCCTACTTTAGTAAAGCATTCCTTTCCTGTAATCACCGATATATGGTAAAGCACCTCTTTTTTATTTAAAAAAAAAGGAAGCAATCTTCTCTTGAAAAGCACCTATCCCCTGTAATGAACCTCTCCACAGTAAAGCACATTTTCTGGAGAGCTCCTCTGCCCTGTAAAGCAAATGTTCTATAATACCCTTCTCCTCAGTTGAGCGCTTGTTCTTTAAAGTACATGCTTCCCTCACCTGCAAAGCGCATCTCCTGCAATGCATTCCCTATTGTAAAACACCTCTCCTACAATGCTCCTCTCTTCTGTATTTCTTGCCTATGTTGATAACTGACTAGAATAACAAAATCCCAGCTGTGAGTAAAACACTGTTATAGCTTTGGAAACTGAATAAAAAAACCAAGGCATTCTCCCTGGTATTCTTCAAGTGTATAGCCCTTATTGAGTCAATACATGATTAAACCTCAGAGGTTCCAAGCCGCATATGCCTGACATCTTCCAGGGTTTTATAGACCTGAGATATCCCTACCTAACATGCCTCTCTATATTTACCTGGTTTCCAGTCTGAGACAAGAGGAATTCTCTCACTTAGCAACAGCTGTGTGGACACTGCGGAGATACTGGACAGGTTGGATGCCGAGTGCTTCCCTACTCTCTTGTGTGTCTGTCTCTGACTTGCCTGTACAGAGATAGAGTAGAACCTGTGCTCTGGGGGGGGATTTCCCTCATTGAACAGATTGCTTTACCCCAGCAAGACAGTACTACAAGCACGCTGGCAGATTCCTAGGATGTTACACTTTTGTAACAAATGCACCTGCTCTACATGAAGAAACCTGCAGCAGCAGATTTGGAAAGGGAAATGGAAACATGCTTTCTGTGTACATGGCTTTCAGGATAAACACTTAGTGGGCCAAAAATGGTTGCTTTCTAATTTTAATTTCAGCTTTGATATTAAATATACATAAAAATGAAAAGCATGTTTAGTGTATTTCCCTACATAGGGGCATATTCAAAAGGAGCTATCGCCGAATTAACGGCACTTTATCGCAGCCAAAGACGTGATAAATTTACCCCCCCATTCACAAGCCGGTGTTAACAGCCCACAGCACCAGTTTACCCGCGATAGCAGCTGCAAAAAATATCGCCACAGAGGACCCCGGCAAATATCGCTAATGAGATGCAGAGTAGGCGTTCCCGTGACAAAAGTCGAGACAACAGCATACCTCAACATTCACAATGACCTGCCACATCTGCGATAAAAACACAAAACAGGCGATAAGGCGCATTAGCACCAGGAAATCTGCACCTGCTCTGACCTGGTGTAAAGTCCGACGGCAGCCTGCAAACCAAAAGGGAGCACAGCCCAGGGCTACATCGGAAGGGCAACAGATGCCATGGAGCCACCCATCATGCGGCCCGGACACCCAAGAGGGCCACAACACCCACAGCCACCACCCCCAGGACCCCTCCTCCATGGCACCCCCCCGAACAAAGACATGCCACATCAGCCACACCTAAACATGTAAAAAATATTCCGCTTGATGCCACACAATCACAACTGCTGACATGGATGCGTCGTCACAGAAATGACCAGCACACATTCACTTTCGAAGCAACAAATGAAACTTTATTAAAATAGAACAACGAAATGAAATGAAGACACATGGCCGCTCCCCTCCGGACAATACGTAGGTCACAGCCTGTAAGACAAAAAAGATGATGAGAAGGTGTGTCCTGCGCACATCAGGAGGACAGAGAGAGAGCGAAGGAGAGAGAGAGGAAGAGAGGGAGAGGAGAGAGAGAGGAAGAGAGGGAGAGAGAGAGAAGAGAGGGAGGGAGAGAGAGAGAGAGGAAGAGAGGGAGAGAGAGAGAGAGAAGAGGAGAGAGAGAGGAAGAGAGGGAGAGAGAGAGTGCGCACCCAGGTCACACTGCTCACCTGCTGCCACCGGTGTGTCTCCAACCACGTGCCGGTATGTAGTGCAGTTCACCAGGTCACACATCTCAGTCAGAGCCGTCAGCTGAAACAGAGCCCATATACATGACTGGCACAGTACACACACTTGCACAAGACAACATCGCCTGCCCGCCCATGCACACCCAGGCAGAGGCACCCCAACCTCACCCGCCGCCCATCGGAGCATGCCCGCCCATGCACACCCAGGCCTCAATGCTCACCTTCCGCCACCGGCGCGTAGACAGGAGGTCCCACCACGTGCCGCTGCAAGCCACAAGCCCGGGGCCCGCGGACATGGCACCCTCCACATCATGCAGCCCCTCTCCGCAGGCCACCAGGTCTCACGTTTGGTGCTGGGTCTTGATTACTCCATGGCAGAGGACATACCAGTGCACCCGGCACCATCGCAGGCTGCACACCCACTCAGCCCAATGGGTGCCACCAACTCTGGGATCCCGGAAGCGTCGCCACGTGGCGGTAGGCCCGCGCTGCCCGCTGTCTCTGGCCTACACTGCGGTCCAGCAGGGCACACAAAACCTGAGCTGTCCGGACCGCCGGGATGGGGCATCATCGCAGGCTGCACACCCGCGCAGCAGCTCAAGGTGCCACTGACACAGTGCACCCAAAGTCCCCGTCCCGTGGCGGGGTGCCTGTGCCGTCCGCAGGGCCCCGGGTGCCACTAACCCTGTGCAACCCCAGTCTGTGCCACGTGGTGGTAGGCCCGTGCCTTACTCAAGGCCTCGTGTGCCACTAACCCTGTGCAACCCCAGTCTGCGCCACATGGTTGTAGGCCCATGCCGTCCGCAAGGCCTCGAATGCCACTAACCCTGTGCGCAACAACTCATGGGCCCTACATGAGTGAGAACCGTGGAGCGGCCGTCATCCAGTCCCCACCGGAAGAGGGGAATGTGACGTCGTCGGCCCCTTATGTTGGCGGAGTCACATGGCCTGTGACGCCTGTGCCGGATGGGTATGGTGTGTGTGAAAACCTGCCCTCAGGGAGTGGCTGTGACATGCTGACAACTAGACCAGTGACCTGCACACCATCAGCGAGTACGGCTCCGACGGGTAGCAATGAGGGTCCCCCATCGGGGCGTTAGCAGAGTGGTCTGGCCTGCCGTACCCCGACCAGTGCAGGGCTTGCAACAATGACTCGTGGGCTCTGGGCGTGGTCAAGTCCATGTCGAGAAAAGGAAGTGACTGATGCGTGTGTCCCTGTTGTAGTGTCCACGGTACACAAAATGCAATGTCGCACCCTCTGACTGGCATCCCACAGAATGAACATCATTGACGCAAGGGAAGGCACTGTCCCCACATTCATCCACACATCCATACAGGAATGACGTAAGACATAACACAGCAGTGCGTCACTGGATGTTTATTTGCACATCCAGTGCAGTCATGCAGTTGGAGCGGTACAGGGCAATGCCGAGCACACTACACAATATGGGCCCATGGAGGGCCAGCCGGTGTCCATCCGGGGATGACCTGTACTGCGGAAGAGGAAGGGTACAGTCCGCAGTCTGTCCGCCGTGTCGTTGGTCGTCAAACAGGATGTGGTAGTCCATGTCGCTGTCCAAGGTGAGTGCATCGGAGTGTATGGGGGGTCAGTGGTAGGTCTTGAGGCCATGTGCGGCACCAAGCAGAAACAGGCAAGGTGGCGGAAATGGATGCTAGTGCCTGGCCCTCTTGACCACAGTCACATCCACGTCCTCGTCCCCGGGTGTGTGCCCTGCCCCACCTGTGGGTGTTGCAGTACCTGCTGCGGCACTGTGTGCCACTAACACATCAGCGGCCGGAGGAGAATTGTCGGACGCACTGTGTGGCAGTGACACATCAGGTGCCGGAGTGGATACGCCTGCCGCACTGGGAGGCACTGACACACCAGGGGGCGGAGATGTGGATGGTGTGGGGGCAGCAGCATTCATCATCGCCATGCCTTGTGGCAGCAAAGCCATGATGAGGGCATGCAGGGCACAGTAGATTCCAGCTACATTTCTCTGATGTGCAGCGGTGGCTGCCATCCTTTCCGCCTCCATCCGCACCATGTCCTACATGAGCATCCGCATATGTGCCAGCTCAAGGCTGGCATCGCTGGGGCCACTCTGAGCGGACAGGTATTCTTCCCTCCGCGTCATGACTCCAGAGATGTCAGTCAGGGCTCGCTGGAGTCCATGGGGTGGACATAGACACCCAAGGATGGCATCCAGTTTGGTAGCCATGAACTCGAACCCCACCCGCACCTGCTCGGCCATCTCCCTCTGGCCCTCCAGCACAAGGCGTTGGAAGGCCATTTGTTGTTCCTGGGGGACTTGGGAGGGTGTCGGAGCTGTGGGTGCCTCCTGCTGGGTGGTTTGGGTGGTGGGTGGGGTCTCCTCGATGCAGCTGGGCTGCCCTGATCCTGGAGGTGAGTTGCGGATGAGGTCAATGAGGTCTTGGATGGTTTGGGTGTCGATGCTGGTGTTGTCCTCCTCCTCGTAATCAGTGAAGAGTGGCTGTGACTGCTCTGCAGGAGGTGTTGACGATGCCCCTGGGATGTGAAGGGGAGATGCTGTATTACAATGTGTGCACATGTATGTTGCCGCATGGTACAGGTTGACATTCAGACAGCATGGCATTGTACATTGTGACAGTCTGTGGGTCTGGGCGAGGACCCAAGGTGATTGTGGGTGTGCACTGTGCTCTGCTTGATTGTGCATGTGTGCCATTGTGGCCATCTCCACCCGTCCCCCCAGTACCTGGTGGTCACTCACCCTGTTGCGGTTGTGTTGTGTCCTGTCGAGTAGTGTCCAGTCCCCCGACTCCGGCCACAGTATCCATACTGATGACTGTCGACACCAGCTCCTCCATGTCATCCAGCTCCAGCTGTGGCGCTGGGCCCCCACCTCCGGTCTGCGTTGCTGCCTTCAGGTTGGCGGAGAGTTTCTCCTTGGTCTTCCGTTTGATGTCATTCCATCGCCTCTTGACCTCATCCATTGTCCGCTTGTGCTCTCCGACGGCATTCACCTTGTCGACGATGTCCCGCCATATTCCAGTTTTGGTGCCCATTGACACGTTGGAGGTGACGAAGAGTTGTTGATGGTGTTCCATCACCTCCGTGACTATGATCCTGTTCGCCTGCGGACTGAACTTGGTCTTCCTTGTCTTCTTGTCCTTGCCCTTCCCTGTCCCCGAGGTCCCAGGCTGGTCGTGTGGGGTGCTTGTGGGGTTGCGCTCGTCCTCTGCGCCTGCTCCGTCTGCCTCCATGGTGCTTGTGTGTTGGTCAGTTTGTGTGTGGGTGTTTTTTCTACTTTTATGGAGCTTTTTGACACCTGCCAGGTGTGTGTTGCAGGCCTGGCGCTGCTTATCGCTGATTTCCTCATCGCGAATGGGCTCATCGCACGTTTTTTGGTGTTGTGGTTTGTGTTTTTATCTCCATCGTGGTGGTTGTATCGCAGACATTGTCCGCGGTTTCGGCAGACTATCGCATGGTACCGCCTTGTTGTGAATTCCACGTTGACACGGAGTTATTTTCCCGCGATGGGCTGCGATGTTGAAAGTTGCGTTACGCTACTCTTGCGGTAGTTATCACACGTTCTTGTGAATATACCCCATAGTGTTTTTCCGCTGGTCTCCTGTTGCTTTTTCTCCTCCTTCAAGGCTCAGAAAAGTTCCAAGAAAAAAAAAAAACATTAGCACAAGATGAGCTATGTCTAAAAACACATTTCAGAGCAGACTTCCCCCACCCTGTGTCCCTATGGCTTCCCCACCTCTTTGAAGGAGAAAGAAACAATTTGTATACTGCCAAGTGCTGTGAGCAGCAAAAATGTATGAATATATTTGTTTAATGGGACTCTCAGCCAGTTAATTCAATGCTGGTGGTAAAGATAAACAGGTCCCGTTTTCCCTCTCGATCTAATGCACAGCCTTAGCTGCCTCTGAGGCCAGGGGTTGCAAGGGGCAAGCCAGGAGTCACATTGGGAACCCTGGTGACCCCTGAATGATTTCCATGGAAGGTAAGTGCTATAGAACTTACCCACGCCCATAGAAAAGTATGCTAAAGATGAAGAAACACAATTAGATGTCGATCAATTCACTTAAAAAAATTAGCTGAACATTTCTGAAAAAATCAATGTGGTATTAGAAAGACATAACTTCTTCTACTTAGCCAGAAAAGTGGCATCTTAGCTTGCTGAATGAAGAGGGTTATCAATGACGTGTGATTTTGGACCATTCCCTTCTTAGAGGCCAACTGGTCAGATGCACTGATAGTTAAAAAATTCAGGAAAGGTTACTATCACTTAACTCAAGCCTTTCAGAGACAATTAAGATTGTCAAAAGCATTGAACACACATCTATTTGAGTTAAAGAAATGAAGATTTCTAATGAAAATGTAAAAGATTAATTTCAAGGTAGGAAGAGGCAGGAAGTAGATGAAATTTGCAAAATAAAAAACACTCAATTAGAAATAAATAAATCAACCATACAAAATTTTAAAAGTCAAAATTAAAACTGTAAATATTTCCATTGCGGAAATAGCACTCACTTGGCGAATAACCCCAACTGTCCTCCAAGAGGAGTAACTTGCAGAAAAGGCAACAAGAAGGGGCATTTTGCCAGGATTTGTAGAGAGATTGAAAGCAGGAAAGTACATGCAACTAACCCAGACGCTCAAGAAAGAAGGAAACTAGTATTCCAAGCAGGATCAACACAAAAAGGGAGCAATATAACATATCTCACATGCAAAATCAATCCCGATAGGGTACATTTCAGAGTGTTTGCTGATTCCTGTTACCCTTATACGCTCATAGGCAGAAACAATATTAAGGAAAGGTTTCAGGGTAATTCAGCCTGGAACCCCCAGACATAATACCAAGGGATCATAATAAATACCCTTTACCTCTGGAGGGAATGGTAAGAATGCAAATTGCAATCAATAACAGGTCTACTGTGCAAAGCTACATTGCCAAACAGGGATCCAATCATTTATGTTGGAAACACCAAAAGGATCTGGGAATCAAAGACTTTCAGTGGACAGGTCCTATACTGGAGCTAACATATGTAAAGAGTTTCATAAGCATTTTCAGACAGCTTAGGTGTACTCAAATATTTCCTTCACAAGCTAAAACTTAAGTTCAATGTCAAGCCTGTAGTACATGAGGCACACCCCATTCCTTTACTGATGCAAGAGTCATTAAAAAAGGAGTTACATAAGCTTGTCAAGCTTGAGCAAACTGAAAGCTCCAATATTATTTACGATCAAAGAGGAAGGCAAGGGTATTCGTCTGTGTTGACCGTAGGGATTTGAATTCCAATATTTGGGTGGATGGGTATCCGTTACCTAGAAATAATTAAATTCAAGGTGCAATTTGTTTCAGCTTGCTGCAAGGTTGCCCTACAGAGTGAATATTAGTCCCTCACATCCCTTATTACTCCCTTTAGTGCATACATATTTCGTAGTATTCCGTTCAGGCTTACGTTCGCTGCAGCAGCACTCCAGAGAATAAAGGAACAAATTCTCGATGGGCTACAAATGCTATCTGTTTCGAAGATGATATACTTTATTTGGATCAATGGAAACACAGGGGCATATTTACAAGGGCATTACACCCCCTGCGCTCCGGTGGTGTAATGCCCTGCTTCATATTTAAAATGCGTCACTAAGCCACTTTGCATGGCTTAAAGCCGCATTGTAAATATCATACCCTTTGATGCAGTTTTCTGTGTCAAAGGGGCATGCAAGGGGGTTGCTGTGGGCGTACCATGCAACACCCATTGCTTTTTGACACTGCCCCCGATTTACAAGGATGTGTAAATCTGAGGCAGCACCAAAAACTAATGCCATTCAAAAGGAGGCGTTAGAGTGGCGCAACGTGGAGAAATTATTTTATTTCTCCTCGTTGTTTGCTCTTTCTATGCGTGTTGCAATATGCAGCAAACATAGAAGGAGCAAATTGCCATTCATGATTGTTTATGTGCAGGAAGGTGTCCCTTCCTACACATAAACAATAATCCCTGCAATGCAGGCACCCTTGTACCATGGTGCAAGGATGACTGCGTTGGTGCTAGGCAGTATTTGTAGCACAGGAGTGAGCACAGGGATGCGCTATATTAACAAGAATAAGGAGCATCCCTGTGTTTTTGAAATGTCGCAGCTCGATGCAGCAGATTTGCCACGCTATGTCATTTCATTGTAAATATGCCCCAGAGTATGATAATTCATGACAACGTTTTCACCCAGACTGTGGGAAGTGGAGCTCACCATCAAAATAGATAAAAACGTGATAGGTGGTCTTCGGTAGCCTTGTTCCAGCTACAATGGGGGGGTGGTGAGGGCGGTGGTGAACGGTGGGAGTGGTGAAGGCGAAGTGCATGCAGTGGTGGTCGGTCCAGAGGAGTTCTGTGGTGTGGCTGTAGGTGATGTTCCCGCTGGTGGAGAAGACGGGTTCAAGCGTGTGTCTGGCTGTGTGTGTCGGGGCAGTGACTGGCTTCTTGAGTCTGATATTGGTGAGCTTCTCCAGTAGGTATGCGGTGTTCTGGTCGCTGGGGCTTTACAGGTGGAAGTTGAGGCTGCTGAGTAGAATGTAATCAGTGGGTGCGAGAGCCTGGGGTGCGATAGTGTCGGAAAAGGGCGGGCGGTGGCCAGGAGGTCTGTAGACGAGGGTGCCGCAGGCGGTGGTGTTGGGGTTGGATCTGGAAATGGAGGTGTTCCATGGCTGTCATAGGGTCATTCGAGGGAGTGGTCAGGCGGAGTGTGTTCTTGTGGACGATGGCGATGCCTTCTCCTGATCGGTTGGTGCGGTCCATGCGGGTAATTTTGTATCCGTTGGGGATAGCGGTGGCGATGTCCGGACCAGAGCCGGGGTTGGTCTAGGTTTCCGTGAAGAAGGCGATGTCTGGAGAGGTGGGGTCGAGGAGTCCGAGATGAGTCATGAGTGAGACATCGTAAGGCAAAGAAATTTTGAAGTACAATTGTGCAGTAGCGGTCCGTGGTAGGAGTGCCGGCCGGGCGGTGACGTGGGGCGGGGGAGGGGCAGGGTGGGGGGCAGTAAACCACGGATTACGGCCGAATACAGGTAAGTAAACATTTAAATAAATAAAACGAATTTCGTTGCGCGCACTGCATCGCATTTGGCGATGCAGCGCTCACAACGAAATTCGTTTTATTTATTTAAATGTTAGTTACCTGTATTCGGCCGTAATCCGTGGTTTACTACCCCCCACCCTGCCCCTCCCCCGCCCCATGTCACCGCCCGGCCGGCACTCCTACCACGGACCGCTACTGCAATTGTGTATTATTAGCATATTAGTGAAATGAAATGAAATGACAGATTTATGATGAAGAGTCCCAAGTGGTTTGAGGTTCATTTTAAAAGAGCACGCATAATGTTACTTTGGGAGACAGCTTAAGAAAATGATAAAAGGCTAGAGAGGGATCTGCCTAATTTATTTGCTGTGGGTGGTTTGTTAAATTAGGAGGCATATCTGTTCTGAATCTATGCCCTTTTAGAACTGCAAATTGTATTCTGAGGTTGCTAAAAACTACAGAAAAATCTAGGTGAATTAACAGAAGGATTTTGCAGTGCTGAAAATGCACAGTGCACCATCTACTCCTTGTAAAATAGCTATCTCAATACTTTAACCTTCAACCTGATTGAAAACTCAATGGGAGATTAAATATGTTGTTTTTACAAATATATTAACCAGAAACTTTACTAGGAAAAGAAGACTAGAGATGAGCCAAAAATGTTTTAGGTCTTCATGGTCTAGAGCTGATTTTTCAATTAAGTTGAGAATTATCCTGCTATTTATAGAGACAGGTACCACATCCTGAACTAGTGATAAGTTTATTGTGTTTGCCCTGTAAGGAGTAAGATGAGTTCCAATGGTGAAGAACCTCACCTACCTTGTCGCCATCTTCACGGCTGTCACCTCATCACAGGATCTCTGCACTGAGCTCTCCAACTACTTTGGCAACAAAATTAGCACAATATACAGCAACGTTGCTCCCCAACAGGACCTCTCTGCACTTGCCATCCTCCAATCTGATGGGATACCCTGGGCACTGCCATGACCTGCTAGCCCACCGTCACCTCAACGAAAACCACCTCCAGCTTGCACTCCAACCGCTTAGGAGACCCATCGGACCCTTGCTCACACTTAATCTTCACCAAAGGACTCGCCCGCATCAGCACAGCACGCACTTCAATATTAAACAATTCCCTCACCACAGACACGTTCCCGGACATCTTGAAGCACACCACCATACTACCTCTTCTGAAGATACCCTCAGCAGCCCTGAAGTCTGTGGCTTACTACAGACTGATCCCCTTCAATCCCTATTCGGCTAGAGTCTTGGAAAAACTGGCCAACCACCTCAATGACAAACCATTGCTGGACCACTCTCAATTGGAATGTCCTAGGTGTGGCAGAATTAATGCAGTTGATTGAATGGAAGAGCAGGGAAAATATAAATACCTACTATTTTCATAAAAAGGACTGGGAAGATTCTCTGTATTTTTTGCTAGGATCTGTGGCACTGAAAGAAGGTGGACGATTGGTAGTCTGTTTGACACTATCAAAGACTTTTGCATAGTTTTGGCTGAATGTATTTGTGTTTTTATGGAATATGCTTCATTTAAGTTTTACTGATTGCTGGTAGGATTTCCAGGTTCTTACACAGTAGGGTGAGTCTCAGTTTTTCTTCCTTGCTCTAAGAGTTTTCCTATCTTTATTGGGTTCTTTGGAGTACCATGGAGAGGATTTATTAGCTTCATTCTCCTTTTTTCTGATGGAGCAATGCCATTCATGATTTAGGACACTCTAGCACCATAGACGGAGGTGTAAGAATAGCCCTTCTGCTTCATCAGAGAGTGACACATCCTGAGACATGAAATGCTACAATAAATAGTAACATTTATATGATTGGTGTCACAGACCCAACTCTGCAGTTTTTTTGAGTTGTCCAGAAATCTACTTATCAATGAATGAAAGAAAGAAAGGCATTTTGTAGGGGTCACACCTTATATTAGAAGGAAGAGTAAGATTCTGACTGCATGCATTTATGAGCGATAATGCCTTGTGGATTTCTATAATCCCAACACTGGTCTTATTTAACGATCGAGCCAGATGAGGGCATATTCTAGGAATAAGTAGGAATTGCGAGTTTTACTTAAGTCAGGTTTTGGTAGGAACATAATGTCAAGATTATTGAAGACTATTGTGACTGAAATCTCAATTATGTTTAGTCACAGATCTACATTTATGCAGTTACATTGATTGGGATTAAGGAAATAGATCCACCATCAACTGAAGGGTCCTCCGAAGACAACACGTTACACTCGGACTCTGACAATAGTATGACTCTGTTTCCATCCATCACCCCACAGCTGGTTAATGACTTACTAGGGCGAACACCCATGCTGTGCATTGGCTGACAAACTGGACATGGGGTGGTAAAGTATAAAGTAAATGATTTGCTGTTTCCATAAGTGATCTAAAGCAGTGGGTTGTAAATGATACTATACTAGACAGGTGACCCCACCTTAGATACACAATCACAATATGCTCCAAAGCCGCAGTACCTTTATCCCACCCCCACTTTATAAATGTATATTTCTTGTTTTACTCTAAATAGATACTAATGTTCACACCATTTTATCCTATATTGTTACACGCTAACACCCCATAATACACTAAGGTGTGGCCCCTTAGGCCTCTAAGTTACACTCCCCGTTAGTGAATGAGCAACACCACATAGTCAATGAAACTAATGGATGGACTTAACTACACAACCCCAATGGCGTATGCAAATTGTTCAATACGGCCCCTGCAATGAGTTATTGTTGGTTAGTTTGGTTGTATGCAGTTTCGTTGTGGGACCTGGCATTGGAAAGTTTTAGGGGAGTTAAATCACTTGGCTCAAATCGCAGACAACCAGATAATGTGCATGATAGCACCATGCTACAAGCATCATTACACAGGAGGACATCCTCACAACACACAGACATATATGGTCATCACAGGAACATACAACACAATCACCTGCAATGTCTGGGGGTTTGACTCTGTACAGAAGAGACATAGGGTCTTTGCACAAATGCGTAGGCGCAATGCACATATACTATTTCTACAAGAGACACATTTAACGGACTACGAAGCAGCTAAACTACAGAAAAAATGGAGAAGGCAGGTTTTCAACACCTCTTATACATCATTCGCACGCAGGGCTGCCATTTGGATAAAACCAGGGATGCCTTTTGAGGTAGTAGAGAAATGTATAGACAGAATGGCAGATATGCCCTGTTGCGGGTAAACCTAGATGGGAAACCTGTGATACTTGGCAGCATATATGCCCCAAACACAGAACAAGACAATTTTTTACAATGTCTAAACTCCACACTCGCCGACTGGGTGGAGTATCCCTGGATAATTTGAGGAGACTTCAATGCAGTGTTAGATATACAACTGGACCATTCACACCCCCCATTGCCAGGTACAGCAGCTACCCATTAAGCCAAAGCACTTCGTACTTGGGCACAGGGTTGGTCGATATCTGATGTATGGTGTAAGAAGAACGAGGGCCTGCGTGAATACTCCTATTATTCACTACCACATGCACTACACGCAAGGTTAGACTGCATATTCTGCTCCGAAAATATAATTACCCAAGTTCCACAAACCACCTACCTTGGGAAGACAATATCCGATCATAATCCGTTAGAGATAACTCTGGAATGGGGACGAATCCCCACACCAATTCCCACATGGAGATTAAACCCCCAGTTTCTAGAAGACGCAGTATTCAGGGACAGCTTAGCAAAAACTATAACTAATTACTTTACTGAAAACACCAATACAGCTTCCAACCGGCTAGTTGAATGGGAAGCATTCAAAACAGTTATCAGGGGCTCATCTATTAGTGCAGTCGTAGGAGCGCAACAAACAGTACTGTCGTGTGGTTTGTGGCCTCATTGTCTACATTGCTAAGTTGGCTTAGGCCTGGCTGCCATGATGCCTTTTTGCACACGTTACTCTGTGACTTTGTTTTTCCAGACTCTGCTTGTGCCCTGCTATATTAGAACTGTCTGCCTTTTTGCCTTTCACCTTTTCTCCTGTTCCCTGTGGGTTTCGTCTGCACATCATGTACAAGGTCGAAAAACAACGTCCCTTGTTCTTGCTGTTCTGGTCAGCCCCTCGCACTTAGACATAACACGAAGTACAGCTGCACTGGAGAAATTTGTGTGCTTTTAATATTGTGATATTGCTTTTTGTGACACTCGGAGAAAAACCTTTCCAGAGAGAAGAGCTGTGCTTGTCTGATGATGTAAACCTTGCATTTAGATATTGAGGTATGGGGGTCAGTCCGACAAAGCCCAGAGGTCTTCTATTTTTATAATAAACTAGTTATTAGCACGGGGAGGGTGGTAAGGCTATTTAGCCCAATATCCACTGTCTTTATATAATGCTGTCCCCGTTTGTATTCTATGGAATTGTAACTATGCTTATTATTTTATCATTATGCATTATGCTGATAGTACTGGCACGTGTACGGTATCTTAGAGCACGATAGTTGAAATAAACATTTTAAACTATACTGTGTCTCTTATTACGCACGTTGTGGACAAGTATGAGTGAGTTATGAAAGAGTGTTCTTGCTCCCGCGAGTCCTGTTCTGGGTTGTCTAATCATTGGTAGCTGTGCTGCGAATGAGACGCTAAAGCTAGTCGGATTGGGATTGTGGGTACTAAGGTGCATGGTTGGCTTACCACTATACTCCGAGGTCCTATTATCCTGTGCATAGCTCTGTGTATGTGCAGAATTCCTACAACATGGCGCGACCAGCGTGGTGGGCTTCTTATCTGCGAGACGCTTGAGTAGTGCTTGTGCTTGTCCACAACACCCTTCGCATACGCTTCCGGAAACGTGTGTGAGGGTGATACCTCCTATATTGATGTTTTTATAGCTTGAAGTTATTAAAAGGTGTTGATGTTAACCCTATATCGTGCTGCCTCACACTAGGTTGTCGATCATTCCCGGTCTTAATGCCTGTGAATGTAAATATACCGGCACATAGCCGCGCTGCGCTCCGGGATCATTTATTGGCTTATGGAGTGCCCGACGCGGGTGTCGCACTCATCTTTGTGGTGCAGGCTGACCCGGCTCACCACTTTGAGGTGTTTTACTCTTGGGTCACTTTTCCGGCAGTGGACGGAGCTGACGATTTGTTTCATGAGTACGCTCTCACTGCCCTACCCAATGCTTATCGGTCTTATCAGGCTCTTGAAGTACCACTTACGGCATGGCAACACCGTATTTGGTTTAATGGCGCCCTCCCACATCCGGTCACCTCGGTTCGTTTAGGCCCCTTATCAATAGATGGGGCCACTTGGCCAATCTTGGCCGGGTATACCCCACATCTGCGTTATTTGACGCTTGCGGTTGATGAACTGCGTGCATTGCATACGTCTTTGATACGCGTTCACAGAGCTTTAGTACAATATGTTACAGGCAACGTACAGGGAGCCCCTCCTGGAGTTGCGGCGCATCCAGCTGGACCGGGCGGTGTAACCATAAGTCCCGTCATGGTTAATTCGGTGATGGGCAAGCGCCCACAAAATAAGGATGATTTGCCTTATTGGCTTGCACAAAAATTTGACCAGCTGGAGGCAGTTTTTCCTAATACTTCTCCTGTGGAAAAACACAGGATTTTGACGATTAGTTTGCCAAAAGACATTGGGGCACATGCATCAAAGGTTTTTGCGATCGCAAACGGTGCGAATCGCAAAAATCGGCCGTTTGCGATCGCAAATTGGCCTTTGGAGATGCATGAAAGTGTTTCCTATGCGCAATTTAAGAATTCGCAATTAATTGCGAATTCCTAAATTACGATTGCATTAAGGAATCGCAATTTGCGATTCCTTAAATGCAATGCTAGAAGCACTTTCAAATAGCGATTTCAGCTATTTGGGACCGCAAATTACAGACAAATCAAACTTGTCTGTAATTTGCAAAACCTTCGAAAAATGCTCTAAAATGCATTTTTTAAGTTTTAGGTTACACACACACATGCCCTTGGGGCATGTGTGTGCGCAACATGGGTGCACATCACAATTTCAGGGTGCAACAGGGTGTCATTTTGACACCCTGGCACCCTTGAAATTGCATTCTCAATTTGCGATTCTCTAATTGCAGAATCGCTAATTGAGAATGTCTTCCCATTCATTCCTATGGGCCTCTAGGCCCATAGGAATTAATGGGAGGTATTCTTAATTGCGACTCGCAATTAGCGAGTCGCAATTAAGGAATGTTTAGGAATCGCTATTTTTATAGCGATTCCTACATGCATAGGCTTTTGCGATTCCTTAATTGCGATTCCTTAATAATCGCAATTAAGGAATCGCAAAAGCCTACCTTGATGCATGTGCCCCTTAATTCCCGAGTTGGCAGAATACAACAACTGGGGCAAGGTATTCGGAGCAGTATATGCGAAGTGTTTCGGCACTCCTTCCATGACAGTTCTCCCCTCTGTAATTAAACGAGTACAGGATGAGCATGGCCCTGAAGCGGCTGTGGAATTGGGGATGAGACTGGTGGGAGTGTTCGATGTAGTGGCTGATCTAATCCTTGCTAACGTCAAGGGCGATGCAGTTAACTTTCAAGTAGCTAATGCTTTGGCTTTAGTCCCAGAACCGGACAAGCCACGCGAATTACTGAGAAATTATTGCACAGGCTTATAAAACCATTGGCCGCAATAGTCTGGGAGTTAAGCTTTTGCTAAAACGCAAACTCAATCACAGCCACAACAAAAACTCAGTCTGAGAAAGATGAGAAACCGTTCTTTACTAAAAAGAGCTGGAGGTTGAAGAAACAGGGTAAGCAACAGAAAAAACCAGGGTCGCGTGCCGCGTCCCGGTTTCCGTATCTTCTGAACGCACTTATGATTTGCGCGACAGAGCGAGAATTACATCTCCAGAGAGATTTCAAGTCCCTGATCCGCGTTCTCCTCGTTCTTCACAGGCACCATCGACCTCCAAGACTGGTGAAGGAGATCGCCAGGATAGAGGCAGGGGTCGTGAGGCCCCACAGGGACGAGACCAACCTCGACAACAAGTCCGAGGGAAACCAGAAGAATTTCCACGTTCTCGCCCACAGTTTCAGAAGAAAAAAGTTGCAGCTTTAACAGCGAGGTATGCCACAGACGGTGAGAACGAGACTCCTGGATTGAACGTGGGCAGTGACGCTCCTAGACAGCGCCGCAGAAGTTACCGTAGTGCGGGAGGCACTACGTCCTCATGTGGAGGCGACAGCAACTGACACATTCATTACTGTCGAGACAGCTGACACCTGAGTGGCACCCCCTGATAGACTATTTAACATTGTCATTCAAATTGAAGGTGATATTGAGCGTGTAATTAAAGGGATTTTTGGGAAAATCTGACCTTGTCTTACGACATTTTGTTGGCCGAGGCGGATTGGCCGCCCCCATTCGTACTTGCTGCTCGTAGAGGGGAGGAGGTAATCCTTCCAAGCTTTTCTCATCATGTCCCCAAGGACAAAGCGGAGGCTCTCGCAGCTGAATGGGCTGGGGCCCTGGCCCCGGCGTTATACCGTAATCACGTGGGCTGGGATGAGGATTCTCCACCCCATGATATACCATTGCTGTCGCTGCCACAGCCACAACCCCAATATCCCATCCGGCGGGAAGCTAAAGGTCCCGTTTCCGACATTCTGACACAGTTATCAAGGAGTAATTGAAACATGCGTGTCACCAATGAATAATCCCCTTTTCGCGGTTTCTAAACCTGATGGATCGTACCGCCTAGTTTTGGATTACCGACATTTGAACTCTCATTGTCGGACATTTGCGGTACAAAATACCCACAGTTCTGTGCTTGTAGACAGTCTTGTTCGTAAAAAATATAAAACGACACTTGACCTATCCAATGGATTTTACACGCATAACTTGTCTCCGGAGTGCAGCCAATGGAGCGCTTTCACTTCCGGTGGTAAACAATTCAAATTTTGGCGTTTGCCCATGGGCTATAAGAACAGCCCGGGTGTCTTCGCCGCCCGTGTTGTTTCTTTGTTGGACAGCATAGACCCAGATGCGTGTTCGTACGTCGACGATATCTATCTGACAGACGACGAATTATGGCCGCATCTTTCCCGTGTGGACCACATTATTCTTGAATTTGCGGTCTTAGGATACAAATTTAATTTTGCCAAAACTCACATTGCTGAATTTACCGTTTTGTTTTTGGGCTATGAGCTCAACAATGAAGGTAAGGGCTTAGCTCCCCATTTCTTGGAGAAGTGCGCACTTTTGCGCCCTCCAACCACACTGAAGAAGCTTCAGTCATTACTGGGTTTTCGGAAGTTCGGGCGTACTTACGTTCCCGAATATGCCCAGCGTATCAAGCCTCTTTATGCCTTGATATAACCTACCTTTTCGAAGTCATGCTGGCTTCCTGAGCATTCCTCTATACTGCAATCTCTGCAGTCTGATCTACTTGAATCTAGATTCTTGTTGACTCGTGATAACCACACGAACCTGGTGATTAGAATCGTTCCAGGGGCAGTGGGTTTCACGTACTTAACCTTTAACGAAGGTGACACAGTACCGATTGCATACAAGTCACATCTTTACACTTCAGCGGAGTTGCGCTTTTCCTCTGTGGAGAAAGTTTTGACTGCAGTGCAAATGGCGATTCTAAAGGAACGCGCACTGGCACAGGGAAAACGCATCTTGGTGGTAACACCATATCCTGCCCTTGAGGCAGTGACGAAGGCAAGTGTACCGAACTCTAAGGCATTGCACCCCCGTTGGATACAATGGGCTACCTCTTTGACGTCCCCGGATGTCACTTTTATCTTTGATTCCTCTATTCAGACACAGGAGTTCTTACAGTATGAATTTGTTCATCCTCCTCCTCTGTCTTTGCTACCGCTTGAGGAGTACGAATGTATTATATACACCGATGATTCGGCGCAACCGGCCACGGGTTCCAAGCATGCTTATTCCGCAGCGTGTGCTATTGTTGCAGGTACTATGGTGAACGGAGAGTTCAAATCGACTGTAGTGCACACTCAGGCACTAGGAGACAGTACTGCACAATTGGCCGAGCTGCGTGCTTTGGTGCTCGCACTTGAGTTCGCGAATCCAGACGTGACGACTCTTATTGTATGCAATTCTTACTACTGTGTTCAATCTTTCAATGACAACCTATTCTTTTGGTCGCAAAACGACTATAGAGATGCCAAGGGCAGCACAATTAAGCATAAAATGCTTTGGGTTCGAGTGGCAGATCTTAAACAATGTCTGCCTCTCACACAGGTGATTCACACTCTTGGCCACCAGCGTGTGGGTGCACACCCTGTCGGTAACAGTTTGGCAGATGAAGCTGCCAAATCAGCAGTAGCAACATGCTCAGTAGCAGCAGTTACAAGATCCATGACTAAAATAGATAATGATATTTTGGCAGCTATAGCTGCAACAAAGGAAGGTGCTAATTACCCACAGGGTTTCCCTTCCAAGTACTCTTATCAATTAGGTCCCGAACAGGTTCCTTACGTAAGAATTCCAGACGTTGGTGATCGGCTGATTCCCAACGCGGACCGCAGACCTTCCTTGATAACAGCCGCACACAAAGGCTTGGCTTCGGCCCATACTGGCGTGTCTGCGACTGTTTCCATCTTGCAGCAGCGTTACTGGTGGCGTAGTTTATATAAACAGACCCGTACATTTGTGCTTTCTTGTGACGTTTGTCAGCAAATTAAGCCTTCAACGGTTACACGTCCACCACAAACACAGCTCTGCATTTCTAACAAACCTTTTGGGTGCGTTTACCTTGATCACTGCGGTCCATTTTCTTCTGACACTGCATATAAATATATCTTAGTTGCAGTGGATTCGTGCACACGTTTCATCTGGGTTTGGCCACAACGGAGTGCTGACGCTCGAAATGTCATAAGGGATTTGCGTGTCTTTGTGGGAATCTTTGCCTGTGGCATCTTCCAAGGTCCAGCGTTCGCCTCTAAGGCTTACAAGGACGCAATGGGGTCACTGGGGGTGCGGGTGCAATTTTCATCTCCATATCGGCCTGAGGGCAATTCGATTGTTGAACAAATGAACCGTGACTTAAAGCAATCCTTGACAGCTAGAGTCTTAGGTACTGGCAGGAACTGGCTGGCCCACTTGTATAGCGTACAACGTGCACTTAATAATCTCCCTAGAAGATCTCTGGGAGGGCGGACCCCATACGAAATGCTCTTTGGCATACAAATGTTTGTGCCCAACCTTGATGGTCTAGACATGGCGGTGCAATCCGCAATCTTTGATGTAGATAATCATTCTACTATGTTGCAGGACTAACAAGAAGCCCGTGACAAACTTGCAAACAAACATTTACCTTCATCCACAGACGCTGCACTGCAGATTCCGGTTGCCGGCTGGCTTCCGAAGGTTGGAGATCTGGTCCGAGAGAAGGTGGAGAACAAGAAGGAATTTGGCCCCTCTTATCGTGCACCAGTTCCAGTTCTTGGCTTGAAGGGTACTCGTACAGTCATCTTACCACCGCTTCCTGGTCGCAAAGACAACAGATACATCTCAGTGGACAATGCCAAGCTACAACATCTGGCCGATCCTGAATAGCGTAACACCAGCGGTCTCCTGTCCAGCCATTTCTAGAACTCATGTTTGTGGCCCTCCAGCCCACACGGACACTGATGTTGCCATTGAGATGGTAGATTTGCCTGATCGCTTGCTCGACTACCCGGATTCCCCCTGCAACGAGGAGACCGAGTATACATACCCCGCCAACGAGTCGGTGGCTCACCTACCAACAACGCCACTGAGCCCAACCCGTTATTCCTTTGATTCGGCTTCCACCTCATCACTTATCCCGTCCAGCTTCAGTGTTTTTATATCCTGGTTCAGAGACAATTTGTTGGTCCCCCCGTGGACGTACATCTGGTTGGTACTGTTTCTGATTTTTCTGTTCATGTCCATTGGCTTCGTGACAGTTTTTTTCTTGCTCATTAATGGTCACTATTTACCAGAACGCACTGCAGTGAACTGTGTCGCTGGAACTTTGGCTCCACATTCTTCTTCTCACATCATGAAGCATGACCACACACTTGTGAACATTTCAGCTTTCCCAGTCGCTGATGGCATCGTATGGGATGCGGTAAATTTCCAAATTCATGGACCAACCGAGATTATAAATGTACCAAATGTCCTCCGTGTTTCAATGGGTGATGTCGTTAAAAGTAATATTCATTCTGACGATTGGGATGTGCATGCCGTTGAATCGTTATTTACTGATTTAAAATACTATGCTGCTTTTAATGCTGAAGATCTGTATTTAAATTCTGCAAGTTATGCTGACTTATATTGTTACCAGCAATGGGGCAACCACTTTCTCCATAAACCAAGTACTCTTCGGGGTCCTTTTAATTACACCCAATGGGAACATTGTCCGACCCCTTTGCCAGGTAGCTCCCAAACTCTTAGAAGTAAATTTACTTACTTTACGGACTTTGATAGATCAAACCCTGGGTCCTATTATTTTAAATTGAACACTTCGTCCACTCAAAAGATCATGTTGACACACACCAAATTGCTATATTCGGGCTCCTTTTTTAATGCATTAGCCGTGGGTGGTTATGAGCACTGGCAGGACACCATTGACTTAAAATCTATTTGGGGCACCAAATCATGGCAGGTACGCGGCACGGAAGCCTTACACCGTGCTTGCCTAATCCCGGCCCAAATTTTGTTTTTGAATCATACAATCTATCAAACAACGTGTTGGGGTTTGGCTACTTCCAAACAATTAAATGCACCATCCATTCCCGTATTGTCTTCTACTCCCAACGACAGCTTGCATTTCAATCTTTCCCTTGCCAATTTGCAAGCTTTGTTTCAAAACAATTTGTTTAATGTCTCTACGTTTGTTCAGTCACCCTGGTGTGCTTGGCCCATAGCATCGAATGCCTGCCAACTGCGTTTTCATGACTCAGCTCCTGGTTACAAACAGGATAGGCCAGATCCGAGGTTTTCTGACTCTCGTACTGTTACAACGTATTCTGTTGGTAAATTATGTAAACAGTGGTTGCAGCACTCTTCATTAGATTCTGTGAAACAACATTTATCCCTCCTATCAGGTAACATTGATCTGTCCGATTTTGTTCTGGGGCCTCGTGGCCCTCGACCTAAGAGATTCATTTATGAAACTTACAATGAACTCTGGAAGCTTTCGCAAATTGAAGCTGCTTCCCGTCTTAGGAAATAGATCAAGCAAATTTAGAAAAGGTGCTTGCTGTTGTTGACAATAGTATTAATACCCTGTCTTCCCGCATTTACACATTAGAGAATATTGTTTCCTCTGTTGTTGATATTGTACAAGATGATGTGTCTGTGTTATATCATGGTCAGAATCAATTGCGTTCAGTAATGCAGTTTGCATGGACTTTGCAAACACTCAAAATGGGTAAAGTTCCTTGGCATTTTTTGAACACCTCTGCCTTATTCTTGCCGTTTAATTTAACTGAGAAACAGCAATTCATGTCCATGAAAGATGCAACATATACTCTATTACATATCGAAAAGATAGAGCCGTTACCGTTCTCTGTGGCGGAGTTGGACTCTGCAGTATGGCTAGTTCACAGGGTTATCGCTTTGCCTTTTTCTTTATTTGAGTTCAGTTCCTGCATGAAACATTATCCTGTTGGCCGTTTTCAGGCTTTAGGCAGTGCCTTCTTGCATGAACTTTGGTCCCTGCCTTTCATGTACAGGTGCCTTAGGGACGGAAAATAAGTTTTTCTCACAGGAGAGTCATGTGATTCTACTGTGGGTCATTCCCTGATTTGTAAAAACATTAAATTGCACAGGGCTTGTAATGTTTCGACTCCGAATCTTACTTGTGTTTTAAAGGGCATTCCTGCTCCTGCTATATCACCTACTTTCACTGTGCTTGCAAATGGTAGCTATCTCCTTCTGAATAATCAGGACTGCTGTGGAATGCTGGCCGGCATCCCCTATATTGTAACAGTTTCCCACCGGGTTGTGTGCTGTAAAAATGTGCTTTTTCCTCCCCGCACGACATCATAGATAGTTCCATTTGGCCTTCCATTCCGACTTTGAAGGCGGATTTCAATAAATTGAGCAGAATAAAGGCGCTATTATTGAACCAGGAGGTTATGCTCACATCCACACGGGAGACATTCATCCTCCAGGTGGCTAGTACCCACAGTGAGATACAGGCACTTTTAAACACAAACCTCCCACAACATTTCGGTGAGCTGATTCACCGTGTTTTCAATGCATCTCGCACCGGAGGTCTTGTGCACTTTTTTAAAGTTGTGGGCTCTGACCTTGTTACCTCCTTCCAAACGATATTTGGTGTAATACCGGCTTTTATTCATTCTATTTTTTCAGCGTCTTTTGCGGCTTTCCGTTACTCCTCGCCTTAGCGGCTGGTATATTGCTTTTGGTCTGTTTGCTTCGCAATGGCTGCACTTCCTGGGGGCCTCCTCGACCAAGGTCGACTCCGGATGCTCCGAGAACGCATGCTCATTGGCTTCGGCGTCCTACCATTGGCGACACTCAGTGTGTCCTATAGACTTTCTTTTCCCTTTGTGTATTTCACTTGCGTGCAACCTGTGATATCATGCATCCGATGTCCTTTTTCTTGGTCCTTGGATTATTGCCTCTCCAATATGTCTCTGTCTGACCCGGATTTTGGCCAGTTGATGGGTCCCTTAGAGGCCCATGAACGAGACTGTTCCGGCAATGGCTTGATGGCGCGTGCGGCTGCACTTGGTATTTTGGCGCAATGGGATGTCTGGGCGGCTGCTCAGTCTCTCCTACAACGAAGTTATGTTGAGTATCACGCAAGTTGTCCCGCAATGCTGATCACTGCTCCCTCTTGCGAGGAACATGAATGCAGTTTTGATTTGTTGAACTGGATGGCGTCTCTTTTTTCGGACGATTCCAACAATGTCCTCTTGTAAGGTGTGGCGCTTTTTTGCACTTACACTCTAATGGATTAGGGGACCTCCGCTTTCAGCGTCCTCCATCTCTGGAATTTTTTAATCCTGACTTTTTTATTCCATTCACTGTCCTTCATGTGGACTTTTACTAAATAGCCGTTTACATTCTGCTCCATCTATTTGAACTCTGTCTTCGCCTATGGACTGACCAGGGGAGGGTGTCGTGTGGTTTGTGGCCTCTTTGTCTACATTGCTAAGTTGTCTTAGGCCTGGCTGCCATGATGCCTTTTTGCACACGTTACTCTGTGACTTTGTATTTCCAGACTCTGCTTGTGCCCTGTCTATATTAGAACTGTCTGCCTTTTTGCCTTTCACCTTTTCTCCTGTTCCCTGTGGGTTTCGTCTGCACATCATGTACAAGGTCGAAAAACAACGTCCCTTGTTCTTGCTGTTCTGGTCAGCCCCTCGCACTTAGACATAACACGAAGTACAGCTGCACTGGAGAAATTCGTGTGCTTTTAATATTGTGATATTGCTTTTTGTGACACTTGGAGAAAAACCTTTCCAGAGAGAAGAGCTGTGCTTGTCTGATAATGTAAACCTTGCATCTAGATATTGAGGTATGGGGGTCCGTCCGACAAAGCCCAGAGGTCTTCTATTTTTATAATAAACTAGTTATTAGCACGGGGAGGGTGGTAAGGCTATTTAGCCCGATATCCACTGTCTTTATATAATGCTGTCCCCGTTTGTATTCTATGGAATTGTAACTATGCTTATTATTTTATCATTATGCACTATGCTGATAGTACTGGCACGTGTACTGTATCTTAGAGCACGATAGTTGAAATAAACATTTTAAACTACACTGTGTCTCTTATTACGCACGTTGTGGACAAGTATGAGTGAGTTATGAAAGAGTGTTCTTGCTCCCGCGAGTCCTGAGAGAGACCGTGTTCTGGGTTGTCTAATCATTGGTAGCTGCGCTGCGAATGAGACGCTAAAGCTAGTCGGATTGGGATTGTGGGTACTAAGGTGCATGGTTGGCTCACCACTATACTCCGAGGTCCTATTATCCTGTGCATAGCTCTGTGTATGTGCAGAATCCCTACAACAGTACATAACGAGCTGAAGCGAGTTGAAGACAGTCTGGGAGCATTAGAACAAGCTACAATAACAGACCCGGATAAAACCACCAAACTACAGAAGGCGGGATTGATTACTCAGAACTATTAGAACGTCTCCGTAACATAGACTACCAGTCATACACTCAAAAGGTCCACACTGAAGCAGACAAGGCAGGCACGCTGCTCGCTCAAATGCTTCGGAAGGCCCCAACACCGTTCCCTATCTTGAAAATTAACACCCCAACTAAAGAAATGTGACAACACAAAAAGAGATCAACTCGGCCTTCTGAGAGTACTATGAAACCCCATACCAGGCGCCTCCAACAGCAGAGCCCCAAAATGTAGAGGACTTCCTCCATAGACTCACCTTCCCGCAGTTATCAGCAGACATGAGGGAAAAACAAGAGGTCCCAATAACAAAAACAGAGATTAGAGGGGCTAGTAAAGAGCTCCCACGAAACAAAATGACCAAGCTAGATGGCCTACCAGTAGAGTTCTATGATACCTTTTCGGCCCAACTGGTTCCACATTTGGAAAGATTATACCAAACAGCCCTACAGACAGGCAGGCTACCCCCAACCACAATACAAGCGCTGGTGACCTCGCTGCCAAAACCAGGCAGAGATCCTAATGATATCACAGGGTATAGGCATTATCGTTACTGAACACTGAGTATAAAATATTAAGTAAAATATTCACCCACCAAATACTCCCTTCCCTTCCACAGTTAATACACAATGACCAATGTGGATTTGTACCAGGCTGTAACACATCTTTGAATATAGGAAGACTATACCACATAATGGATGCCTCCCCAGAGGAGCATCTAAATGCCGGTTGTATCTCCTTAGACTTATGGCAGGCATTTGACACCCTTAGCTGGGAATTTATGTTAACAGCTCTTCACAAATTTGGAATCCCTCCCAAGTACCAGCAATGGGTAAAATTATTATACGCGGCACCCACTGCCAGGGCACGCACAGGCATACACATCTCACAGACTTACAACATATGCAGGGGAACACGGCAAGGATGCCCACTTTCACCTATTCTATTTTTGCTATTGTTGGAACCACTAGCAATGCGCTTATGTCAAGAAGCAGTGAATAAGGGTATCTTCATAGGACACATAAATCATGTATTATCTCTTTATGCATATGACATAATACTATACATACAAAACCTTAAAGACGCCTTACGTCCCATTGCTAACATGTTCACTCAATTCGAATACATCTTGGTGCTAACAGTTAACACAACTAAGTCGCATGCATTCTTTTTTAGGAACAACCCACAGACCTCGTCAATCCCATTTGAAGATCTGGAACTTCATGCCGCACCTCATACTTTTAAATACTTGGGGATACAAATAGACAGATCTCCCCAAGATCTTCTTGAGGGAAACCTAGTAAGAGCAATCTCCTCACTGTGATCACAAGCATCTTTCTAGACCTCTCTTCCTCTATCAGTAGCCGGACGCATTGCCATATCAAAATGGTGATGCTCCCAAGATTGTTATATTATTTCACTAATTTGCCCATAATAATCCCATCCCACTGCTTAATAACCTTAAACACACTACTGACAGAACTGATCTGGGGAAACGGTCGTAGACGGGTTGGATTGAAGTAGCTGCAACTGCTACCCGACAACGGGGGCCTAGGGGCTCCTGATTTCTGAGCCTACTGCTTCGCGAGCCAACTACAGTGGCTGGCGTATTGGATAGCCAGCCATAATCTGCACGAAATAGGGTACACTCCAGAAAGACTTGCACGTGGTACGCTACACGTATTTCTGCTCCCGCAGACACAGATCCCCACAGCGACACCACTACTGTTGAAGATAGCCATTATATACTGGAATACAGCCCTTAAGTACACGAAAAGAGCGATTCCCTACACTCTGAATATCCCACTCCTGGGCCTCACCACCCCTATGGGTACACTGACATACCGTCAGATAAGGGGATGGGAACAGGCAGGAGTGAATACAGTGGGAGCACTGTACAGAATTGGGACGTTGCTCAACTACACAGACTTCGTCCACGAACAAGGCACTCCTGACTCATTGTTCTTACTACATGCACACATTACCCAATATGCCCATGTTCACTGGTCCCCGCAGGGAACAGAACCCCCCGCCCATGAGCTTGTACATTCTCTCTATCTGATGGGAATTGGCAGACACCTCACCCGCTGGCTTTACAAGGGTATAGGTATACACTCTGCGATACCCCTGGCATGCTTACAAGAAAAATAGAGTCGGGACCAGGGCAGGGAATTCCAGGATAAGGAATGGCACGAAATATTAGCTTCCCCCCAAAAATATCCCATAACACTAGATTCAAATTCATCCAATATATGATTGTACATAGAGCGTACCTAACACCGCATAGACTGCATTCCATGTTTCCAGAAATGGCAGCCAAGTGACCGAGGTGTGAAGACCCAGACGCAAACTTGATATACGTTATGGGCATGCCCAGCACTGTCAACATACTGGATATACGTGATAGACGCGATAAGAAAGACAGTGGGGGGGGGGCTGCATTGTGATACACCGGACAGCTGCTTGCGAGGCCTACATCGCCGTCCCAAAAAGCATAAAGTACAGGTGAAATTTGCTGACCTGGCACTATTATTGGCCAAAAGATCAATAACTAGAAGATGGAAATCTCCATCCCCACCAAGCACAATGAGTTGGTGGGAGGAACTGATACACTGGGGGAGAGCAGAAAGTGGTGCACTCCGAAGGGAAGAATACAGGGGACTTCGCAAAACACTGATCTCTATGGAATGGGACACATTACTTGAATCCTTCAAATCTATAGATGAACCGCTCACGCATGAGCTGCCCTCCCAATCTACTAGCCCTGCAGACCTTGAGAAACATGGCCCTCAGCATTAACACCCCACTTATACCCACCCAACACAAGAAATGACCATTAAATATGTTAGTTGCAGAAGATGCAACCTGTGAATAAAGTGAATCACTGACTAAATATTGAAGTTCACAATATCGACCTACAAAAATATCGCAGCAAAAATATCGAAGACATTAAGGTAAGTACAAAAATATAGAAAAAAAAATATCGATGTCAAAAATATCGTTGTTAAAAATATCGTTTTTAATTTAAGTTAAAAAAATATTGTAAAATAAAGTAAATACTACATATAATTAAAAGAAACACAGTTAAAAATATTTCAAAATGCTTAAAAATTATAAGTAATATATATAATTTGAAAAAACATTAATCATATACATATAATATATAATATATATATACTTACTTATTAATATGTTTTAATATTTATTTTAATAACTTCTAAATTGTTTAATTTATTTTTTATAAATTATAAATACATCTATACACATAAAACAATAATATAAATAAAAATTAAATAAATATATGTAACAAATTTTAAAAATTACAATTATTTTAAATCTTTTTAAAATAATTATACAGTACATTAGCTAAAAAAATACAAAATATTAGATAGCAGAGGAAATCAAATTACTATTCCCACTCCAGTGAGTGCAACAGTAGGGAAAGTGTTGGATAGCGTATGAGTAAAAATTACTATTCCCACTCCAGTGAGTGCAACAGTAGGGAAAGTGTTGGATAGCGTAGGGGTAAAAATTACTATTCCAACTCCAGTGAGTGCAACAGTAGGGAAAGTGTTGGATAGCGGGGGGTAAAAATTACTATTCCCACTGCAGTGAGTGCAACAATAGGGAAAGTGTTGGATAGCGGGGGGGGGAAAAATTACAAATACCACACCAGTGAGTGCAACAGTAGGGAAAGTGTTGGATAGCGTAGGGGTAAAAATTACTATTCCAACTCCAGTGAGTGCAACAGTAGGGAAAGTGTTGGATAGCGTAGGGGTAAAAATTACTATTCCCACTCCAGTGAGTGCAACAGTAGGGAAACAAGCATCCTGGGACCGGTTTCAGGGTATGTCACCCTTCCTCAGCCAGGCTGGCTTCAATCCAGTGGCAGAGTGAGCAAGGGACCCACGTGTGGGCATACCCATCCCACTTAGGGCGAAAAGTGTTACAGCAAACAAATGATGGACGGAATGCTGACAATGCAAACATTCTCCAAAGAGTGATGGATTTAACCCATATCTCTTGACTGGGGGTGAATGTTTTGATTTGTTCTGCATTCCGTCCATCAATTGTGTGTCTTTTGCTTTCTCGCCCTAAGTGCGCCAGGTATGCCCAGACGTGGGTCCTGGGCTCACTGTGCCACTGGAATCAAGCTATCCTGGCTGAAGAGGGGTGAAACCCCGAAACCGGTCCTAGGATGCTTGTTTCCGGTCCAGGGAGGACCTGGCTTGGCAGTTCGGGCTGGACTGTTTCCATGAGGCACATGGTCAAGACTGATTTGCATATGGCCAGGTCTAAACTGGGTTGGCATGGTGAGCAAAATAATGATGGATTTAACCCAGATCTCTTGACTGGGGGTGAATGTTTTGATTTGTTCTGCATTCCGTCCATCAACTGTGTGTCTTTTGCTTTCTCGCCCTAAGTGCGCCAGGTATGCCCAGACGTGGGTCCTGGGCTCACTGTACCACTGGAATCAAACTATCCTGGCTGAAGAGGGGTGAAACCCTGAAACTGGTCCTAGGATGCTTGTTTCCGGTCCAGGAGGACCTGGCTTGGCAGTTCGGGCTGGACTGCTCCCATGAGGCACAGGGTCAAGACTGATTTGCATATGGCCAGGTCTAAACTGGGGTGGCATGGTGAGCAAAAGAATGATGGATTTAACCCAGATCTCTTGACTGGCGGTGAATATTTTGATTTGTTCTGCATTCCGTCCATCAATTGTGTGTCTTTTGCTTTCTCGCCCTAAGTGCGCCAGGTATGCCCAGACGTGGGTCCTGGGCTCACTGTGCCACTGGAATCAAGCTATCCTGGCTGAAGAGGGGTGAAACCCCAAAACCGGTCCTAGGATGCTTTTTTCTGGTCCAGGGAGGACCTGGCTTGGCAGTTCGGGCTGGACTGTTCCCATGAGGCACAGGGTCAAGACTGATTTGCATATGGCCAGGTCTAAACTGGGGTGGCATGGTGAGCAAAAGAATGATGGATTTAACCCAGATCTCTTGACTGAGGGTGAATGTTTTGATTTGTTCTGCATTCCATCCATCAATTGTGTGTCTTTTGCTTTCTCGCCCTAAGTGCGCCAGTTAGGCCCAGACGTGGGTCCTGGGCTCACTGTGCCACTGGAATCAAGCTATCCTGGCTGAAGAGGGTTGAAACCCCGAAACCGGTCCGAGGATGCTTGTTTCCGGTCCAGGGAGGACCTGGCTTGGCAGTTCGGGCTGGACTGTTCCCATGAGGCACAGGGTCAAGACTGATTTGCATATGGCCAGGTCTAAACTGGGGTGGCATGGTGAGCAAAAGAATGATGGATTTAACCCAGATCTCTTGACTGGGGGTGAATGTTTTGATTTGTTCTGCATTCCGTCCATCAATTGTGTGTCTTTTGCTTTCTCGCCCTAAGTGCGCCAGGTATGCCCAGACGTGGGTCCTGGGCTCACTGTGCCACTGGAATCAAGCTATCCTGGCTGAAGAGGGGTGAAACCCTGAAACCGGTCCTAGGATGCTTGTTTCCGGTCCAGGGAGGACCTGGCTTGGCAGTTCGGGCTGGACTGTTCCCATGAGGCACAGGGTCAAGACTGATTTGCATGTGGCCAGGTCTAAACTGGGGTGGCATGGTGAGCAAAAGAATGATGGATTTAACCCAGATCTCTTGACTGGGGGTGAATGTTTTGATTTGTTCTGCATTCCGTCCATCAATTGTGTGTCTTCTATTATCAAGGCAGCATTAAGCCACTTAACGTGGCTTTAAGCCACGTTAAGTGGCTTAACACTGCCTTGATAATAGGGCGCTGACCCTATCGCCACCACGTCACAAAAAGTGACGTTGTGGTGGCGATAGGGGCTTGATAATATGCCCCCTAGTTTGTTAGTGATCTAATTAGTGGTTACTATACACTTCCATTAAGTAGCACCACTGGCCTGGATGAATCCCATTCAAAGGAGGGGTGAGACATTATGAACTGGAGGCAGAATTGTGGATGGAAGCATTTGGGGGGAGTGGGGTTCCTGGGGCTGTGCACAGATTCGAGGGTCTCTGGATGTTCTCTGAGCAAACTAGACTTCTATATCTTAGAGATATTCTCAGATACATTTTGGTGATATTTTATTTTCAACAAATGAGGGCCAGAACCAGAAGTTGATTTGTGGTGAAACCTACATTTTGTTAAGGAGGCCTTGTCATAGCAAGATGAGCGAAGAGTACTGCAAAGACTGAAGATTAGGAGTAAATATTTAGAAAAATGAGGAGAGGTAGCAATAGGAAAGGACAGCATACAGTGTGTTTAGAATACTAGAAGAGGAAGGATAGAAATGTGTAAAGCTGCGGTCAAGATAAAACCGTCAGGGCCTGAATCAAGAAGGCCGAAAATAAAGGTGAACAGAACTGTTTAGCATTATGCAGTACATGAAAATAAATGTTCAAAGGCTGACAACATTCTACATAACAGTGGTATAGAATTAGATGAATATCCTAGACGTATAGAGCATGTCCTACATTGTGAGTCAGTCATCAAAGTGAGACAGTTTGAGCACAAGTAAGCAGGTAATATCTGTTTTTCAATTTGATGTACAGTATGGGTGCACCAATCAGCTCATCATAATGCAGTAATATGAAAACAACACTGGCAGTAGTAGTATAACATTGATATGAAAATAGAGTAATACAATAGTCAGACCTCCTATGGAAAGCAGGTCTGGCATAAGTAGATTTTTGCAAACTGTGCATCAGTTGTCAAAAGTAAGATCACTGAGCATAGAGAGCAAACTGCACAATGTAAAGCAGATAAGATCTATTGCATCACAATTGTCTGGCTGAAAACTTCCTCCAAACTGGTGTCTTGGGGATCTCAAGTAACAGAAACAAGAGCTGAGTAGTGTACTATAGAATTAAACATAGGAATGAGTAGAGTGTGCAACAAATTTCAAACACTCCGGAAATATGGTTCAATAATAGGACAACAAAACTAAAAAATGTTCCCTTATTTTTAAAATGATAGGAGATGTATAAGGCAGTGTCGATACACTGCAAAATATTATGCACAGAGAGTGCTGTGTCGTCAGCCACGTCACACGGCATCCAGGTAATCAATAATGGTAGCTGACAAGACATCACTCTCTGTGCTTGATAAGGGAACTGAAGACACAGCCAGCAAGATAAACACGTGGCTTATAAGGCCTATTAATACTCCTATACTACTCCCATAGCAAGGCAAATGCGTTTCTCTGCATAATGACTTGGAGCCTATTGACAAGGTGAGGATCTCGATAGAAGGTATATATATATGAGCATACTGAGCATCCCATAGAAATCAATTATGTGAGATGATTTAATCCTTTTTCAACCTGCGGCACGCCTAAGATCAAGGTGCCTTCTTCTGCAAACACACAAGTCATGTTGAAAACAAAGAACTTGATATTTTTTTTTTTTTTATAAATTCTTTATTTTACATTTTCTTGCATACATTTCGCAAAACAAAATGGTAAGGCCTCTCACCCTTCCTGAATTATCCCACCCCTGCCCCCCTTGATCCAAATCAAAATTGAAGCCTATTTTTAAAGAAAGTCAAGAAAAAGAAGACAAGAATACAAATTTGGGCAAAAACATGCATTCACATACATCGTGATTTACACCCTTAATTAATAGTAAGAAAAAGAAGCAGAAAGATGACAGGAACCGAGCTCCCATCATCCTTATCCCGAAATGGGTTTGATAACTCCCTCAATCTCATTGATCCACAGCCTAATGGGGGCCCAGATTTCAGAGCCCCTTTTCCGGGCTCTATGTTCCCTTCGTTCATATACCGCCATCTCCCATTGGTATACCGCTAGAAGTCTACCCAACCATTGGTGCCCAGATGGTGGCTCAGGGTCTAACCAACATGTAGCCAGTCAGAGTCTTAGTACAGTCATAGCCGTGAATAAGAAAATCTCGGTTGGCCAAGGCACCTCCAAATCGCTCACACCTAAGACTATCAACTGGGGGGTCAGATCAATCGCGAATCCCAACTGTTCCCCCAGACGTTTAGCAACATCCACTTTAAGAATATTAAGCTTGGGACAGGTCGCGAACATATCGACGATATCAGCTGCAAGGTACCCACATTGCGGACAGTGGAGACCAGAAGTCCCCCCCACTTGGATATCCGAGCCGGAGTGATATATAAGATAAACCAGGTTTTAAAACACTGTACCTGCAGATTGGCCGCAATGAAAGCTGTTTGAGCCAAGTGGAGCGAGTCTTCACACTCTCCAGTCCCAGCTTGTAAAAGGTCCTGCCAGCGGTCCATATGTTTCATGAGATCATCTACCATTTCCTTATTTAACAATTTATATATAGTAGCCAGTGTTGGTGGAGACCTCAACAATATGTCTATCAGAGTCACCCTAGAGAAACCAGCCATTCCCCCTGACTTTTTGACCAAGAAGTCTCTTACTTGTAAGTACTTAAAAAATTGGTCATTCCCTATCCCGTATTTATCCTTGATTGCATCAAAAAGAAGTATCCCCCCCTCTACAACTAAGTCCCCGATTTACCTCAATCCACTCTCATCCCAATATTTCATGTAACCATCATGAAACATGGCTGGGAGTAAGTCATTGTTATACATGGGAGTGTATCTGTGAACCCGGCCCAGTCCAAACTTCTTCCGAACACCTGTCCATACCTTAAATGCGCCAATCAAGATCTTGAATCTAACACTCTTAAAATAAGCGAAATCAATATGGCGCATGAGACATCCTCTAGCCTCTGTTCCCAATATTAGTTCCTATATAGAGACAGAAGACTCTTCCTCTAAATCAGCTCTTTCCCCTGTTAATAGGCCTGCCATCTGCTGCAGCACTGCTGCCCAAAAATATAATTGAAAGTTAGGAATGGCCCATCCTCCCCGATCTCTTGGGAGGGTCAAAAATATTAGAGCTCTCCGGGGGCATTGGCCAGCCCATAAAAACCTAGAAATCAGCTGGTTTAAGGCTTTGAACCATGAACTATCAACCTCTAAGGGAATGGCTCTGAAGAATATAAAATCTTTGATAAGAAGATCATTTTAATAGCATTGCTTCTCCCCATCAATGTAAGTTTCAAATTATTCAATCTAGCAAAGTCAGTTTTGAATTTCTGGAGAACTGGGTCCAGATTTAGCTCAACATTTTTCTCTACGTTCGCCGTGATCTCCACCCCAAGATATCTGGCATTCGGGACTACTTGATCATCATTTAATTGTGCCGTGCCATTCATCACAATTTGCGTCTTGCTTTGATTAAGCTGATAACCTGAGATATGCCCGAAGTTGACAGCTTCTCTTTCAATTTCAGTAAGGGCATCCCCCGGGTTAGGGGTACTGATTGCCATGTCATCCGCATAAGCTAGAATCATCGTGTTCTCCCCCTTATTATGCATAGCCAAAATTCCATTGTTTCCCTCAATCTTCCTAATTAGAGGATCTATATAGAGGGCAAACAACAGGGGGGAGCAGGGGCACCCTTGTCGTGTACCCCGAGTGATCTTAATTAAATCAGACATACCGCCCATTGCCACAACTTGAGCAACTGGATTCCGATACATGGTCTGTACTGCGCTGATAAAACCCCTACCCAAGCCTTTCCTCTCCAGAACAGCCAACAAAAAAGGCCAGGTTTCCCTATCTCCGGCAATCTTTGAAGAGTCAAATAAAGCGATGGTTCTCCGGATATGGTCAACCGTACTACGACCAGGGACAAATCCATGTTGGACAGGGGAAACCAGCCTCTTAATTACTTTAGCCAATCGGCTAGCTAGAATTTTAGCATATACCTTAATATCGCTGTTAACCAGCGTGATTGGACGATATGACCCAAGTTCGTTAATGGGTTTGCCCTTCTCTGGGAACACAACCATGTTGGCCGACTTCCATGACTCAGGGGCCCCGCCCCCCCTGATTGTGCACTTAAAAAAATGTCCCTCATAAATCCGTGTAGGCGGGGTGCACGTTTTTTATAAAATTCACCCGGGATTGAATCCGTTCCAACTGCTTTCCCTGCTGAAAGTGAATCAATTGCCCTCCTTACATCATCCTCCGCTATTGGTGCCTCTAAAAACTCTTTCTCCTTGAGGGACAGTCGTTCCCCTGGCAGGCCCGTTAGATAGTCCTCTATTACTTTGTCCTCACAATAAGTGTCCTCAGTATATAGCAGCTGGTAAAACCTCTGAAACGAGGAGCGCACTGCAGCAGGCTCAGAGATTAAGCCATCAATCGGGTCCCTAATTTCAGTGATGCCCCCCTGAACTATCTTTTCCCTGGTGCGTACAGCCAGTAGATGCCCCACCCTTTCATTGTTTTCATATATTCTACTACGCCAAGCCATAAATCTCCCAGCAGATGTTTTAGCTGAAATATCAAGTATTGCGGATTTCCCAACTAAGACTCTAGATTGCGCTTTATCCGTGTCTCCCCCTCCTGTAATTGTCTCAATCAGTTGTGTTTCCGAAGCCGCCAATTCCTTGTATAAATCCTGCAGAAGCTTCTTCTCCTTCCTCTGGGCCACCCAATCATACCTAGATGTCTCCCCCTTATCCCAGCTTTGAGGGCATCCCAGACTACTTTAATACTGGCACTCCCTTTATTCTCCTCTATGAACCTAGGGATCCAAACCTTCATATGCTGAATAAATCCCTCATCACAGAGCATAGCCCTATCAAAAGTCCATCGCGCCACCGGGGAAGGATTAGCTTGGATGTTCACTTCCAGTACTAGGGGGTTATGATCAATCATGACCCTTGGATATTTATATATCTTGCATGACTGTACCAGTTCCTGGGAGATGTAGAAGTAATCCAGCCTAGCATGTACTTGGTGTGGGGCAGAAAAGTAGGTATAGCCCGGGTCTCCTGGTTCTTGCATCGCCCAAACGTCTAAAAGCCCATGAAACGTACATAACTGTGATAAAGATTTAAAAACTTTAGGTTTGCGGCCATGGTATCCTCCTCCCCCATGATTGTCTTTTTGAGAATTAATATTTATATTAAAATCTCCACAAACTATTAAGGGGAGGAGTCACCCCACTAACTCGACATTCAGCCACTCAAACAGCGCCTGGTCATCAAGGAGTGAGCCATACACGGAACACAAGGTAAACATACTATGATCCGTACAACATTTGGTGATCACCCATCTTCCCATTTTATCCGAGCTAGACCGTAGAAATCTGGCTCTCCCTTTTCGTACCATGACTGCCACCCCCCTCGTTCGCGTCCCCTGTGAAGTGCTAGAGATAAGTTGAAAACCTGCCAGCTCTGCTATCTCCTGTCTGCTTGCTTCAACATGTGTCTCCTGAAGGCATACGATATCATCCTTCAGAAAATGGATATCCTCATTAATCCTGCGCTTTTTCTGTGGGTTATTTAGGCCGCAAATATTAATGGAGGCTATTCTTAACTTACCCATTCACCCAAGTGATCGTTTTCCATCATGCCCATACATTCTATTCATTGTAGTTTTTACCCATAAGAGCTCTTTTGGATTCCCCCCTGCCTCTTCGCTAGGCAAAAAAGGTCCGAAGACCCTTGTGATGCCTCCTGTATCCTGCTGTTGCCCCCTGCCGCTCTCCCTCTAAACTTAATCAAAAAAGAAAAACATAAAAAACTCAAAAAGGAAATCATAAACCCAGGGAATCGGAGGAGACAAGTTTCCTCCCAATTAGACCTTGCCTCAAGGAGACCTAAGCACTACCATTTCTCTATTATCACGAGATTTCCTGCAGATGCTCTTGGGCCTATGTTTCTGAGGAAAACACCCCGGAGGTTCCCTTATGAATGACCTTAAGCCGTGCGGGGCTCATTAGATACACCTCACAGTCAAATTTCTGAAAGGGGGTGATTAGCTGACGGAGCCTCCATCTCCTCTCCACTGTAGTGTGACAAAAACAGGCCTAACAAAGAACGTGTGTCCCTCTGCTGAGCGCCTGGCTTCAGGTCTAGCCGTATCAAAGACTGCCTGCCGTAAAAGAAAATTGCCAAAAAAGATAAGAATAGCCCCGGGTTTAACATTCTGATCGCTCTGCCCCCTCTTTTGTTTAACATCAGAGGGAATCGGTGTACCCTGTGCACCTCCAAATGCCAGTCCCAATGTGCCAATTCTGGGAAGGCCCCCTAAACAGCCGAAGGACAAATCTGCGAATGTCATCCCTTCTGCATTTTCTTCAATGCCTAAGAGTCTCAAGTTATTCCGCCGCTGGTGGTTTTCAAAATCCTCCAGCTTCCATAACATATTCGTCATTCTGGCTTCGTTTGCAGTGGCTTGTTGTCCCGTAGCCTCAGCCCCTGCCTCGAGTACCACGATCCGCTCTTCTAACGCTGTTGTGCGTTCCGCAATCTCGGAGCATGCCTCGTTGACTTTTCGAATGGCTCCCTGCAATTTTTTGTCACCAAGTGAGCCCTCTTGTGCTCTTGTCGCGCTTCTACCTGCATTTGTTTAAGAGTAGAATAAATTAGCCCCATCGATGGAAAGGATTCTTAGATAGACTTAGGCTCTGAGAATAGCTTAGCAGCTTCAAGCTGCCCTCCGAGATCCTCCATTTCTACAGCCTCTATCCTGAAGTGAGTGGATGAATAGTCCCATTTCATCTGGCTCAGCCTGCTATGATCTGAATCTGAGCCCCTGCTCTTCCCACCAGTGCTTTTCCTTTCTGTCAGGACAGATGCACGTTTTTGCGTAGTTGGTTTTATAGCAGGACTGTCAGTGTCCCCTTCAGAGGTTTCCAGATCTGTGTCCCTATTCTCACTGCCGTTAGAGATTTCCGATTCATCCGTTAGGGAATAAAATGTATCCCCTTCAGGGGTCCCTACTGGCTTAGTATGTGCTCGAGTGCTATTTAAAGTACTTAAGTCTAGAGAATTCTCAGCTTCAAACTCTCCTTGTGTCGCCGGATTCATTTGCTCCAGCCTGCTCAGATCTGCCCCCCCTTCGGCCCCAATGCCTAGCGGTAGGATCAAGATATTTGTCCTGCTGCCTGCCCCTTTGGTGTCTCTAGAGACAGCGTGTCCTTGTTTACAGTGCTTCGTAGCATGTGTTCGCCAGCACTCACAGATTCCTTCAGAGCCTTAGCACTCGCCCCGTCCTTTCTTGTCGGTTTCTTTCCCCCACCTGGTCCGCAACCTGAGAACATCCCAGGGACCGCAGGTTGCTTGGGTCTTGCCACCAGCTCGGCGGGACGCTGCTCACTCACTTTCATTTTGCCGCTTGTCTCCTCCTCTTCGCGGCCGGCAGCGTGAGTAGCGTCTTCACTCTTCCCATCAGCCGGAGTCTTCCGGGCAGGCAGCAGTCCTCGCGCTCCTCCAGTCACTGCGGTCTCTGTGTGCTCCTTCGGAAGTTTGGCTTGTTTGGGTGGCATTTTGGCATACAGCGAGGAGAGACCGTCCCTCGCAAAGGGAGCCAGAAGCTGAGCAATGCCTCGCGCCAACAGGTATGTTCTTTGCTTCGTTCCTTCGATGCCTCGATACATTTCTTTCACTGTACGAGCCAGAAGTGCTCCGATTCCTTTTTGCTGCTTCATCCGACTGTTTTAATCAACGATCATACGTTTTATGAATCCATAATTACTTTAGATGTGAGGGCGAGCGGCTCCCGCAGCAGTCACACTGCCGCCATATTGCCTCAAAGAACTTGATATCTTGATGTAGTCGTCTAAAAGCCTACTGGTGTAGCAAGGATGATTGTATAGATAAAAATATTGTGTTGTCCCGAGCAAAGGGTTTTTTGAACAAACAAACAAATAAACTAACCTCAGTACCGAATAGGCATAATTTGATTGAGATTGATATTATTGACTCTTTTTATTAGGATTTATTGGTAGGGTATTGCAATAATCAACTTTGTGTTAACAACATGTTATGTCCTCCGGGTTATGTTTTTAAATGTATTTATTGTGATGTTATTTTCTATATATGTATTTTACATGTCAAAAATAGTTTTTAACGAAATGAATTTTTTTTTTTTTTAATTTGTCGTAAAAATATTTTGAACTGTGTGCATATATCTCTTATTATTTTAAAAACAAGGGGGATTTTTTCAGTTTTGTGTTATTTAAGACACATTCCCCTTGGTCCAGAGGGTTTGCTCTTGTATTGTTTGCTGTCAGTAATAAAACAAAACAGGAGAGAGTATTTCGAGTCAATAATAGCCAAGTTGGTGTGAGAGGTTACCACTGTGAGGTGGCATCCAATATTGTAGCCAGAGAAAAGGCAAGTGTTTGTGGGTCAGCAGTTAGCAGACTAGGAGCCAGATGGACGAAATACTGGTCGCAAATTGCAGAAAGTATAATTGCAACAAGAGTAGAATTTTGAGAACCAACCTATTTACTAATAGGTCAGTTGACAACATGCTAAATCATTGTGGGTTACAAACTGACCCACCTCATCAATATTCATGAGGTAAGTTGCAAATTCCTACTGTTAGAAATTAGATTTCTGATTGGCTAGGATATGCACCTAAACCAGGCAGAACCCACCACATTAGTCAGTGTACGTCAGATACACACCTAAGATAACCTGTGCTCACCCTCTGGTAGCTTCGCGCAGAGCAGTCAGCCTTACCCAAGAGGCAATGTGAAAAGTATTTGTGCCATACAAAAGACTTCACACCGTTGCAGAAAAATAAGGAATATTTATCTGACAAGAACAAGACCAAAACGATAAAAATCCAAACAGTACTTCTTAAAGTATGGGTAAAAGACAAGCAGTAGAAATATAATGCTTAACGCTAGAAGTGTTTAAAAATGGTTCACTTGCAAATATATGATGATCCCCCGGAACTGGGCTTCACTAGAAGGGATCCCTGCAGAGAAGCATTCGTCAGTGCAGTTGTGACGGGGCTGAGAGTCAGAGCCCCACAAATGCTAGTATGCTTTAGGAGGGCCCCTCGGGACCAGTGCACCCAATTATGTTAACTGCCATCGAGCGAGAACGTAGTAAAGTTCCTAGGACCGCGTGGGTCCTCATGTTACAGAACCCTTCTGCCAGCGAGGGGAACACGAGCGGCCTCTGGCGAGGGTCTCAATCCAGGACCTCGGAGTGGTGCTCACCTCCCAAAGGTAGGCGCTGGTTCTTGCTGGGCCACACTCGGGCAGCACTGCGGCAACCTCCCGTCAGGATGGGGAACGGGTCATGCGGTTGTTCTGGCAATGCCTCCATGCGGGAAGGGGGAAGGTTAAAGTTGATGCACTGCTGTCACTCAGGACTCCTCAGTGTTTCCCAGTTAAAGAGCGGGAAGGTTAGAGTTGATGCACACTCATCACTTGAGACTCCGCAGTGTTTCCCAGTCAAAGAGCAGGGCTGACTGATTCAAGGCTCATGGCGCACTGCGCCCCCACTGGCGATCCGGCAGCGCTGACTCGGGTCCGAGTATTGTAGAGCACACAGCGTGTTGGGCCCCTAGCTGGTGATGGGTAGCACCAACTTCTCAAACATGGAAATCTTGATCTCACAAAGGCAGGTGCTCGTTCTCAAAGAAGGGGCCTTCGTCGTAGTGCAGGGAAAGTGCAGCAAAGTCTTTGATGGCTCTGAGACCTCGATAGCAGGGGGCAAACTAACAAGCCCTTGGAGTTCTTGGGTGAAACAGAGGTTGCAGAGGTCTGTTTCAATTCTCCCTCACTGCAGAGGTAGCAGGCAGCAGGCCAACAAAGCAGAGGAAAGTGCAAAGTGTCAGTCCCTCCTGGCAGCACAGCAATCAGCAGGCAGCACGCCAACACAGCAAAGCAAGTGACAATGTCGCAGTCCCTCCTGGCAGCACAACTCCTCTTAGTTGCAGAGTCTCCTCAGGACCCCAAAGTGAACTAGATTGGGGGTGTCAGGGGTCTACTACTTATACCAAAATGTATCTTAGAAGTGGGCGAGACAACAAAGAGGCCTTTGAACAGGGGTGGCTGGCATCAACGGGGAGGGGGTGGGCGCATGGGAGGGCAGGTGCGCACGCTAAAATAAAATGAGAAAATATTAAAATAAATGGGTGCGTGCCCGAACGGAAACATAAAATATATTTAAAATAAATTTACCTTACGACAGGACCTCCTGCTCCGGACCTCTCTCAACTGCAGCTCGGCGACCACCAGAAACTCCCTAGACCAATTCTGGCACTGCTCTCATGCTGTGACAGCAGAGCCCTTATTGGAAAGCGGCATCACTCAGCACTCCCCAGCGCCCTGGAGGCCTGCACTTAATCTAACCCATCTATCTTGGGACAGCTGGGTTAGAGGTTTCAAAGTATGCATGTCTGACTGCCCGTGTCAAGACGGCCAGCCAAAGGGACATGCACACTTTGAAAAGTGCATATAATGCCCACCCTCCTCTCTGCTGCTGTCGTTCAGCAGCAGCCCTGCTCCTGTCTTGACTCTCGGTTCAGGACAGTAGGATAAAAAATAAAATGGTAATGAATTACCATTTTATTTTTCATCTCAAGGCTTTTGGGGATTTTTAAGTGGGGCAACGCTCCTCTGCTCAAACGGAGGAGCTGCCCCTGCCTTTGAACCTCACAAGGTCCCTGCCCTTCCTTAGCTGGCTCCAGACACACTACAAGGGACTATGCAGCTCTTTTTGTGGAGACAGGTACAGCACTATTCAGGTGCAAGTGTCAGCTCTTCCTTCCCCCCAATCTACCTCAGGAAGGCCCATCAGCCTGGTGATGGACCATCAGGATGCAAATGTCACACCCCAGCTCCCTTGGTGTGCACCAGATGGTTAAAGTAAGAAAATGCCAACTTTCTAAAAGTGGCATTTTCAGACCTCTACTTTAAAAACCAACTTTACTAATAAACGTGTTTTTAAACTGTGAGTCATTTTCTATCTGCTCCCAATGGGATTTTACACTTAACCCTTTCTGTGCTCATGACGAGTTGGACTCGTCATGGCACACAGTGGTCGTGTGCTCATGACGAGTCCAGCTCGTCATGACACACAGCCCCCGGAATCCCTCTGGTGCGCGCACCAGAGGGATTCCCTTTATGCCAAAAGAGCCTCGGGAGCTGGGAAAGAGCTTCCCCAGCTCCCGAGGCCCCCCCCGGTTTCCCTGAAATGACGATCGGCGCGCACGTCGCGCTGATGTCATTTCAGTGAAACAGAAACTGAAATGAGCCAAGAGGCTCATTTCAGTTTCAGTTTCTACGTGCTCAGGGGGCTATCTCAGCCCCTGAGCACGTAGAAACTCAGGAGAGGTATCGTTGGAAAGGGAGAATCTCCCTTTCCAATGGTACCCTCCCTAGTGGATCCCTGATTGGGTATTGCCCCAGGAGGGCGATCCCCAAGCAGGGATCCACCCACTAGGCACCAGGGAGGGGGGAGCGGCGCCTTGGGCAAGGGCCTTTGCTCCCCCCATAAAAATGTTGGCATTATTAGTCTTTCTGCCCCCCCCGGGGGGGTAGAAAGCCCACTAGACACCAGGGATTTTTTATGGGATAGCTATTAGGGCTGGGGGCTGCCAAAACGGGCATGCTGATGCCCCCACCCTCCCGGCCACAAAATTAGTCTTTCTGCCCCCCTGGGGGCAGATGGGGCAGTAGCCCCCAATCTGCCCGGGGGCAGCAAGCCCACTAGATACCAGGGATTTAAAAAAAAATTATAGTTAGGGGTGGGGGCTGCCCAATATGGGCATGCCAATGCCCCCACCCCCCGCCACAAAGGTACAGTCTTTCTGCCCCTCCTGGGGGGCCAAAAGCCCACTAGATACCAGGGATTTTTTTAAATTATTATTTGGGGTAGGGGCTGCCCAATATGGGCATGCCAATGCCCCCACCCCCGATGCAAAGGTACAGTCTTTCTGCCCCTCCTGGGGGGCAGATGGTGGCAGTAGCCCCCAATCTGCCCCCCCGGGGGGCAGAAAGCCCACTAGACACCAGGGTTTTTTTTCCCCTCGATAAATTTAGGGGTGGGGGTTGCCCAAGATGGGCATGCCAATGCCCCCACCCCTCCCTCCACAAAATTCCAGTCTTTCTGCCCCCCGGGGGGGGCAGATGATGGCAGTAGCCACCAATCAGCCCCCCCCGGGGGTTCAGAAACACCCTAGATGCCAGGGATTCTTTTTTTTATAGGCCCGGGGTGGGGGCTGCCCAGAATGGGCATGCAAAAGCCCCCAGCCTAGCCCCCAAAGAAAATAAAAGACTTTCTGCCCCCCCAGGAGGCAGATGGGGGCAATAGCCCCTGATCTGCCCCCCCCCGGGGAGGGGGCAGAAAGCCCACTAAGTGCCAGGGATTTTTTTTTATATAGGTTGACATGCCCATTCTGGGCAGCCCCCACCCCCAAAAAAATGCTACAGTCTTTCTGCCCCCCGGGAGGCAGATGGGGCAATAGCACCTTATCTGCACCCCCGGGGGCAGAAAGCCCACTAGCCACCAGGGATTGTTTTTTTACAAAGTTCGGGGTGGGGGCTGCCAAGAATGGACATGCCAATGCCCCCACCCACCCCAAAAAGATGCCACTGTCTTTCTGCCCCTCCCAGGAGGCAGATGGGGGCAGTAGCCCCTGATCTTCCCCCGGGGGCAGAAAGCCCACTATGTGCCAGCGATTATGCTGGCTTTTATACGCAGGGGTGGGGCTGACCAGAATGGGCATCCCAATGCCCCCGACCACCCAAAAGAATAGCCACAGTCTTTCTGCCCCCTCGGGGGCATATCGAGGCAATAGCCCCTGATTTCCCCCTCCCCAGGGCGGCAGAAAGCCCACTAGGCACTGACTTTTTTTCAGAATGTGTCTTCCTGTTGAATTTGGTTCCTAGCTCTGCCGGCACCTAGGGAAACCTAGCAAACCTATACATTTTTTAAAACTAGACACCCAGGGAATCCAGGATGGGCTGACTTGACTGGCTCTCACCAGGTTCTGTTACCCAGAATCCCTTGCAAACCTAAAAATGTGTCCAAAAACACATTCTCCTCACATTTCTGTGGTGGAAAGTTCTGGAATCTGCGTGGATCCACAAAATTCCACCCACCCCGCGTTCCCCAAAGTCTTCCGAGAAAAATGGTACCTCACTTGTGTAGGTAGGACTAGTGGCCGCAACAGGAACGGCCCAAAACGCAACATGGACACACCACATTTTCACAGTGAAAACGGACCATTTTTTTGCAAAGTGCCTAGCTGTAGATTTTGAACCCTAACTCTGCCGGCACCTAGGGAAACCTAGCAAACCTATACATTTTTGAAAACTAGATACCCAGGGGAATCTAGGATGGGGTGACTTGACTGGCTCTCACCAGGTTCTGTTACCCAGAATCCCTTGCAAACCGAAACATTTGTCAAAAAACACATTTTCCTCACATTTCTGTGGTGGAAAGTTCTGGAATCTGCGTGGATCCACAAATTTCCACCCATCCCGCGTTCCCCAAAGTCTTCCGAGAAAAATGGCACCTCACATGTGTGGGTAGGCCTAGTGCCCGCGACAGGAAACGGCCCAAACGCAATGTGGACACACCACATTTTCACAGTGAAAACGGACCTTTTTTTGCAAAGTGCCTAGCTGTAGATTTTGAACCCTAACACTGCCAGCACCTAGGGAAACCTAGCAAACCTATACATTTTTGAAAACTAGACACCCAGGGGAATCCAGGATGGGGTGACTTGCCTGGCTCTCACCAGGATCTGTTACCCAGAATCCCTTGCAAACCTAAAAATATGTCCAAAAAAACACATTTTCCTCAATTTCTGTGGTGGAAAGTTCTGGAATCTGCGTGGATGTACAAAATTCCACCCACCCCGCGTCCCCCAAAGTCTTCCGTGAAAAATGGTACCTCACTTGTGTGGATGGGTCAAGTACCCGCTACAGGCAAGGGCCCAAAACCTATTGAGGCGACATCAAAATTACCTATCACAAACCAACCTGGTTTTGCATGGGGGGGTGCCATGAGTTTTTGGCCCCGGGCTTGACGGCCATCTAGGGTAACCTACCCAACCCACACATTTCTGAAAACTAGACACCCGGAGGAGTCCAGCGAGGTATGGCTTGCGTGGGTCCTCCAAAATTTTCTTACCCAGAATCCCCTGCAAACCTCAAATTTAGCTGAAAAAAATCACGTTTTTCTCAAACTTCTGTGTGGGAAAGTTCTGGAATCTACGTGGATCCACAAATTTCCTACCACCCAGCGATCCCCCAGGTCTCCCGATAAAAATGATACCTCACTCGCGTGGGTGGGTCAAGTACCCTCGACAGGCAAGGGCCCAAAACGTATTGAGGAGACATCAAAATTACCTATCACAAAACAACCTGGTTTTGCAAGGGTGGTCACCTGGGTTTTTGGCCCCGGGCTCAGCGGCCATCTTGGGAACCTACCAAACCCACACATTTCTGAAAACTAGACACCCGGGGGAGTCCAGCGAGGTATAGTTTGCATGGGTCCCCAAACATTTTCCTACCCAGAATGCCCTGCAAACCTCAAATTTAGCTGAAAAAATCACTTTTTACTCAAATTTCTGTGTGGAAAGTTCTGGAATCTGCGTGGATCCACAAATTTCCTACCACCCTGCGTTCCCCAGGGCTCCCGATAAAAATGGTACCTCACTTGTGTGGGTAGGCATAGTGGCTGAAACAGGAAATGGCCCAAATCGTATTGTGGAGACTTCAAAATTACCTATAACAAAACTACCTGGTTTTGGGAGGCACCTGGTTTTTGGCCTCGGGCTCGCCGCCATCTAGGGAAACCTACCAATCCCACACGTTTCTGAAAACTAGACACCCTGGGAGTCCAATGAGGTATGGCTTGCGTGGATCCCCCAACGTTCCCTACCCAGAATCCCTGCAACCCTCAAATTTAGCTGAAAAAACATATTTTCCACATATTTTTGCGTGGAATCACCGTGCTGGCACAAATGTCCTACCACCCAGCGTTGCCCTTGTTCCCCGAGTAAAATGATACCTCACTTGTGTTTGTGTCCAAAGCAGATCTGGCTAAAAACTTATTTTTAAAAAAATGTAGCGCTTAGAATTCTCGGTGCTATACCCTAAATCCCTATGTTTTGGGCTCTTCGCAGTCACAGGCCTTTGGCCCGCCCACACAAGTGAGGTATCATTTTACTCGGGAGAACAAGGGGAACGCTGGGTGGTAGGACATTTGTGCCGGCACGGTGATCCCATGCAAAAATGTATGGAAAAAGTGATTTTTTCAGCTAAATTTGAGGTTTGCAGGGGATTCTGGATAGGAAAACGTTGTGGGACCCACGCAAGCCATACCTCACTGGACTCCCCCGGGTGTCTAGCTTTCAGAAATGTTTGGGTTTGGTATTTTCCCAAGATGGCCGCCGAGCCCGGGGACAAAAACCCAGGTGACCCCTCTTGCAAAACCAGGTTGTTTTGTGATAGGTAATTTTGATGTTGCCTCAATAGGTTTTGGGCCCTTTTCTGTCGCGGGTACTTGACCCACCCACGCGAGTGAGGTATCATTTTTATCAGGAGACCCGGGGGAACGCTGGGTGGGAGGAAATTTGTGGATCCACGTAGATTCCAGAACTTTCCCACACAGAAATTTGAGAAAAAAGTGATTTTTTCAGCTAAATTTGAGGTTTGCAGGGGATTCTGGGTAGGAAAACGTTAGGGGACCAACGCAAGCCATACCTCGCTGGACTCCCCCGGGTGTCTAGTTTTCAGAAATGTTTGGGTTTGGTAGGTTTCCCTAGATGGCCACCGAGCCCAGGGACAAAAACTCATGGGACTCCCCTTGCAAAACCAGCTTGTTTTGTGATAGGTAATTTTGATGTCCCCTCAATAGGTTTTGGGCCCTTGCCTGTTGCGGGTACTTGAACCACCCACACCAGTGAGGTTTTTGGCTCTGGGCTCGGCGGCCATCTTAGGAAACCTACCGAACCCACACATTTCTGAAAACTAGACACTCGGGGAGTCCAGCGAGGTATGGCTTGCGTGGGTCCCCCAACGTTTCCCTACCCAGAATCCTCTGCAAACCTGAAATTTTGCTGAAAAATTCACTTTTTCCACACATTTTGTGTGGGAAAGTTGTAGCATCACCGGGCTGACACAATTTCCTACCACCCAGCGTTCCCCAGGTCTCCTGATAAAAATGGTGCATCACTCGGAAGGGAGGTCAGAGATGCTGCGCGACAGGCAAGGGCCCAAAACGTATTGAGGCGACATCAAATGGCCTATCACAAAACGACCTGGTTTTGCAAGGGGGTCCCATGACGTTTTGGCTCGGGGCTCGGCGGCCACCTAGGGAAACCTACCAAACCCACACATTTCTGAAAAGTAGACACCCGGGGATTCCAGGAGGTATGGCTTGCGTGGATCCCCCAACGTTTTCTTACCCAGAATCTCCTGCAAACCTGACATTTTGCTGAAAAATCCCTTTTTCACACATTTTTGTGTGGTAAGTTGTGGCATCACGGGGCTGACACAAATTTCCTACCACCCAGCGTTCCTCCAGGTCTCCCGATAAAAATGGTGCCTCACTCGGGTGGGAGGCCCAAGTACCCGCGACAGGCAAGGGCCCACAACGTATTGAGGCAACCTCAAAATGGCCTATCACAAAACGACCTGGTTTTGCAAGGGGTCCCATGACGTTTTGGCCCGGGCTCGCGGCCACCTAGGAAACCTACCAAACCCACACATTTCTGAAAAGTAGACACCCGGGGATTCCAGGGAGGTATGACTTGCGTGGATCCCCCAACGTTTTCTTACCCAGAATCCCCTGCAAACCTGAAATTTGGCTGAAAAAAAATCACTTTTTCACACGTTTTGTGTGGTAAAGTTGTGGCATCACGGGGCTGACACACATTTCCTACCACCCAGCGTTCCCCCAGGTCTCCCGATAAAAATGGTGCCTCACTCGGGTGGGAGCAAAAGACCTCCCTGGAATCCCCCGGGTGTCTACTTTTCAGAAATGTGTGGGTTTGGTAGGTTTCCCTAGGTGGCCGCCGAGCCCCGGGCCAAAACGTCATGGTACCCCCTTGCAAAACCAGGTCGCTTTGTGATAGGCCATTTTGAGGTCGCCTCAATACGTTGTGGGCCCTGCCTGTCGCGGGTACTTGAGCCTCCCACCCGAGTGAGGCACCATTTTTATCGGGAGACCTGGGGGAACGCTGGGTGGTAGGAAATTTGTGTCAGCCCCGTGATGCCACAACTTTACCACACAAAAATGTGTGAAAAAGGGATTTTTTCAGCAAAATGTCAGGTTTGCAGGGATTCTGGGTAAGAAAACGTTGGGGGATCCACGCAAGCCATACCTCCCTGGAATCCCCCGGGTGTCTACTTTTCAGACATTTGTGTGGGTTTGGTAGGTTTCCCTAGGTGGCCACCGAGCCCCGGGCCAAATCGTCATGGGACCCCCTTGCAAAACCAGGTCGTTTTGTGATAGGCCATTTTGAGGTCGCCTCAATACGTTGTGGGCCCTTGCCTGTCGCGGGTACTTGGGCCTCCCACCCGAGTGAGGCACCATTTTTATCGGGAGACCTGGGGGAACGCTGGGTGGTAGGAAATTTGTGTCAGCCCCGTGATGCCACAACTTTACCACACAAAAAGGTGTGAAAAAAGGGATTTTTTCAGCAAAATGTCAGGTTTGCAGGGGATTCTGGGTAAGAAAACTTTGGGGGATCCACGCAAGTCATACCTCCCTGGAATCCCCGGGTGTCTACTTTTCAGAAATGTGTGGGTTTGGTAGGTTTCCCTAGGTGGCCGCCGAGCCCCGGGCCAAAACGTCATGGGACCCCCTTGCAAAACCAGGTCATTTTGTGATAGGCCATTTTGAGGTCGCCTCAATACGTTGTGGGCCCTTGCCTGTCGCTGGTACTTGGGCCTCCCACCCGAGTGAGGCACCATTTTTATTGGGAGACCTGGGGGAACGCTGGGTGGTAGGAAATTTGTGTCAGCCCCATGATGCCACAACTTTACCACACAAAAATGTGTGAAAAAGGGATTTTTTCAGCAAAATGTCAGGTTTGCAGGGGATTCTGGGTAAGAAAACGTTGGGGGATTCACGCAAGCCATACCACCCTGGAATCCCCGGGTGTCTACTTTTCAGAAATGTGTGGGTTTGGTAGGTTTCCTTGGTGGCCGCCGAGCCCCGGGCCAAAACGTCATGGGACCCCCTTGCAAAACCAGGTCGTTTTGTGATAGGCCATTTTGAGGTCGCCTCAATACGTTGTGGGCCCTTGCCTGTCGCGGGTACTTAGGCCTCCCACCCGAGTGAGGCACCATTTTTTTCAGAAGACCTTGGGGAACGCGGGGTGGGTGGAATTTTGTGGATCCATGCAGATTCCAGAACTTTCCACCACAGAAAAGTGAGGAAAATGTGTTTTTTTTGCCAATTTTTTAGGTTTGCAAGGGATTCTGGGTAACAGAACCCAGTGAGAGCCAGTCAAGTCACCCCATCCTGGATTTCCTGGGTGTCTACTTTTCAAAAATGTATAGGTTTTCTAGGTTTCCTAAGTGCCGGCAGAGCTAGGGTTCAAAAACTACAGCTAGGCACTTTGTAAAAAAGGGTCATTTTTCACTGTGAAAATGTGGTGCGTCCAAGTTGCGTTTTGCGCTGCTTCCTGTCGCGGGCACTAGGCCTACCCACACAAGTGAGGTACCATTTTTTTCGGAAGACCTTGGGGAACGCGGGGTGGGTGGAATTTTGTGGATCCACGCAGATTCCAGAACTTTCCACCACAGAAAAGTGAGGAAAATGTGGTTTTTTTGCCAATTTTTAGGTTTGCAAGGGATTCTGGGTAACAGAACCTGGTGAGAGCCAGTCAAGTCACCCCATCCTGGATTCCCTAGGTGTCTACTTTTCAAAAATGTATAGGTTTGCTAGGTTTCCTAAGTGCCGGCAGAGCTAGGGTTCAAAAACTACAGCTAGGCACTTTGCAAAAAAGGCTCATTTTTCACTGTGAAAATGTGGTGCGTCCAAGTTGCGTTTTGCGCTGCTTCCTGTCGCGGGCACTAGGCCTACCCACACAAGTGAGGTACCATTTTTTTGGAAGACTTTGGGAAACGCGGGGTGGGTGGAATTTTGTGGATCCACGCAGATTCCAGAACTTTCCACCACAGAAAAGTGAGGAAAATGTGTTTTTTTGCCAATTTTTAGGTTTGCAAGGGATTCTGGGTAACATAACCTGGTGAGAGCCAGTCAAGTCACCCCATCCTGGATTCCCCTGGGTGTCTACTTTTCAAAAATGTATAGGTTTGCTAGGTTTCCCAAAGTGCCGGCAGAGGTAGGGTTCAAAAACTACAGCTAGGCACTTTGCAAAAAAAGGGTCATTTTTCACTGTGAAAATGTGGTGCGTCCATGTTGCGTTTTGCGCTGCTTCCTGTCGCGGGCACTAGGCCTACCCACACAAGTGAGGTACCATTGTTTTCGGAAGACCTTGGGGAACGCGGGGTGGGTGGAATTTTGTGGATCCATACAGATTCCAGAACTTTCCACCACAGAAAAGTGAGGAAAATGTGTTTTTTTTGCCAATTGTTTAGGTTTGCAAGGGATTCTGGGTAACAGAAACTGGTGAGAGCCAGTCAAGTCACCCCACCCTGGATTCCCTGGGTGTCTACTTTTCAAAAATGTATAGGTTTGCTAGGTTTCCCTAAGTGCCGGTAGAGCTAGGGTTCAAAAACTACAGCTAGGCACTTTGCAAAAAAAGGGTCATTTTTCACTGTGAAAATGTGGTGCGTCCACGTTGCGTTTTGCGCTGCTTCCTGTCGCGGGCACTAGGCCTACCCACACAAGTGAGGTACCATTTTTTTCGGAACACCTTGGGGAACACGGGGTGGGTGGAATTTTGTGGATCCACACAGATTCCAGAACTTTACACCACAGAAAAGTGAGGAAAATGTTTTTTTTTTGCCAATGTTTTAGGTTTGCAAGGGATTCTGGGTAACAGAACCTGGTGAGAGCCAGTCAAGTCACCCCACCCTGGATTTCCGTGGGTGTCTACTTTTCAAAAATGTATAGGTTTGCTAGGTTTCCCTAAGTGCCGGCAGAGCTAGGGTTTAAAAACTACAGCTAGGCACTTTGCAAAAAAAGGGTCATTTTTCACTGTGAAAATGTGGTGCGTCCACGTTGCGTTTTTCGCTGCTTCCTGTCGCGGGCACTAGGCCTAGCCACAAAAGTGAGGGACCATTTTTTTCGGAAGACCTTGGGGAACGTGGGGTGTGTGGAATTTTGTGGATCCACACAGATTCCAGAACTTTCCACCACAGAAAAGTGGGGAAAATTTGTATTTTTTGCCAATTTTTTAGGTTTGCAAGGGATTCTGGGTAACAGAACCTAGTGAGAGCCAGTCAAGTCACCCCATCCTGGATTCCCCTGGGTGTCTACTTTTCAAAAATGTATAGGTTTGCTAGGTTTCCCTAAGTGCCGGCAGAGCTAGGGTTCAAAAACTACAGTTAGGCACTTTTCAAAAAAAGGGTCATTTTTCACTGTGAAAATGTGGTGCGTCCAAGTTGCGTTTTGCGCTGCTTCCTGTCGCGGGCACTAGGCCTACCCACACAAGTGAGGTACCATTTTTTTTGGAAGGCCTTGGGAAATGCGGGGTGGGTGGAATTTTGTGGATCCACGCAGATTCCAGAACTTTCCACCACAGAAAAGTGAGGAAAATGTGTTTCTTTTGCCAATTTTTTAGGTTTGCAAGGGATTCTGGGTAACAGAACCTGGTGAGAGCCAGTCAAGTCACCCCATCCTGGATTCCCCTGGGTGTCTACTTTTCAAAAATGTATAGGTTTGCTAGGTTTCCCTAAGTGCCGGCAGAGCTAGGGTTCAAAAACTACAGCTAGGCACTTGGCAAAAAAAGGGTTATTTTTCACTGTGAAAATGTGGTGCGTCCACGTTGCGTTTTGCGCTGCTTCCTGTCGCGGGCACTAGGCCTACCCACACAAGTGAGGTACCATTGTTTTCGGAAGAGCTTGGGGAACGCGGGGTGGGTGGAATTTTGTGAATCCACACAGATTCCAGAACTTGCCACCACAGAAAATGAGGAAAATGTGTTTTTTTTGCCAATTTTTTAGGTTTGCAAGGGATTCTGGGTAACAGGACCTGGTGAGAGCCAGTCAAGTCACACCATCCTGGATTCCCCTGGGTGTCTACTTTTCAAAAATGTATAGGTTTGCTAGGTTTCCCTAAGTGCCGGCAGAGCTAGGGTTAAAAAACTACAGCTAGGCACTTTGCAAAAAAAGGGTAATTTTTCACTGTGAAAATGTGGTGCGTCCACGTTGCGTTTTGCGCTGCTTCCTGTCGCGGGCACTAGGCCTACCCACACAAGTGAGGTACCATTTTTTTCGGAACACCTAGGGGAACGCGGGGTGGGTAGAATTTTGTGGATCCATGCAGATTCCACAACTTTCCACCACAGAAAAGTGAGGAAAATGTGTTTTTTTGCCAATGTTTTAGGTTTGCAAGGGATTCTGGGTAACAGAACCTTATGAGAGCCAGTCAAGTGACCCCATCCTGGATTCCCCTGGGTGTCTACTTTTCAAAAATGTATAGGTTTGCTAGGTGTCCCTAAGTGCCGGCAGAGCTAGGGTTCAAAACTACAGCTAGGCACTTTGCAAAAAAAGGGTCATTTTTCACTGTGAAAATGTGGTGCGTCCACGTTGCGTTTGCGCTGCTTCCTGTCGCGGGCACTAGGCCTACCCACACAAGTGAGGTACCATTTTTTTGGAAGACCTTGGGGAACGCGGGGTGGGTGGAATTTTGTGGATCCACGCAGATTCCAGAACTTTCCACCACAGAAAAGTGAGGAAAATGTGTTTTTTGCCAATTTTTTAGGTTTGCAAGGGATTCTGGGTAACAGAACCTGGTGAGAGCCAGTCAAGTCACCCCATATTTGATTCCCCTGGTTGTCTACTTTTCAAAAATGTATAGGTTTGCTAGGTTTCCCTAAGTGCCGGCAGAGCTAGGGTTGAAAAACTACAGCTAGGCATTTTGCAAAAAAAGGGTCATTTTTCACTGTGAAAATGTGGTGCGTCCACATTGCGTCTTGCGCTGCTTCCTGTCGCGGGCACTAGGCCTACCCACACAAGTGAGGTACCATTTTTTTTGGAAGACCTTGGGGAATGCGGGGTGGGTGGAATTTTGTGGATCCACACAGATTCCAGAACTTTCCAACACAGAAAAGTGAGGAAAATGTGTTTTTTTAGCCAATTTTTTAGGTTTACAAGGGATTCTGGGTATCAGAACCTGGTGAGAGCCAGTCAAGTCACACCATCCTGGATTCCCCTGGGTGTCTACTTTTCAAAAATGTATAGGTTTGCTAGGTTTCCCTAAGTGCCGGCAGAGCTAGGGTTCAAAAACTACAGCTAGGCACTTTGCAAAAAAAGGGTCATTTTTCACTGTGAAAATGTGGTGCGTCCACGTTGCGTTTTGCGCTGCCTCCTGTCGCGGGCACTAGGCCTACCCACACAAGTGAGGTACCATTGTTTTTGGAAGACCTAGGGGAACGCGGGGTGGGTGGAATTTTGTGAATCCACGCTGATTCCAGAACTTTCCACCACAGAAAAGTGAGGAAAATGTGTTTTTTTGCCAATTTTTAGGTTTGCAAGGGATTCTGGGTAACAGAACCTGGTGAGAGCCAGTCAAGTCACCCCATACTTGATTACCCTGGGTGTCTACTTTTCAAAAATGTATAGGTTTGCTAGGTTTCCCTAAGTGCCGGCAGAGCTAGGGTTAAAAACTACAGCTAGGCACTTTGCAAAAAAAGGGTCATTTTTCACTGTGAAAATGTGGTGCGTCCACGTTGCGTTTTGCGCTGCTTCCTGTCGCGGGCACTAGGCCTACCCACACAAGTGAGGTACCATTTTTTTCGGAAGACCTTGGGGAATGCGGGGTGGGTGGAATTTTGTGGATCCACGCAGATTCCAGAACTTTCCACCACAGAAAAGTGAGGAAAATGTGTTTTTGTTGCCAATTTTTTGGGTTTGCAAGGGATTCTGGGTAACAGAACCTTATGAGAGCCAGTCAAGTGACCCCATCCTGGATTCCCCTGGGTGTCTACTTTTCAAAAATGTATAGGTTTGCTAGGTGTCCCTAAGTGCCGGCAGAGCTAGGGTTCAAAAACTACAGCTAGGCACTTTGCAAAAAAGGGTCATTTTTCACTGTGAAAATGTGGTGCGTCCACGTTGCGTTTTGCGCTGCTTCCTGTCGCGGGCACTAGGCCTACCCACACAAGTGAGGTACCATTTTTTTGGAAGACCTTGGGGAACGCGGGGTGGGTGGAATTTTGTGGATCCACGCAGATTCCAGAACTTTCCACCACAGAAAAGTGAGGAAAATGTGTTTTTTTGCCAATTTTTTAGGTTTGCAAGGGATTCTGGGTAACAGAACCTGGTGAGAGCCAGTCAAGTTACACCATCCTGGATTCCCGTGGGTGTCTACTTTTCAAAAATGTATAGGTTTGCTAGGTTTCCCTAAGTGCCGGCAGAGCTAGGGTTCAAAAACTACAGCTAGGCACTTTGCAAAAAAAGGGTCATTTTTCACTGTGAAAATGTGGTGCGTCCACGTTGCGTTTTGCGCTGCTTCCTGTCGCGGGCACTAGGCCTACCCACACAAGTGAGGTACCATTTTTTTGGAAGACCCAGGGGAACGCGGGGTGGGTGGAATTTTGTGGATCCATGCAGATTCCAGAACTTTCCACCACAGAAAAGTGAGGAAAATGTGTTTTTTTGCCAATTTTTAGGTTTGCAAGGGATTCTGGGTAACAGAACCTGGTGAGAGCCAGTCAAGTCACCCCATCTTTGATTCCCCTGGTTGTCTACTTTTCAAAAATGTATAGGTTTGCTAGGTTTCCTAAGTGCCGGCAGAGCTAGGGTTGAAAAACTACAGCTAGGCACTTTGCAAAAAAGGGTCATTTTTCACTGTGAAAATGTGGTGCGTCCACATTGCGTCTTGCGCTGCTTCCTGTCGCGGGCACTAGGCCTACCCACACAAGTGAGGTACCATTTTTTTGGGAAGACCTTGGGGAACGCGGGGTGGGTGGAATTTTGTGGATCCACACAGATTCCAGAACTTTCCACCACAGAAAAGTGAGGAAAATGTGTTTTTTTTGCCAATTTTTTAGGTTTACAAGGGATTCTGGGTATCAGAACCTGGTGAGAGCCAGTCAAGTCACACCATCCTGGATTCCCCTGGGTGTCTACTTTTCAAAAATGTATAGGTTTGCTAGGTTTCCCTAAGTGCCGGCAGAGCTAGGGTTCAAAAACTACAGCTAGGCACTTTGCAAAAAAAGGGTCATTTTTCACTGTGAAAATGTGGTGCGTCCACGTTGCGTTTTGCGCTGCTTCCTGTCGCGGGCACTAGGCCTACCCACACAAGTGAGGTACCATTGTTTTTGGAAGACCTAGGGGAACGCGGGGTGGGTGGAATTTGGTGAATCCACGCTGATTCCAGAACTTTCCACCACAGAAAAGTGAGGAAAATGTGTTTTTGTTGCCAATTTTTTAGGTTTACAAGGGATTCTGGGTAACAGAACCTGGTGAGAGCCAGTCAAGTCACCCCATATTTGATTCCCCTGGGTGTCTACTTTTCAAAAATGTATAGGTTTGCTAGTTTTCCCTAAGTGCCGGCAGAGCTAGGGTTGAAAAACTACAGCTAGGCACTTTGCAAAAAAAGGGTCATTTTTCACTGTGAAAATGTGGTGCGTCCACGTTGCGTTTTGCGCTGCTTCCTGTCACGGGCACTAGGCCTACCCACACAAGTGAGGTACCATTTTTTTCGGAACACCTTGGGGAACGCGGGGTGGGTGGAATTTTGTGGATCCACACAGATTCCAGAACTTTCCACCACAGAAAAGTGAGGAAAATGTGTTTTTTTGCCAATTTTTAGGTTTGCAAGGGATTCTGGGTAACAGAACCTGGTGAGAGCCAGTCAAGTCACCCCATCCTGAATTCCCCTGGGTGTCTAGTTTTCAAAATGTATAGGTTTGCTAGGTTTCCCTAAGTGCCCGCAGAGCTAGGGTTCAAAAACTACAGCTAGGCACTTTGCAAAAAAAGGGTAATTTTTCATTGTGAAAATGTGGTACGTCCATGTTGCATTTTGAGCCATTTCCTGTTGTGGGCACAAGGCCTACCCACACAAGTGAGGTACCATTTTTATCATGAGACTTAGGGTAACACAGAATTGTAGAGCAACTGTTATTACCTATTGACTTTCGATGCATTTCTGCCTTCCAAATGAAAGACAATGTGTAAAAATAAGTCATTTTGTAAAATGACCTATAATTCTCATGCTAGTATGGGTACTCCCAATTTCGGAAATGTGCAAATATCTACTGTTTCTAAAATCTACATTTTGTTCCCATTTCAGAAATACATAGGTGTCTTTCATAACAATTTTTCCATGTATACATTTTCCCAAAATAATTGCTATATACCCGGTACATAATAAAAAACCATTGCAAGATGCTGCTCAGTTATTGGCTCTGGGTTCGTCGGGTTCTTGGTGAACCTACAAGTCCTATATATCCCCACAACCAGAAAGGTTCAGCGGATATAACGGTATATTGCTTTCAAATAGCTGTCATAATTAGAAGAAGTTACAGGTGAAAACGTTGACACAAATGGCTGTTTTTTTCAACTAATTTTCAATTTTTCATTTATTTAACTGTTAGTTTCTATAAGGAAAACTTTAAGGATCTACACAAATTACCCCTTGCTGAATTCAGAATTTTGTCTACTTTTCAGAAATGTATGGCTTTCCAGGATCCATTATTGGTTTCATACCCATTTCTACCATTAACTGGAAGGAGGTTGAAAGCACAAAAAATAGCAAAAATTGGCTATGTCCCAGAAAAAGGCCGAAACTGTGTAAAAAAGTTGGTTTTCTGACAAAAGTCTGCTTGTCCCTGAAATCTGGGAAGATGGTGATTTCAGCACCACAACCCCTTTTTGATGCCATTTGCAGGGAAAAACAAGACGCTTTCATCTGTAGCCCTTTTTCGCATTTTTCCCCAAAAAACAAAATTTTGCTGTATTTTGGCTAATTTCTGGGTCCTCCAGGGGAATCCACAAACCCTGGGTACCTTTACAATCCCCATGATGTTAGAAAAAAAGGACGCAAATTTGGCGTGGATACCTTATGTGGTCAAAAGTTACAGGGGCCTAAGCGCGCACTACCCCAAATAGCCAAAAAAAGGCTTAGCACAGGGGGGGAAAAGGCCTAGCAGCGAAGGGGTTAAAATATGTTAAGCGGCAAGTAGCGAAAAACGAAATTAGCAGTTTTTCGCTACCAGGACATGTAAAACCTCAGAGTGCATGCCCTACCTTTTAAATACACTGGAACTTGCCCTTGGGGCTGCCTATGGCCTACCTTAGGGGTGACTTATATGTAATAAAAGGGAAGGTTTGGGCCTGGCAGGTAGGTTTACTAGCCAGTTCGAAATGTCAGCTTAAAACTGCATACACAGGCTCTGTAACCGAAGGCCAGAGACATATTTTAAGGGATACTGAGTGTGTGGCACAATCAGTGCTGCATGCCCACTGGTAGTATTTCATTTACAGGCCCTGGGCATATATAGTGCACTGTATTAGGGACTTACAAGTAAATGAAATATGCCAATTGCAGATAAGCCAATGTTAAAACTGGTTAGCAGTGGTAAAGTGCCCAGAATTCTAAAGCTAGCAAAAATGAAGTCAGCAAACAGGAGGTCAGGAGGCAAAAAGTATGGGGAAACCACTCCAAGGATGCCAGGTCTAACAGCTACTCTCTACGATTGGTGCACATCACAGGGATGGGGGCTTTGTGAGGTCCGCAGACCACCATGCCTGTGATCACTTTTTAGATAAAATATTTTTTTTTCTGAATGCAGCCAATTTTCCTTTAAGGAAATGGGACTCCGTTTAAAAAATAGGTTTACATTTTTTGATTGTTTATTTGAGAGTCAAGAGTAATGCTCTCGGCAACTTCCTACTCCCCAACAAACGTTTTTTTACTGGACGCCGAGAGCACACTACTTGACATGACTTTCTCCACTTCCCTTTGGAGGACAATGTGAAATATTTATTGATTATTTTACACATATGATGAATACAGCAAATCAGATCACTTACATATATATTGTCAGGGAGAGAAAACATGAACATCTAATAATCCCTGAAGAAGTTCTAATCGAACAAAATGTGTGGGCTATGGAAATTGGCAATTGTTCAGGCTACAAACCAGTTTTATCAAAATTGATTTAGAAATAAAGACACTATTATATATTAACAACGGACCATTGTGCATTCTGTTTTGTTCAATAATCATAAGGATTTGTTTACAACACATACAATCTGGATTATTTTGGCTTTACCTACCTTTCAACTTTAGAGACCTAAGAGAGTGCTGTGCTACCTTGTAAAAGTTAAAATTGTGAGACAACATTATGCTTTCGCAGAATACGGGATTGTGGTGACTGATTCCTTTCAACTTGTGCACCAGTAAAAAATAATGAAATATTAAGAGCTTTGGACTGTTATTGGCAATAGTGACATGTGTGGTCTTTTGCAAATGCCTTAGCCAGTAATTGACTTTTTTTTGCATTCAAAAACAGGAAGGAGTCATCAGGAGACCCCTTCCCTTTTGCGACTGAGTTACCACCCCAACTTGGGGTCGGTAACTTTTCATTTATACATATGAATTGGAATTGCTATTTGAAAACGGTGCCTACAACATACCCCTTCCAAATAATGATTCCTTATCCCTTTCTGAACAAATTTTATGAGTCAGAAAAAAGGTAATGACTTCTAAAATGGGTTTATTACATTACAAAAAGCATTTTTACTTTCATGTACTCCGAATCAGAGCATTTGCAGATACAAAAATGATTTGTACTTCGGGTTCTAGATGATGAACTACAATGAAAACGCAAGACGGTGGAAAAGATTAGGAGCCATATTTATCAAGGGTTTGCTTCGCTTTTGAACCACGCAACATGCTGCAAAAGTGACACAACTCCTAGGATGCGATTTATCAAGCTACTGAAGTCCCCCTTGCATGGCCCTGAGTGACTTGATAAATCCAGAGTAACTCTAAGCAGCGCAAATCGCTGCATTGCGTTACTCTGCCCCATGGAGGCATTCCATAGATGGTGTGTGGGTGTTCCCACACAACTCCCATGGATTTTGACACATTCACAGATTTACCATTACTTGCAGACCTGAGAATGAGCCAAAATACTATGCCGTCCCAGGGGAGGCATAACGAGGAGAAACATCATTTCTCCTTGTTTTTCCTCTTTCTATGTGTGCTGCATTCTGCAGCACTCATAGAATAGGGAAAATCACTCAGGGGAGGATTGTTTTTGTGCAGGAACAACAACAATCCTGCTTACAACGTAGGCCCCTTTGCACTATGGTGCAAGGGTGCCTGAGTTGGCGCTAGAAAGCACATTGATCACCAGTGGTGGGAAAAGGCAGGAATATGCCGCATTGTGATAAATACTGTGCATTCCAGCCCTTTTCCTGTAATGTAGTGAAACGCAGCAAGGCGACTTGCTGCGCTGAGCTGCGTTACATTTTAATAAAAATGGCCCTAGAGGTTTGTGGGCCTTTTGGATATTGCAATCATTTCAGCAATCCCAACAATTAGATATAAAAGCAGTTTACTGAGCCTAGCACCAGGACAACACATTCAGGTCAGGATGGTGATGATAGGTGTAGAAAATATTCAACTGCAGTTCTGATCACACAAGGAGCCTAATTGGCTTTCAAAGATAGCCGTGATGATGCTCTGTTGGAAAGTTTGGCATCACAAAACACCTCGGCCTTTTGTCTCAAGTCTTTCTGCCCCTGAGATGCTGATGCTGCTCCTCCGGAAAAGGCAGGGACATTGACCCCCGTGAGATGCTGCTAGACTCCATGACCAGCCACTTGAGGAAGGCTTGAGCTTCGGAGTCACTGGTTCACCAGCACTTGCACAGGGTTGCCAGTCCTCAGCGACAGACAGAGAGACTCCTCATATCAATGCAGCGGTTCATGTGATGTCCCCAAAAAGAATATAAAAAGAAGGGCTTCATTCAAAATGGCGTTACGTTCAAGCTTGTTCAGGATGCATAATAACTTACAGCCCACTGTAAAACATCAAAAGTGAAATATACACCCAGAGATTCTGTACTTGTTGGTGTTATAAATCATCAGAACTCTCCCCAATATTGTGCTTGCTCGCCTTTCTTGAGGTGATGAATGTTTAAAGAAATATTGTTTAAAATTAAGACCTCTCCAAATTGAAATGTCTACGAGCAAAATGTGTGAATTTGTAAATAAATGAACAGATATTTAAAGCCAGTCTACAAAATGAATCAACTCAATGAGCTTTATTCTCAAAGAAATGAGTTAACCTACACATGTAGGTATAGGATCTCCCTTGGATACAGATTTATATAGCTCCCAGATTGACACAACGTCACCTCTTTTAAGCCATAATCCTCGGAATTTAATTTACTTATGCATGAATATGCACACATATATTTGAGGATGAGAAAAACATCGGAATACATTGATGTTCACTGGCTACTTTTATTTCTCCTGTGGAGAAACCCCTTTAGCAATGCCCATCAGATTTGGGGAGGGGGTTCTATTCCTCTTCCCACCTGAAAAGAATTTACTCCTTCGAGGACAAACAAGTAAGTTTTTGGATGTGCATAAAATTCCCACCCTCCAGCCCAGCAGTAGTGACTCCACTGCAGTGTAACATCCGTAAAGAGGAGGAGCC